>CM053589.1:176729770-176773184 GCA_028646515.1 Pseudochirops corinnae | reverse complement strand
AAACTTTCCTAACAATTAAAACCATCCAAAAAGGGAAATGGCCTACGGGGGGGGGGGGGGGGGAGGGTAGTGGACTTTCCCTATTTTTTTTTCAATGTTTAAGCAAAGACTAAATGAACATTGGTCAGAGATGATGTACTGTGCATTTTTCTGTTTATTGGGCTAGATAAATTCTGATGTCCTTTTTTTTTATTTATTTTGCTTTTTGGAGAAGGGAAGGTAGGACAATTGAGGTTAAGTGACTTGCCCTAGATCACACAGCTAGTTTTCTTTTGTGTTAAGTGTCTGAAGCTAGATTTGAACTCAGGTACTACTGACTCCTGGGCCAGTACTCTATTCACTGTGCCGTACTCACCTAGCCACCCCGTGATATCCTTTTCAACACCTAAATTCTTTTATTATGGCCACATGGTACAGTGGAAAGAGAATTGGATTTGTCATCAGAGGACCTGAATTCAAATCTCAGCTCTGGCACTTACTACATGTGTGACCTTGGGCCAATCTCTTTACCAAGCTGTATCCTACTTTCCTTATCTGTAAAATGAGGGAGTTGGACTGGATGTCCAGTGAAATCCCTTCTATATCTAAAGCTATTGTCCATGGGTATGGTAATTTCAATAAAGGGAGATAAAGGAGTAGTATATTCCAGGGATAGAGAAGCATGAAAGATGCAGAGATGGAAAAACAAGACTTTTGCTCAGAGAACAATGATTAGTTCTGTAGGACTTTCTGAAAACCCCCTCTGCTCTTGCACTCAAAAGAAAGCTTTATTGGTAATTTGGATGTTTCCCATGGCAATAGCAGGGCAAATTCAACTTGTCTTCTGGCGCTTCCTCCACCCCAGGATATTCAAGATTATATCATGCCTTGTGGGGCTTTTTCCTACAAAATAAAAACTTGTTTCCCTTTTTCTGTCTTCCATTCATTAGAAAGTTTGCACTGGCACCATTCCTTTATTTTCCTCTGAGACCTAGGTTCCATCTAACTCTCCAAGAAGGATCAGAGACTTCTCTGGTTCTGAGGAGTGAACTCAACATGTCACTAGTCAGGGAATGAGCTCAGTGGGTTCAACCAGTAGCTACAAGGAATAGGGCAGCTTCCTTGCCTTTCTTCGTATCCCTAACACTTAGCAGAGTGTCTGATACAAAATAAGTACTTAATAAATTATTATTGACTGTCTGTGCAAGAAGACAGGACTACTACATATGAGTTCTTGGTCTTTGATAGAGATAAATGGAGATGCATGCCCTATTTTCATTCATTGGGTCACAATGTCTAGGGCACATTACCAGACTTTGGTACCACTATCATTTGCCTTTGGGCTCTGCTCTTGGCACAGTTTTGATAAGTGAACAGAAAGAAACTTTAGCCAGTTGATATAATTTCTCTGATGGGATTCAGAAACCTAATTAAGATGATAAAATAAAACTCAATAGAGATATTTGCTTGGAGCTACAAAAAAACACACACATAACTGACCTCTTTGGGAGATCTCCTAACCTGTCTTAGAGCATTCATGATTAGCTTGGATCAGAATCAAAAAATGGATAATTATTAGAGAAGTCTACCTTTCCAGAATATAGATGATGGAGATGTCTGCTGAATTCTGGTGGCACATATCCAATATGTGACAGGGAACCTCCCAAGATGTATTTTTTTCCTTCTCGAACACATTTTCTGTGATGCACATTGTCAAAAATGATACTCCACAAAGTAATCTAGAAACCACTGCAAAGGATTGTGATGTACTAAGAAAGAAGTAGAAAACATTAAAGAATGGGTGATGTTTCAGTTAAAGGTATGGGCTTCACCAAAAGACTTACAATCAAAAGAGATATCCACATTCAGAGAAAGACATGCGGAGTCTGAGAGCAGATTGAAACAAACTACTGTGTTTCTTTTTCTTGTTTTGTTTTGTTTCCTCTGTCCCACTGATCATTCCATAAGCCTTCTTTACAACCTGACTAATGATTAATGTGAAGATATTTGTAGATCCTATATTTGAGTGCATGCTGTCATGGGGGAGGGGGGGAGGAGAGAGAGTGGAAGAAAATCTGAAACTCCAGGGATTGTGGAACTAAACATTGTAAACTAAAAGTAAATAAACCAATTTAATTTAAAAAAAAAAAGGTATGGGCTTCAGAAAAGAAAGATATATTTGGAAAAAGAATAAGTTGTTAAGAAGATGGTACCAAAGAACAGGGTTTCAGATTTCTGAGAAGTAGTACGGTGTAGTACGGTGTACAAAGACCACAGGACTTAGAGTCAGAAGACATGTAGATTTGAATTCTACCTCTGATATCTACTAGCTGTGTGAACAAAACAAGTCACTTAATCTCTCTCAATTTCAATTTCTTTGCATATAAATTTGAAATAGTCATGCATCCTTCAAAGGGTTGTTGTAAGGCTGAAAGGATATGATGTTTTTTAAAGTTCTTTGAAAATCTTAAAGTATTATTTTTTTAAAGTCTGCTATTGTTGTTTCTGCAGCACAACTAACAATATAGGAACAATGTGCTCTTGAATAGGATAGAATATGCCAAAAGGGTCTGGAATGTGCCTGGAATTCATGGGGATTCACATTGATAAAGGGCAAGGAGGAAGAAAATTGCTTATTGTGTATCCACCAATCTAAATGCTATAAGGAAATAGCTAGAAAACAGGAAGAAAATCATGGTAGAGGTATCCATTTGTAGTAGATAAAAACCAAGTATTCAGCCAGTAATAAAACCCCTAGCCTCAGGTGTCTATAGGTACATGTAAAATGTACAGATAATAAGCAAAGTGAAGTAACAGTTCTAAGAGGAGGAGGCAAATTTAAGCTCATTGGTACCACGGGCACTTGCTAGAGCTCCATGACCAGAATGTTGCTCTGGAAGGGTATACCTTGTTCAAAAGATCAAGAAAGGTAAAAGTGGAAGAGGGAGAATAGAATCATATATTTGAAAGAAACCCTCATGTGGAAGAATACAGGAATCATAAAGAGAAAACCAGTGCCAAAATTGGGCTGCTAATGGAGGACAAAACAGAAGTGGCATCGTCTTGTGAGTATGCCACAGACCACCTGAGTAAGGAAATGGGAAATATGTGAAGAGTTTAGAAAACAGGTCATGAACTGGTATAAAGGCATAATAGCATAGTGGTAAGGGATTTTGATTATTCGGACATCTCCTAGAGCTCTTCTTCGGCCAAAAGCAAAGCAACTGATAATTTCTTGGTTTGCCTTAGTGGGGAGTTTCCATCCATTAAAAGTGGAGGGCTCAATGAGAAAAACTATTCATGGAAAAAACAAAACAGCCAGAATAGTTCATTTTAAAACTGACTGTGCCACTCCCTACCTGTGCGATGTTGGACAAATCATTTTCTCTTTCTTTGATTCCATTTCCACATCTTTTAAATAAAATATATAAAAATATATAAAATAAAAATATATTAATAATTTAAAAATATAGTTCAACTCCTTTAAATTAAAGGAGTTGAACTAAATTCAGCTCTAAGGCCCCATCCAGTTTCATATGTATGATCATAGAAATAGGTAGCTAAAGCATAAATGGTAAGGATCATGGGGGGAAGTGGCCACTCCACTTTAGAATTTATGGTTCAGAACAAGAGGAAAGCAAGCATAGTCTGAAATATACCTTAGATTTCTGGAGAAAAGATTTCAAAGAGTTCGGGGGAACAAAAAGCAAGGTCCTATAGTCTAAAATTCTATGAGGAAAGTCAGTCCAACGAAGATAGTAAGCTCTCAAAAACGGAATTCTAAAGACACAAAGGGGAACAATTTCAATGAGGAAGGGAAAAACGGAGTTTTCTAAAGAGATTGATGGTGGTGGAAAAGGAACTCGGAAACCAGATTAGACAGATACTATGGCAAGTAGTAGAAGATGAGTACAAAAAGCATAAGATGGTCCTATAAGAACAGTAACAGAAATGCTGCAACTTAGAATGAGCTGAGAGTGGTGAGAAATACAGAAGACAACACAAATGAACTACTGAAGAGAAGAGGAAAATCTAAAAAGGCAAAAGGTCACTTATGGGTGAAATAGATTATGATAACGAATAATAGAGAATTGGCCAAACTATTCAACTCTTTGCTCCTATTTTCTATGCCAAAAGAAAACCTTTGACCTGGAAAGTACAGAAAATCACTAATAGGGACTTGAAATCCAAGATAAATGTGGAGTCATAAGAAATTCCCTTGTTTTTGAAGAGTTCAAGTTCCTTTGATAATTTCAAGTCACCCAATCCATACAAGCAAACTCTATTCCAAAATGTTAATGTGTTAAAAATGTGTTTAAAAGACCCAATGGCTATGATAGCTAAAGTACTTTCAGTGGTCATGGAAGGAACATCAAAAATTGTAGAGGAATCATGTAACTAGCAGAAGTCTAATGTCATCCTGATTGTTTAAGAAAAAAAAGAAGGAGGGCAGGGAAAAGAGTAGAATCTACATAATAAAGACCAGTAAGCTTGACTTACTGACAATGTCATTAAAGGAATGTTTAGTGACAATTTAGAAAAGAAAGAATTGATCACAAAAAATTGGCATGGGCATCACCAAGAAAAGGTCACACCACTTCACTTCCTTGATTGACAGGATCTCCAAACTGATAGATTAGATCAATGTTGTAGGCATTTATATAGACATTAGAAAACCAATTGACAAAGTCTCATTTTTTTTAGACAAGATAGAATGACATGGGAGAGATGTTCCTTAGTTAAGTTGATTCAGAAATGGATTAAAATTCTTATCAGAAGAGTAGCCATTGCTGATAGAAGGCCAACTTTAAAAAAGGTCCTTAGTAAAGTGGCCCAGGGATCTCTATTTGACTCTGTGCTGCTGACCATTTTTATTAATGACTTGAATAATGGCATAGATCATACGCTTTTCAGATTTAGAAATAACAAAGTTAGGACCTAAAGGGTCTTGGATTAAATCTAATAAGAAATTTAATAGGGAAAATATAATTTAGACAGGTTTTTAAAAAAATCAGTTTCACAAGTACACTATGCGGGAGAATGTGACAAGATAATAGTTCCTCTGAAAAGACTTGTGAATTTTAGAGAACTCATGGCCAGTATGATTAAACAGCGTAATATGGAAGCAAGGAAAGCTCATGAAATTTTTGGCTACATTAGGAAAAGTATAGATAGTATCTAGAAGGAGAGAATGGCTCGTGCTAATATACTCTGGTCTGGTCATACTACATCTGAGCTTCAGTGTTCATTTCCAAGTGACAGGCTTTAGAAAAACTATTGATCAGCTTTATACCATACAAAGAAGGCAAACCACTATGATGAGACAATTGAGGATTGTGTTACACAAGAATAACTTGAAGGAACTGGGATGTTAATCCTGGTGAAGAAAACACTTCAGGGTAGAGAGCAAGAAGCTGATAGTTGTAGTCAAGTATTTGATTGACAAATCATGTGGAAGACAAATTAGATTTGTTCCACTTGCTCACAGAAGGTTTAGGAGCAATGGGTCAAAGCTGTAGAGGTAGGTTTTCAGATGGCCTATGAGTTCTCTTCCACCTTTGGGATTCTCTCGCCCTATGATTCTGTTATATACAATTTCCTAATCCCCATTGCAAAGCATGAGAAATAGAATCTATCTCAGGTAGCATCCTAAAGCAGTGAAAGTTGAGGCACAGGGAGATCAGTTCATGAATCTATGGAAGGGGTTGTGATATAAGATGACAGGGTTTAGAATCAAAAGACTTGGATTTTCCTGCCACTTCTGCCATGAACTCACCCTGTGAGCTTGAATAAGTCCCTTTTCCTCTCTAGGCTTATTTCTAAGCTTGATATAAGTCAATAGTGTGATGTGTGAGCCCCAAAAGCAAATGTTATCTCAGGTTTCATTGAGAGGCAAAGTGTTCAGAATGAGGGAGATGAAAATGCCTCTGTACCCTGCTCTGATCAAAACAGATCTAAAATAATATGTTCAGGAATGAGCACTGCATCTTAGAAAGGACATAGACTAGTTGGATATAGTGAAAAATCTTGAAATCATGAATTGAAGCATCAGTTGAAGGAACTAGAAATGTTTTATACAGGAGAAGAGAAACCTCGAAGAATACATGAGAGATGTCTTCAAGTATTTGAAGACTGTCCCTTGGAATGGCAGAGGGTAAACTTTGCAAGACAGATTTAGATCTGATTTAAGGGGGGAAAACATCCTAGCAATTAGAAATTTCCAAAGAGACATGGAATGTCTTTTCCCCATGTTATTTATCTCCAAGAATAGGCTTAGAAAACAATTTGTTAGGTACATTATAAATGGAATCAGCATTCAGGTATGGTACTACATGGTGTCTGAGCACTTTTCCAACTCAGAGCATCTGTGCTTCTTTGGACAGAGTCCTGGGACCATGCCTTCCCCCAAAAGAACTAAAAACCCAGCCATCTCCAAGAAAGCTGCCTTTTTGAGCAGATAGTGCAGAATGAAGGATAATATGTGAAGAATTTCTTCTATGAGTAGTAAGATCACAGTATCATATACCTAAGGCTAAAAGAGTCCTCAGCATGCATTTCAAGATTTTAACTTTACAGATGAATTACATCATTCTCTTTAGATCCTATCTAAGACCACACAAGTAATAAACAGAAATACAAGGAACCCACTTCCTCTGACTTTACAGCCCATGGGATTTCCACTGCACTACATTTCATACAGCAGTAGGCCTGGGGGAAGCTAGGTGGCACCATGAATAGAGCATGGGCCCTGGAATCAGGAGGACCTGAGTTCAAATCCAGCCTCAGACACTTACCACTTACTAGCTGTGTGACCTTGGGCAAGTCACCTTCCCCCCTCCAAAAAGAAAAAAAAAAAAACAATGGTCCTGTAAAAAAATTCCAGAGGTTTAAAGATGCTAAATCTCACAGTTTACAACAGTCTAAACCTGCTGAGCAATCTCTCTACCATCCCTGTTAGTCCTTTCTCCATAACTCAAAAAGATGGCCATCTTTGACCATATACCCCCTTTATTCTCTTCCCATGACTAAAGGTTCCTTGAGGTCCAGAATTGTGAATGTATCTAACAGTTGGATCCCCAGAACTCAGCACTATGCATTGCATATAGTAGGCACTTAATAAATATCTGTTTGTCTGAATTGCATTTGATTCCCTTCCTGAGATTCATCTGTGCTAGGCAGTTCAATGAGCTCCTTCTGGCTTCACTCATTTCCAAGTCATCACAGTTACTTGAGCAGTGAGTATACATACAAAATGGCTTTTCCCTTTCAGCTACTACCCCACATCCCTGAACCCACTGCACATTTGAAAGCTCCTCAGAAGAGCCCTGTACCTTTGTTCCTCCCAAGAGCTTTCAGCTACAATTGCTGTTTATGAAGGAAACAAATAAACTGAAAAAGCCAAGAATTGGCACTCAAAAAGCTTTTAGGAGTTCAGTGACACACAATTAGCTGAGCCCAAGGTAAATCCTAAGTTTATTTTTGAGAAATGTCTCTCCATCTGAGTCGCCCACTGAGTCAAGAAGCATTTTATCCCCCCCATGTTGTCTAGAGGAGATGTGTCATACACATACAGTCCGTATCTTTCTTCTAAGTTTCTAAATCTCTCACTCTGTGAACATGAATCCAGCTCTCTGGATTCCAAAGCTGAGATGGTCACCCAGTTATTAGGTTTCCGCTCCTTCATCCTTTCTACTAATGTTGGCACACTCCATCCTTCCCCCTTGGTAAACTCACAGGGAGGAATGTTACAGTAAACCAAAGGACATAAAATCACCACCTATTCTGCAGCAAAAGAAGAGTGACAGGATAAGTTTTCTAAATCTGTTGGATGGTACACACACCAAAATGCTGACTTAAGATGGCTTTTGGTTGGCATAGTTTAAAAAACTGGTAGATCTCTCAGGTTCAGTCAGAATCTGTTACCTAGCCTCATTTCCAGGAGCAGACCACCAGACCACCTTCCCACTATTATGTCTCTTCTATGTCTTGGTCTGGATCTTGGCCTCTCGCATGAGAAAATGACATCTCTGTCTGGTCCCAAAAGTCCTTCCCCAAGCATAGGTGATTGTTCACTGACCGAAGACACTGGCTTTATATTCTCAAAGGTCTCCATGGCTCCATCTCTTAGAAATCTTATTCTCACAGTTTAGCCATTTAGAGGAATTGGTTGTTAATGTTAGAGCTAGTCAGGACCTTAAGGATTATCTAGTCCAGGGGTAGAGAACTTGTGGCCTGAAGGCCACATGTGTCCCTCTAGGCCCTCAAATGCAGCCCTTCGACCTTCACAGAAGTTTAGATTCTGCCAAAGGGCCACACTTGAGAACCTAGTGGGCCACATGTGGCCTCAAGGTCACAGGTTCTCCAGCCTCATTTCACAGATCAGGACAGTAAGGCACAAAGAAGAGAAGCTATCACTTGCTTAAGGTCATGCAGCTAGTTATTGGCAAAACTACAATCTAAGTCTAGGTTTTTTATCTCCAAGTTTTCCAGTGCTCCTGCTACATAGATCCTATATATCTTTGTCACTTTCTACTTGGTTACAGCTTTTTATACCAGCTAACTCTCCACAGTTTACCCTCTTCAAAGCTCAGTTATTCATCTTTTTTTGTAAACCAGCATCCAATTACACTCTCACTAGCAAAAACATAGTATCAATGGTGGGTTCTATCTTTCCTTGGAGCCATTGAGCATGGCATCAGGTTTCAGCAGCAGCAAGGACACTACTCCAATTTTCCTGTTTCAGACCCCCTGTTCTCCCTTGGACCTCCCACTAAGTTCCTTTTTGTCTTGTAAAAGTCTCCAATGCTCTGCTTATTTGCAAGACAGAGTTTAATAATATGTCCCAAGCTCAATGAATGATCATGTCTGTCTTAGCTCAGTTTGTCAGTTTCACTTTCTTCCCCAGTTTCTCCCTTATGATTTATCCCTTGGTACCAAACCTTACCCAGGAGTGAAGCCTTCCAGTATCCTAACGCTAAAGTTTTACATCAGCAAAATGCTTCAAATGTACATGAAAATTTATGGGTATAGTTCCTCCATTTTACCACAATGTTATCTTAGGGACCAGAAGCAATGCTATATCCACCAAGCTGACCAATCAAGCAAACAAGGAGTGTTTACTATAAAACACCTATCTCCTGCCAGCCAACATGCTAGGAATTGGTGATACAAATCTGAAGAATGAAAAATCTCTTCTTTCAAAGAGATCACATTCTACTGGGAGACAAGCACACATCTAAGTATACTTAGAACAAACAAGACAAGAATAAATACGAGGTGGTTTTTCTAAATACAAGAGAGAGAAGAAACATACTAGCAGTTAGGGGAATCAAGAAAGGTTTCATATGGGTGATGTTTGATGTGCATTTTGAAGAAGAGAGGGATTCTATGAGGTGAAGGTGAAAATGAAATGTATTCTAGGCATGAGGAGCAGCCAGGGCAAAGGTATGGAGATGGGAGATGAAGTACCATGTAAAAGAAACAGGGAGCAGGACAATTTGGCTGGATCAGGAAATATTGATATTATTCTGCTGCTGTATAGGAATAATGTCCCTAAAGAAATGGAATATGAGAGCTAGAACCTTCAGCCTTTCAAAGCACCTGCATCTTCCCAAGCTCTTGTTCCATCCTTTCAAGAAGGGAGCATCCTATTTGGCCTTCCCAGTTATGATGGCCATTAGGACATAAATCTAGCCTTTAGTTTTTTGGCAGTTTAAAGAAAAACTGAAATATGTTGGGATTTGGTTTGTAGCCAACATCTAACTGGATTGCTTGTCATTTTATTACTACACAGTTTCTTCTTACTGTCTGGTCATTTTATTGCCATTTTGGATGTTGCTTTTATATTTTTGTTGGTGATTCTGGTGGTTTTACTTCCTTTTTTTTTTCAGATTTGACTTTGGTAACCCTGGATGAGTAACATAGCTCTTCTTTTATGACAACAGAAAGCAGACAAATTCATCTGAAGAGGAAGATTTTTCTTTCCTCGACCCAGATTCAATCTGGAGCTTAGTACTTTTAGTACTTTCTATAAAGGGCATTGAGGGAGACAGTGAACAATAGTTTTGACCATGGTTTGACAAACGATTCCAAAATACCATTCAACTGGCTTGTTCTTGTTTCAACCTTTTAAAAAGCAGAAGGCGTGCATGGTTCATTTGTACAGGGAACTGAGATAACTGGACCTCACTTATTCTTTAACTTGCCTGACATGGACTTTTAGTGATGGTGATGATGATGAAGACGATGATAGCAACGAGAATGACAATGTTGACTATAAAGACTTGAAACATTTGCCAGGGATAAGTATTCAACAAAATCCTGCAAAAATTACTTGGACTGAATTTTTGTGACTTCACAGGACAAGCACAAGAAAATGACAAAATCACAGAATGTTAGAGCTGGAAGAGACCTTTAAAACTATCTAATCCAATCCCTTCATTTAACAGATAAGGAAACTGAGGCCAAAAGTTACTTAGGACCATAGGTCTAGAGTTATAAAGGAACTCAGAAGACATTTAGTATGACTCCATCTTATATATTAAAAAAAAAAAAAACTGAGGGCAAGGAAGTTGTAACTTACCCCAGATCACACAGTTTCAGAAGAAGGATTTGAACTCAGGTCTGCTAACTCTAGAGACAGTATGCTTGCCATTTTACCATGTTTCCCAAGACTACCCAGATAGTAAAAGACAAAGTCAAAATTAGAACCCAGGTCACTGACCTCCAAGTTGTGTTCTAATATATCATGAAGGTCCCCTTTTGTATTAAACCCACTTCTGCACTATTTCCAGAGAAAATATTATCTCCTTCAATGCTTAATTCCATCCCCATAACCATATTATCTCCAAGAAAATCAGAAAATATATTATCTGAATATCATCATCTGATAAACTCAAGGAGAATGATCCAATATAGAAACCAGAAGAAACATACAAAAGTCTACATATAGATTGCTCTGGTTCTTAAGTTCACCAGAGTTACACAAAGTTTACTACAGCTATGTTAAGCTACTTACTTAATCTTCTACTATATAACCCTTATTATAGTAGAGAGGGAAAACAAGTCACTAGGTAAGAACAGATAAGGTTGCTTGGTAGAATGAATAAGGATGGGTAGAAGACAAAATCAATGATGAGAGAGGTTCAAGCATGGTTAATTTTTGAAGTCCAAAGTGCCACAGCAGATACTGATTCAAAGAAACCAGAAAATGATATTAAGCAATCGCTCAGAACATACCAAAAAAACAAAATCCACAACCCGGGGATCTAGTTCAGATAGGGACCCAGGAATATGAGATGATCCCTAAAGATCAAGGGCACATTGGCATATAGTACATCTGTCTATAAGAATCAATCAGAGAGATTATAATGGGCAGGGATTCAGGCTAGTTCCCTAGAGTGTAGGTCCAATAGTGGAGCAAAATGAAACACTCCTCAGTCATCCAACAGTTACCAAAAAGAAGTTTACTTAATCATAACCTGGAAAGGACACTCAACAATTGTGCTGCAGCATTTAGCTACATAGGCCCCCTTTCATTTAGATGAAAATTCATCTGGTCAATAGAGCAGAAAATCTCAGAAAATCTGCCAGATCTAAAAGGCACAGACTCCATATGGGTGGGCCTCTTAAACCCTGAGGAAGCCAGATCAATACAGCAGGCAGACACAAGAAAACGATGTTAATGGAGACACAAGGCCTGAGTCTTAGCCCTTCTGGGCCAATCAAGTCTTGAGGGCAGTGTCTTTGCTCTTTAAGACAAGAACTAACCTAACCTTCCTGGGACCAGGAGAGGGAGGAGGAGAGATGCTATCACAGAAGCCTGCCCTATACTGTCTATGTCATATTAGCCCACCCTCAAACCATGAAGGATATTACCAAAGTTTGCCATTATAGATACACACTTAGGGTGTAGATTGTTATTGAACCAAGTGCCCCAAGGAATTCTGACACCAGTGTCTGCTGATTTGGTCCTTCATATCTTTCATTCTGGGTCTTCCCTCATCCTGTTTTAGGCTTAAATAAAAATTGTGAGTCAGGAAGATCCTTGGAAACAATAGCCACAAAGGCTGCAGCAAGGAGAAGTCACAAAGTGTGATGGTGAGAAAGAAAGTGGGGATGTGCAAAGAGCTATGTGTGAAGGCAATAAGTTTTACAACATCCAAGCTGTCACACAATCAAAAGCTGCCACAAAGGCTATCAGGAAGGAGGGAAATAGTCAGATGGTGTTAGTCTACTTGAGGTTTACAGGTATCCTATATAATATCATCTGAGAAATCTGAATTCTCTGCTTTTAGAGATGGGGAGACAGCTGGTTTAGTGCTACAATTTCTGACTTACTTCCCCTCAAAATTCTGCTTACTATTAAAGCCATTTGCAGTCAATGTTTTCACCAAAGTGGAGTATTTTGCACTCACTTCTATTAAATAATTGCTTGTTAGTCTGGGTCTATTGGTCTAGCCCAGGGGTGGGGAACTGGAGGCCTGATGTGACCTTGAGCTCCAGGTTCACCACCCCTGGTTTAGCTAATCAAAATCTTTTGAGATCCTAATCCTGTTATCATTAAGAAGGATGGCATGATAGAATAGAAAGACTATTGGATTCAGAGACAAAGAACCTTAGTTTAAATACCCACTCTGCCATTTACTATTAGTGAGACCTTGAGCCAGTCAGCTATCATCTTTGATCATAAAAAGAGAGGATTGGGCTAGAGGAAATTTAACATCCTTTCCATCTCTAAATCCATGGCTTTATATTACCTACTAGATGTGTGTGTACATGTATACATACATAAATATATGCATGTGTGTGCATATAGGTGTGTATGTGTTTCCATTTGCTTTGTAAATCTTCACACTATCATCCAAATCTCCTGGTGGATGAGCAAAGGGTTTCAGAACATGGTACCTCAGGCAGGAATCTAAGAAACCCAGTTTTTTCCATTCTAAGCTCTCCACCTTTTGGTGGTTCCACCTAACTTAAAGCCAGGCCTTGACTACCCTTATCTTTCGACCAGGCCCCAAATCAGTTGAATTAACAATGGCTTCTCTTACACAGGTAAATAAAAGATATGGTCTGTTTCTTTCCTGTTTCAGCAAGTGTTGTCTCAATCCAAGGGCAGGACACACAGAATTCATAATGTGACCACATCATATGGGACTAGCTCCAGAGATATTTAGGGAGTGAGGAAGAACAGTTTCCCAGGTCACGGAGTGCTACTATAAGGTACTTAATGAAAATCCATCCAAAGTATAAAGTTCTGAAATTTTTCCTCAGAATATAATGGTGAGCTAGTACAAACTAACCAGAAAAAGATGGGATTCTCGTGCTGGTTCTTTTAGTTTGCACCTGGTTCCACTGTGACCTGCTTTGGAGGAGCTGTCAAAGTCTTCGGTAAACCCAGGTGTTTTTTAATGGTGGTTCTATTTCCCTATAACCTTCAGGGTCAAAACTTGTGAGTATTGAATGAGCACCATGATCAACAGCCTCCTTACTCTCCACACAAAGAGTCAATCCTGTGGACAGAAGGCAGCTTTTGGCTATGAACGTAATCCAACAAGAAGAACTTAATGAGAATACAGACAACATCATCTGTCCTAGCACTGGGCAAATGGGTTCATCGCTGTTTGGGGTTAAAGGGTGGAAATTAGACTCTTTCCCCAACTGGCAAAAAGCCTCAAGGAAGAGAAGGACCTAGATAACATCTGGGCAGCTGAACATGTTCTTCTTCTATCTTCTATTCCTCCAGGTTGGATTAACTGTGCCAAGTCGATCAGCAAATTATATGATGCCTATCAGGACATGCACTAGAGCATTTCCATGGAAGGTAGCACATTGTACAGAGTGCCTAAGAATCCTTTAATAAAAGCACCAGAAGTCACATTTTCCTGGGACTACAATTGTGCTCCCACTGATTTATTTTCATCAAATCCCTCAGCCACCAGCATAGGTCAATAGCTTTTGAAGATGCCATCTTCAAGTTTTTTTTCCAGTTGTCATAGGAGCTGTGGACATTACTCACAGCTCAGGACTGTATTCATCTCCCTTGCAGTGATGAGATATTTGGGGGACTCTGCTTTGTTTCACCAGTTCCAGATGAGTTACCAGGTATGATGTGTAGCCTCAGGGCATGTGAAGCACATCCTGCAAATACTCACAGACAGAAAGAATGCAATGTAAACACTAGAAATCTACTAGAGTCTTATTTTCTGGCAATGGGAAGGAGGATTCAAGGAGAAGATATGGATAGTTTTCAGGAGCTTTAAGAAACATGGAAGCATCCCTGTGCCTGAGATGACTGAACTTCTATGTGCTTTTAATTCAACAATCATTTATTAATCATCTATTATATCCAAAGTGTGCTGAGCAACAGGATGGACATATGCTTTATATTCATTATAATTCTGTGGCCTTTTATATTTTTCAGAACAATTTTACATGCATTCTCATTTTATTATTGTTCAGACAGTTGGAAAGGACTTTCTAGGCAATCCAGTGGAGTTCTCTAATTTACAGGTGAGGAAGCTGAAGCCTAGAGAGGTTAAGAAACTTACCCAAGGTCACATAGCTAGTAAGCTGATCTGCTAGCTCCAGAAACAATGATCCCAGTGAAGGAGAGAGGGTCAGTATGGTTATTCCCATTCTGCAGATAATTGAACTAAGGTGAGAAATTTTCTTACTAACTTAATATATTAATTTAATATGCTCTTAAATTGTATGTAACAAGTTCACAATTTCACAACCTTTTTCTTTCCTCTTTGCGTGTTGAAGTGTTTCCAGATATCTTGGTAATTGTTAGATTTATAACAAAAATACAATTTAAAAAGAAATAGATAAATAAGCCAACTAAGGCACACAAGGAATTAGTGACTTTCCACTGCATAGGAGGAGTTAGTGGCGGACTTTGGTCTAAGACATGGATTTATTCATTGAGTCTAGGGCTCTTTCTACCACACTACAAAACTTTGACTAATACAGCTTCCCCCAGAGGCCCCTGTATTTCTGAGTCTGGCAGGTATTACCAGGCTAAGTTGCTCCTCTAGCAGACAGACTTTATCACAGGCTTGGTCAGCACTGCACAAAGGTTTCTGAGCATGTGGAACTGAAGTTGACTTCTAACTGCCTGATCTAGGCATCTTTACATGAATCTCATATTCTATAAAACCTCAGTAGTAGGAGAACTTGTAAAGAATGAGTACATACTTTCTAAACCAATGATGTTGGAAGAATAATTCTGTTTGGAAAAGAGTTTGTGGAATTCTTTCTTATGGAATCATGAATAGGTGGATGAAAAAATAAATGGGTGAATGAATGACTGAATGAATGGAAAACTTATTAAACGCTTAGCATGTGGAGAGCTAAGCACTGAGGGTGCAAAAAAAAAAAAAAAAGTCAGTCAGACCCTGCTCTCAAGCAGCTTATATCTAATGAAGGGGACAATATATATATGAAAGTTAAAAGGGAGTTAAAAGAGTTTAAACAGTTAAAAGTGAGGTGGAAAGGTTTCATAGTCCTTGGGGTGAATGGGACAAAACAGATGTTAATGCCTCTTCCTTGATATCATTTCCACCAACAACATCATATAAACTTCTTCTGTTGAACCATTTAATAGTGCCAAGGACTTTGGGGACAATGACTTTCTTTTCTGGGTCTTCATTAGCTGTCGCCATGGCACCTGTATGTAGATACATTTGCTAGGCTGCATCTCCACTGAGATGATAAACTTCCCAGGATGATGCACTGGGCTAGCAGCATTGCTATTCTAAATACTTTGGGGTTCATAGTCATGGGCTGTCCCCCCTAAGAGTCTAATGGGAGATGGTGGTCAAGGTAGTGGTACTGGCTTGACTTGCCTGGTACATGCTGCCTCCCATCCTTCCCTTAGAGACTTCATATACTGAAGAGTTGATGATGTCTTAAACTATAGATTCTGAGAGCAGAGACAAGGTCATTATTTTCAGGTTACATATTCTTCCCATTGAGGAACCATCTGCAATTTCTAAAGGGTTTGTAAAATGCATTGTGATGATTAAGTGGTAAATGGGAAATCAATTGATAAAATTTGGGACTTAAGAGACTGAATATCTTGTCCTAGTCATGCAACGACAGAGAACAATGTATGGACAGAGAAAGCCATGACTAGCTAGGTAGGTACCTCAGTTTCTCCTTCTGTAAAATGTTGATAACACTACCAACCATGGTGTTGCTGTGAAGATCCAATTAAACCATTCATAAAATGCTCTTTGGAACCTTTAAAGAGCTACATGATGGCGGCTATTAATATTATACCTATTTATGTTATCCCTTACCACTGAAGATTGTTCTTTATCCAGAAAATCTCTGTTGCAGAATAATTATGCACAAAGCACCATGCTAGGGCTATAAAGAAAGCAAAGTTGTATAAAATATAGTCCCTATCCTCAAAGAGTTTACAACCTACTAGAAGACATGCACATAAACGGCTATAATATAAGACAGTGCCTGATAAGTGCCATCACAAAGTTACAAACAAGGTATTATAAGAATCCCAAGAAAGATGAGCTCACTTGTCTGTCTAGAGCGGTTTAGGGGAGAGTCAGGAAGCATTTGAGTAGAGCCTCGAAGGATAGGTAGATTTCCATTTGTTGAGATGGAAAAGGAGTGGAGAATAGACAGAGGGAATAGAATGGACAAATATGAGGAAGAGTGAAATCTGTTCAGAGAATCACAAGTATCATAAGATAATTGGATCTTCCATTTGAAAGAAACCTCAGAAGTCCTATCGACCAATCTCCTTTTGAACAAGAATTCCACCTAGATAAGTAGTTACCCAGCATTCAGCTAAAGACCTCCAGTGATGGGAGCACCCACTACCTTCTGATCCAGACCATTCCACATTTGGATTGCTTGATTATTAGGAATATTTTTTCTTAGAAAGAACATTTTCTCCATTTCCACTCATTGCTCCTACTTATGTCATCTAGAGTCAAGAAAATTGGTCTGGCCTCTTTTTCCACATGACAGCCCTTCAAATGTATAAAGGCAGATAATATGTCTTCTCCACGTGAGAGGTAGCTTGGTATAATGACTATAGAACTGAACTTGCAAACAGGAAGATAGGGTTTTAAATCCTGCCTCAGATACTCAGTAGCTGTGTGAATATGGGCAAATGACTTTATCTCCCTGGGCCTCAGTTTTCTCATCTGTAGAATGAGTCTAACAACTGGAGAAACTATGAGGTTCCTTCCAGCCTGAGATCTATGACCCTGTGATTGCCCAGGTTAAACATTCTCAGTTCCTTTACCAAATCTCCCTGCAGTGTAATTGATCTCCAGTCTCCTCACCACCCTTCTTACCCTCCTTTATACTCATGTTCCCCCAAATAGGAGGGCATGTTAACAGAAACAGATCTACAGATGGGGAAGGCAGCAACTGTTGGCACTATCTTTTCTCTCACAGAAGCTGCCAGTAGGCTGCTTATAAAAACAAAACTATCCTTGGATACTGTGCCAGTATTTCCTAAATTACTGGTCCTCAAACTGCTGAGCTACCAATGCAAGAAAGTTAGGTAAAGTCTTGGGCGACAGAGAAGTACAGCCATGGGGACTCTGGTTACTCTATTTCATAGGTGTCTGTTTGTGTGCATACATGTATGTATTAGTATGTGTTTCTGTGTGTGTACATGTGCACGCACACATACTTGGGGAGACTATTGAACCTAGGAAAGTACTACAAACAACTGGAAGGATTATTAAAGATAGGTAGTAGGAGGAGAAGACTTTATCATAAGACGACAGTACCTTGTTGGACCTTTCCTGATTCTCTCGAATTTGTGGGTTTGGGAAAAGATGCACAACCCTGGCAATTAAAGGTCATAGGACCTCATGCATAATACCAGCGTCCAATGGAAACTAGTGGTCCTTCTCCTGTCATTCTGGAGGTCTAGTGAAACTGTCTTAAAGGAGTGGAAGGGCAGCCCAAGAACTGCAAACTGTGATCTCCAGACAATTATCTCAGCAAGGGTGATCTCTTCACCTTTCAGTGGCCATAATCATTAGCTTCGCTAGCCCTACTCCTCCTAAAGATCACCTGATCCTTAAAAAAGAGAAGAAACAGACGCTGACTTTTTGAGAGCCTTTGTGAACTAGAATTCAAAACATAGCCTCACAGGGATAGAAGGGTTGGTGCCCTCATCATGGTTATCATTGATACCTGCTGCCTTCCTGACCCACATTTTTTTTTTTTTGCCTTTCTGATTGTGGTAGCATCCAATGTGTCAATGTCCTTCCTAAAATGGGACTAACTTTGATATACCAGATGTGAGTTAACTGGAGTCCAGGACTGTCCTGTCTGGTAATGCTGTCCAAGATCCCAGTGGGCTTTCGTGGTTGCCATGTCAATGTAACCCCATCATGCTAGAACACAAGGGATAATGGTAATCAGTCTATTAGCATTTATTCAGTACCTTCCACTGTATATGCCAGGTCCTGGGCTGGGTAGAAGGGAAACAAAGACCAAAGTGAAAGAGTCCTACGAAAACAACCTACACATATATAGATTGTATAAATAGATATGACAATAATAATAGCTATCATTCATATAGCATTCTGAGGCTTACAAAGCTCTTTACAAACATTATCTCATTTGATCTTCCCAATAACCCCATCTGACAGGTGAGAGACTCTCCATTGTGATGCCTAGTTGTCTAATTAAGAATACGAGGCAATTTTAGAGTCAAGATACTAGCAGTTTGGGGTATCCCAGAAGAAGCTGGTGCTTGAACTGAGCTTTGGAGGTAACTGAAGATTCTAAAAGATGGGAGGCATGGGAGACAGTCAGTGTAAAGGCACGAAGATGGTGAGGGAATAGGGGAAAATTAGCCTATAGAGGCAAAATAGGGCTGGCATCAACCATGGTGCCAAATTGGTGGAAATTTGAGCTGAACTATGATCTGTTCTCTGAGATTCTCTGAGCTGTGATGCATGCCCTGGTCATGTTCCTGTTCAGACTCTAGAGCCCTTGTGGATGAATTAATCGTGTTCCCTGACTTCAGCATTGCATTTCTTTCTCTGCCTTAGGAAAGGACAGAAGTCTCTTCTGGAATCTGACACTCCCCAGCACAGTGGTGGGCTTCCTAAACACCACCAGAACAAGCAAAGAAAGCCATTATGTGTGCAAATTACATGCCTCCCAATCCCTCTTTGAAGTGCCTTCTCAGGCCTGTGGCTGCTTAAAGGAAAGAAGGAAGACTCATTACACTTGCAATTCTCAGCTCCCCACAGCTAATATTCCCAAACTTGGAAAAGTCCCTGCGAAAACCAATTTGGGAATAAGCCGCATAGCATCGTTATTGTCCAAATAATATCAGGAGGTGCAAGACAGTTTGTCTTGAGCACTCATTATGTTCCTTTCAGCTTACAGGTTTTTAAACTCGGCACTACCCCTGGCCTTGTTCCACCCTCCCTTGCAGTCTGGAAAGCTAAGCATCTGATTTGTCCCTTAAAAGAAGATGTCTAATTATCTCCTGGAGGTGTCGGCTCCCACACAGTGGCCTTCTCCAGCAGCCGTATTCTGGGCAGAAACTATTGGAGGCAGCCACAGTTTTCTTTGCAGTGGTACCTTGGAGAAGATAGGAATTGGTTAGCATCAGAACAGGATTGGAATGTATTAAGAGCTGAATAGACTCAGCAAGCCACTCAGACTCACTCTGCAGAGGTGGGGCTTCACTGGAGCCTGTGTGCACCTCCTCTGCTGGCTGGTAATGCAGACTGAAATTCCCAAGTGGAAAACCAAATTCTGTTATATTTCGGAAATAACAAATGACATTTATTTGGGAGCGCAAGACTGGGGATTGTAGATTGTGCTCCTACAGTCTCCCTTCATTAAGCGCATATGACCGGAGATTTAGGGCTGGAAGGTACTGGTCCAACCTCCTCATTTTTTGTTTGTTGTTCAGTCATTTTCAGTCATGTCTGACTCTTCCTGACCTTATTCAGGGTTTTTTTAGAAGAGATACTGGAGTGGTTTGCCATTTCCTTCTCTAGCTTCTTTTACAGATGAGGAAACTGAAGCAAACAAGGTTAAGTGACTTGCCCAGGGTCAGCTTGCCCAGCTACTAAGTATCTAAGATCACATCTGACCTCAGGAAGACTCGTCTTCCTGACTCCTGGCTCAGCCATCTATCCACTGTGCCACCTAGCTAACCCCTCATTTCACAAATGGGGAAATTGAAAGCCAAAGAAACATGGAAGACCCATGTTGTTTCCTAACTGACCACATCAGGAAAAGGGGAAGGAGGGATATCTTTCCTACATCACCCATCTTACTAAGCCTCCCCTACCCTCACGTCCCCCAGAGCAGATCACTCAAAGGGTGGATTTGGGGAAACATAAACGAGGCGTTAATGCCATCAGCTGCCTGCCTTGGCAGTTGCCTCTGAAATCTCCACCCCCAGTCCCACCTGCAGGCAGGCAGCAAAGCAGCAGAAGGCAACCTGGGGGAAAGGGAATACGAATTGAGAAGAAGCAGCCTCCTAAGAAGCTGGAACTACTTCAGTAAAGAGGAGATTGAGGCCAACAATTGATGAGTTTCTGGGACAATTCTATCCCTATGAAAGAATCGTGTCAAGAGATATTACAGTGAAACAACTTGAACTTCAGAGATTAACAGGAGGGAGAATGAGAACAATTTTTGAAAACTTGGTTAGAATTCGAAGGGTCTTTGGCAGGCTGCCATAGAGGAAAACAGGCCAGAAGTTTTCCATTAATTTCCCCAAAAAATAAGAATTTCCTACTAATCACTCAAGAATTATTTACTGGCACCTACAGTCTAGTTAGCACTTTGCTCCACTGGCTAGCATTTACACAGCTCCTCGGAGGTTGAAAAGTGCTATAAATTTTTCATTTGAGCCTCATAGCAAACCCAGCGGAAGTTAGTGCTGTTACTTCCATTTCGCAGATGAGGAAACGGAGAGTGACTTGCCTAGTGCCACAGAACTTATGTCACAGACAGAATTTAAAGACAGATCTTTCAGATTCCAAGTCCAGTACTCTTCACTACTGTATCACCTAACTGCCACTATATTCTACAGAAGGAATAGAAGTAGCAAAGGACAAGGGAGAGAACACTAGGTTTGGCGTTCGAGGTCATAGGTTCAGGTTCACATCTTGGCTCTTCCACTTCCTACTTGTTCTCCCACTCTTCTTGAGAAAATCATTTGAACTCTCTGGATGCCAAGCTCTTCATCTACAAAATAAGAAGGTTGAACCAGGTGATTTCTAAGGTCCTTTCAACTTTGAGATTCCATGAAAAGAGGTAGGCCCTCCTTTCAAGGAACTTTTCATCTTACCAAAGAGACAAGGAATGTGTATGCCCACATCAAACAAATTACATCCACTAGATTGAATATTCCTTGAGGACAGGAACCATTTCTGATTTCTGTATGTACATCTCTTAGCATATAACTCATGTTTAATACATAGCAAGCTTTTAAATGTCAGCTAGATTTGAACTTGGATGGCAGTCCGCAAGATGAGATAGTATGTGACCAAATTGGTAGACTAGAAGTGGTGCTTACCCATGAAGAAAAGGTGGGAGGGTGTTCCAGGAATGGAAAACAACATGAATGTTGGCACAGAAGTGAGGATGCCTACGGTCCAATGGGGAAGAACTGACTGGAACAGAAGTCAGGCATTCCTAGACTACTCCCAGTTATTGAAGGCCATGTCATAATGGGGAAAAACAAAGGTATGTGACAAGAAAAGAAGGTAGCCCTAAAAAGCAAAACATGAAGTCCTGGTTTGGAGTCAGAGCCTAGGTTCCAATCTTGGTTCTTCCACTTAGTACCTATGTGACCTTGGCAAAGTCTCTGGGCCTCAATGTCATCTATAAAATGAAGCAGTTGTACTACATGACCAAGATCTTAGGTCCCTTCCAACTTTAAATCTATAATTCTATTTTTTATTTTAATTTTTCTTTTTTTTAAACACCTTTTCTGACCTTTTTTCTGTGCAAATGTACTAATTCTCAGGACAAGTTTAACTTTGGGCTAATGCCATGGGTTATAGTAAGTACAAAAGGACATTTTGGAGTTGTTCCATAAATCAACACTGATAGCTCTTTACATGTTGAATTCAAGACTCCCTTTGAACTTGATACTCAGGCCAAATGACTCTCCTGTGCTGTCCTACAACAGTATCTGGCGGAGGCTCTATTTGGGGGAATAGTAAGAGACGAGATTAGATAAGTAAAGTGAGAATAGAGTGGGGAAGACCCTTAAAGCTAAGATGGAAGAATTTAAATTTTGTGAAATGAGCAATAGGGAGCCTTTGGAGATTTTTGAGTGAAGGATTGATGTTATCAGAACTGTTCTTTAGGAAAAACTGATCTGACAGTGATGTGAAATATTATCTGGAGTCAGGGAATAGAAGTTAAAAGTACAGGGATGAAAGGAGACTAGTAGCAGCCCTATAGTGAGTTACTGAAGTTTTGAATTAGAATTATAGACTTAGAGAATCTCAGAATTCAAAAGTATAGATACATCAGAGCCCTTCTTGTTCAAGGTATATTTAAGTAGGAATCACCTCCAGTACAATGGATGGAGTGCTGAGCCAGTAGTCAGGAAGATTCACCTTTCTGAGCTCAAATCTGACCTCAGACACTTAATAGCTATGTGACCCTGGGCAGGTCATTTAATCCTGTTTGCCTCAGTTTCCTCAGCTGTAAAATGAGCTGGAGAGGGAAATGGCAAACCATTCCAGTGTCTTTGCCAAGAAAATCCCAAACAAGGTCATGAAGAGTCAAACACAACTGAAAATAACTGAACGACAACACATCCACAATATGCTTGACAAGCATCCACTTGGCAAACTAGAGGAATTAGGAACTCACTATTTCCTAAGACAACCAATTCCATTTTGAGGACCAAAGAACAATGTCTCCTTGGAACACATGAGAAATAGCAGCCATGAGGGATAAGAGAAAACAGTCTTAAAAGTCTTAAGAGCTTGAGCTAAAATCTAAATCTCTAGAATTCCCATATATTGGTCTGACTTCTGCCCTCTGGAAAAAAGCAAAATAATTATCTTTCTTCTAAAGGACTATTATTGAAATAATAATTAAAGACATCTACCATGATGTCTCTCTCTCTCTCTCTCTCTCTCACACACACACACACACACACACACACACATACACACCTCTTTTCTAGGTTAAATATCACCTTTTCCTTGAACCAATCTTCCTGGGGTGTGGTTTCTAGTTAACTCACAACTCTGGTCCCCTTAACAGAATCATAAAATTTCCAAGTTCGAAAGAACTTCAGAGGACATCCAGTCCAACTGCTACACAAACATGAATTCACTTTCCAATGGATCTGGCAAGTGGTCATCCATACTTCTCTTGGTGATCTCCAACAAGGGGATATCTGCACATAGTAAGACCTTAAAAAATGCTTTTTCATTCACTCATTGCCAAGGCATTCTTTCCAATTTTGTATGACTCAGAGTGTTAGGAAATTGGGGAGGGTTGTTTGTTTTCCTGACATCAAGTCCAAATAGATTGATTAGCAACTTTCCCGTATTGATTCTAGCTCTGCCCTCTGGGGCCAAACAAAATGTGCTATGATGGTAGCTCTGGAACAGAACACAAGTATATGACTCCAAGCAAGTAACATTTTGAAGGCAGAACCAAGGATTTGCTGGATATAGGAGAGTACTTAAGACAGTTCCTGAAATATAATAGGTAATTATTAAAGGCTTGTTAATTTGACTTGACTTCCTTTGAAAGAGAAGTGAATAGCAAGTCCAAGGTTTTAATTCTGGATGAATGTTTGCTCTCCCATCTAAGTCTATGAATATTTCTGACCTGAGCCATTTGCATGTATTTATTTATTCTCCACATCCAAGAAATTTCTTACAAATAGACCCCTGCTGCCTGACAGCGTGCAATGTAGACTTCAGAGTGAATCTCTAATCCAGTTCCTTCAGAAAAATAAGAGCAGGATGAATCAAAGAGCCGAGATCTTGTAATTTCTCCAAGTTCTTTGTTTAGGCAACTTTGTCTGTTTCCCCTTCTTATTATTTCCCCTTCTGTCTTTGAAATGAACAATTAGTTCACATTTTAAAGAATGTTTTCTCTCACCTCTCTTGGCTGCTATTTCTCATATGTTCTAAGAAGATGTTGTTTGGCAAATAAGTCCTACACTTTTTAATTTGTTTCTCCTTTAAGGTTGCCCAGGAACCTGGGGGCTGATGGCACCAGAATACTAGTTCCCAACATCTTTTTTTCCAGAATAAGCACCCACCCACTTTTTCATGTCAAAACATTTTGGAGCCCCTCGCCCCCCAAAAGAATATACTTGTAGTCTTAGTACCCATCGATTATGAATGAGCAACAAAGAGCTACTGTGAATTCAATAATGTATTTGAGTAAATGTGCGTCTGATTAACTGCCATAGCAGCTACACAGGTTTTTTAAATAGCCAATTACCAATGATCCAAGACGATTCCAAAGGACTCATGACGAAAAATGGTATCCATTTTGACTGACTAGCTGACTTTTCTGTTTGGCTTAAGTCCTTCACATCCTGGGTCCAACCTACCTTTCAGCTTTTGTGAACAGATTCTGTGTCATGAAAAGACAGTGTAGTATAAAGTATAAAGAGTTTGACTTGAAGTCAGGAAGAACTGAGTTCAAATCTTACCTCTGACATATAGCGATTGTGTAACACTGAATGTGTCAGGTTGCTTAACATCTCCATGCCCAAGGCAACCCTCCAAGACCATAAGTTGCAAAAAAGAAAAAAAGGTTCCTACTTGTATTGGTAGAGGGAGTTTTCACATTTGAAGTTTCTTACACCAATGAAATCACCAGTCCAATCCCATCACACCCCATCCCTACTGCCAATCATATACTCCATGGTCCAGTTAAACCAGCCAGGTTGGTCTCCTCATAATGTAATATTCCATTTCCCAAATCTGTGCATTCACTATATCTTGCCACTGAACAGAGATGACTCTGGAGGAGAAAGTGAGGCTAGTGACTTTGCATGGCCCTCCCTTCACTTAAATCCAATTCACTTGCAAGTCATGGCATCACTTTCCTGATGTCATGGTCCTCTTTGAATGAAGGACCAACAACACACCCCTGTTGATGCACACTGTCCTCATCCCTGCTTCTCAATGTCCGACACATAGTAGGTCCTTAATAAATGCTTTTTGATCTGTTGGATTGACTCAACAATACTTATCTGCCTGAAAGGCTCCATTTACCTACCACTACCTCACTGAAATCTTGCCTAATTGCCATCCCTTCACACCATTAGTGCTCCCTGCCTCCTCAGATAACCTAGTACTTATTTAGCTGCACCCATCTCGTACCCCCTTCTGCCTTCCCTCCTCAAGAGCAAGGGCTGTTTTCACTTTTGTCATCTCCACAGCACCTGACACAGAGCCTATACATGGTAGATGAATAATAAATGTTTGCTGAATTCTGAGGAATTGGTTCAATTCCTCAATGACTTAAGCACCTACCTTATACTTGCCCTTTCTCCCCTCCTTCATGCCTTGCTGCTGTCCTTAGGAACTGTAATACAAGAATACCTCAGGATGATACAGATCCTTGAGATTTACAAAGAGCTTTCCTCAAAACAATCTTGTGAGGGAGGCAGTACAAGCATTGTTATTATAATTTTACAAATGTGGAACTTGAAGCTAAGAAAAATTTAGTGATTTCTTTTCCAGTACCACAGAAGATAATTATCAGAGGCTGGACTCAAACCCAAACTCAACTCAAAGCCAAGTCTCTTTCCTCCATTTGGGTGTTGAAAACTGCATGTTCTCAGCAACACTGGCCTCCTTGCTGTTCTCTGGACAAAATGCTCTGTCTCATGCCTGAGAGTTGTCCCTGGCTGTCCCTCAGGTCCAGCGCTCTCTCCTTCCTCATCTCTGCCTCCTGCTCCCCTGGATTCCTTCAAGTCTCAGCCAAGTCCCACCTCCTGAAAGAAGCCATGCCTGGTCCCTCCTAATGCTTCTCCCTATTGATATTCTCCCATTTTAAACTGTATTTTACTTTGTTTGTGCATAACTATTGGCATGTTGTCTCCCACATTAGATGCAAGCTTCCTGAGAGCAAAGACTTGTCTTTTGTTTGTCTTTGGATGTTTAGCATAGTCCTTAGCACATAGTAGGCATTTAGTAATTACTAATTATCTGAGTGTCTGTCTCCTGCACCTGTGGCTGCTGAGAAGTCAGGGACTGTGCAGCACAAGCCCTGGTGTCATCTCCACAGGAGTTGCTCCTGGGATGGCGGCTGTGAGGGCTGTCCTAGAAGCAGGACCAGTGGTCTAGAGGGCACTGTTATTGCTGGGGCTTTGGGCATTATCTGTCCATTTTCAGTACAAGTTGGCCAGAGATCAGCGGTGGTGGTGGTGAGGAAGGTGTGCCCCTTCTCCACTGAGACTTGAGATTCTTGAGGAATATGAGACATGAGTGACTGAGGGGTACTGGGTACACCTAGCAGCTTGTGAGTGATTTTTCTAGGGTCAGATTCCTGGGGCTGGGTTTACTCCAAGGCGTGGGGAGGCAGAGGGAGGATTAAGATGGCACAGGGAGGTAGGCACTCCCAGTCTGAATTCTAACCTGTGACTTCGAGTGCATGCTAAGTCCTATTGCCTGTCCCATTAGAGTGATCTTGGCATCTGGGAAGAGCAATAGCAAAGCCCAATAAATTGTGCATCTTATCCATATAACTCTGAGTTCCTGGTAGATGACAGTCCCCTAAACATATAAATAAACTGGATTTAACTGGGTGCTCAGGGTTTTAGTTTGAGAGTAGCAAAAGCAAGAAGGCTTACATGTCTCTGCTATACCTCTTCAATCACTGCCATTACTATTTTGAGGCTGCCAAGTATTACTCGAGAAAATATTGAAATTGATTCTATTTCACTCACTAAAAATTTATGCTTATAACCGAAGTCCTCACCACTGCTGTGAAATGCTTGTATTCCACTTACTGATTTCCAATCTCATCACCTTCAATGTCTCTTCTGACACTTGTCTTCTCTCTTCATGGCACTTTGAAAGATTCTCATGGAAGGATCATTGGATCCGGAGTTGGAGGGACTGGTTCAGATACCAGCTCTGTTGTTTACAACCTCATGACTTTGGGCAAATCACTTCTCTTCGCTTTTCCTCAGTTTCCCAATCTTGCAAAGGTAGTTGGCTCAGATGACCTCTAAAGCCCCACCCAGCTCTAATGCTTAAAGCTTACAGAAGATAACATTGCCTAAAGACAATCAGTGACACATTAGATAGAGCACTGGGCCTTCCAGAGTCAGGAAGACGTGAGTTCAAATCTGACATAAGACACTTACTAGCTGTGTGACCCTGGGCAAGTCACTTAATCTCTGTTTGCCTCTATTTCTTCAGCTATTAAAAGGGGATGATAATAGCACCTATCTCCTAGAGTTGTTGTGAGGATGAAATGAGATAATATTTGTGAAAACACTTATTATTGTGTCTGGGACATAGTAGCTATTATATAAATGCTTATACCCTCCCCAAGCCCCATACTGCTCCCATCTTACTAAGGAGATCAGGGCTAGCTGTTATAAATTTCTTCAATTTCCTGTCCCTATACTTCAATATGTCTCAGTTTTTTTATTCATTTTCACCTCCTTCTTTCCTATATCTGAGGAAAATGTGTCCTTCTTTCATTTGTGCGTTTGATCTCACAGTAATAAGTGATATTTATACAGGATGTCCCAAAAGTGTTAGTGCGGTTTTAAGCTATTAAAGCTTAAAGTTATATTAAAGTTTGAAAATTCCTTTACCTTCAGTATCTCATTGGATCCTCCCAATAACCCTGGGAGAAAGATACTACACAGAATATTATCACCACTTTAAAGATAAGGAAATTTAGACTCAGTGAGGTTAAATGCCTTCAGCATGATCATGCATCTATAGGCATCAAAGGCAGGATGGGAACCAAGCTCTTCCTGATTCCAAGTCCAGGACTCTATCCACTATGCCAGGTTGCACTGGGGTCAGGACTGGCTCCATCAATCAACTTGCATGCAATATCCAGGTGGCTCCTTCTCATCTACCTAAAACATGCATGTATTCTTAATTCTAAAAAAAATATTTTCATTCATATTTATAATTTCTGTGTCCCAAGTTACTTTTTCATCTCTCTCTCTCTCTTTCTCTTTTTCTCTCTCTCCCCTGTCATCACAGTCAAACTTTTTGAAAAAGTCTTCCAAAGATGATGCTTCTACTTTCTTGTAATTCCTTCAGTTCCTTATAATTTACCTTCTAAAACCATTCCCCTATAGAAAATAGTTTCTCCACGTTCACCAATGACTTCTGTATCTATAATTCCAGGCAAAAGGAACTGTATAAGCACAGAGGGGAGAAAATGTAAAATGTACTTTAAAAAAAGGCAGTGGGTAGACAGGTAGGGCTGGATCATAGAGCATATATGTAGGAAAGCTACATGAGAGAACATTGAAAAGTCGGGGAAGTGTTAAGTTGTAGATATCCTTAAGTGGGCAACAGAGAGTCATGGATGGGCTTTGAACAGAGGAGTTATAAGACTAGGCTTGTGTAAAGTAAGATTAACTTAATGGCATGTAAGGGATGAATTAGAAGACAGAGGGCAAGAAGGTAGACCATTGTCATGGTCCATGTTGGTGGTAGTGATAGTATATACTGTGATGATGACAAAGGGAAGAGAAATTAGTGGGGTACAGTGAAAAGAATAATTACTCTGGAATCTAGAGAAGCAGGGTTTAAATCCTCCTCTGACACATCCTATGTGTGTGACTTTGGGCAAACCATTTAACCTTCCTTTGGGTCAGTTTCCTTAGCCTTCAAGGCCCAGGTTATATTAAATTCCTCCATTAGATCTTCCTGACCCTCTGGAAGTGTCTTTTTCCTCTTCAGAATGAGCATAATTTTGTGTAACTCTCTAATGCTTTTATATTATGTTCTTACTTGCAATTATTGTAAGCACAGATGAATAGCGTTTAATAAACTGATTCCCAGTTACAAGAATAAGGATTCATTATCTGGCAAAACCTCAGAAAACTAGAAGGTAGTCTGGAAGAAATGTGGTGTTGACTCACATTTTGCATCATATACAAGATAAACTCCAAAAGGATCCATGACTGGGACATAAAAGGGGATATTGTAAGCAAATTAGAAGAAGAAAGAAATTGCCATTCTAATCTATGGAAAGAAAAATTCATGATCAAATGAGGGAGAGAGAGAATTACAGAAGATAAAATAGACAGTTTTGATTATAAAAAATTAAAAAGCTTTTCTACAAAACCAATGCGGTGGAAATTAGAAGAGAAACAGGTAACTGGGGGAGGGGAAGGCTTTACAGCAAGTCTCTCTGACAATAGCCTCATATCCAAGATTTATTAGGAACAGATTCAAATCTATAAGAATTAGAGCCATTTCCTAATAGATAAATGGTTACAGGCTATGAACAAGTGTTTTCAAAGAAAAAAATTCAAGTTATCAATAACCACATGACAAAAATGCTCCAGATCATTAATAATTAGAAAAATGCAAATAATGCAACTCTGAGAGTTCATTACACCCATCAGATTGGCAAAGATGACAAACAAGGAAGGTAACAAATATTACAAAGTCTATGAGAAAACATATCCATTAATGTGCTATTAGGAGAGCTGTGAACTGTTCCAGCCATTCTTGAAAGCAATTTAGAAGAATGTCCCCAAAATACCATTTGACCTATCAATACTGCTTCTAAACATATGCCCCTAAAGAGATCATAGAAAGAGGAAAAGGACCCATATTATAAAAATATGTGTAGAAGTTCTTTTCATAGTAGCAAAGAACTGAAAACATAACAAGGTTTCTGTTGGGTAATGGCTAAACCCAGCAGGGCATAAGAATGTAATGGAATACTATTATGCCATAAGAAATAATGACATAGACAACTTCAGAGGGAATTGAGCAGAATTAGAACAAATAATACATCGATAACAATGTAAGAAAAGAACAAATTGTGAATGAATTTAGAGCACTCATCAATGCCATGATCAGCTCTGATTCCAGAGCACTGATGAAGAATGCTACCCACCTCCTGCCAGAGAGGTAATGGACTTAGAATGCAAAATGAGACATGTTTTGGGATGTGGCCAACATGGGAGTTCATCTCATTTGCCTGTGCATATTTGTCAAAAACTTTTCTTTTTCTTTCTTTAAATTGCTCAATTGGGATGAGGGACAAGTAGGAATAAGAGAAAACAAATGCTTTCTAATGAGAAAAAATATGCAGAAGAAAGTGAAAAAAGAAAAATAAAAGGATTATATATTGTATTATTATATATTTATTATGTAGAATTACAGATTTGTTCCATATGTCCATCAGAACTCCCTTTTTGAATTATTAGCTAAATGAGTCAGAGAATCACAAAATAGAAATTGGAAAGGACCTCGGAGGCCATCTATTCCAACCCCTGCCTGACCAAGATGACTACAATATCCCTGACATGTGTTCATCTCAATTCCGTTTAAAGAACTCACTCCAAAGAGAAGGAACTCATTACCTCCTGGAACAGCCCATTCCACTGTTGGACAGCTCTCTTCATTAGGACATTTTTTCCCAATATCAAGCTGTAAATTTCTGCATAATAATTTCCACCCATTACTCCCAGTTCTGCCCTCTATGACTAAGCAGAACCAGTCTAAGCCTTCTTCCATGTTGTAGCTCTTTAAACACTTAAAGACAATTGTCATGCTTCCCACAAAGTCTTCTCTTATATCATACCTACATCCTCTAACAGAATCTCACAGCATGACTTTGAGACCCTTCAGCATCCACCTACCTCAGCAGGGTCTCCAGCCAATCAATGTCTTCCTTAAAATACAGTGCCCAAAACTGAGCACAATACTCCATGTGTAGTCTGAACAGGGCAGAGTCCAAGAGCCCTGCCACCTCCCTACTCTTGGATACTAGACCTCTCTGTAATGCCAAGCAAAGACAACTTCCAAGGTTCAGATTACCAGCATAGTAAATCCCATTTATTCAGCAAACATTCACAGAACAGAAAAAGTCAAAATACAGTGTAACTTGTTCCTTTAGCAAGTTCTCAATTCAATACAGGTACTACTCCACCCCTAGACAGTACATTCATTTAGTCAGTCAAAAGTCTCTTCTCAAATGGAGATTAGTCTCCAACCATAGTCAAAGTACATTCATTTGTTCAATCACTCAAAGGCTTCCCCGCCTCTGAATCTTAAAAGGGGCAGGAAAGCACAAAAGGCCATCCACCCTTAAGTTACAAAAAGGTTAAGCTCAGCATTGAATACCCAAGGAAAGGGCCTTTTTTCATCTTCACTTGAGACAAGTCCTCAGCAATCTCAGTTCCTAGGGAGACAAGGCTCAACAAAGCCATAGCCACTGTCCTCATCAAGTCACTCTCTGCCTATAGAACAGTCCCAGAACCCCTGAAAACATCACCAAGGCCCTCTTCCAGGATTTCTGTGCAGGTACAAGAAAATCCTCCTTCAGGGCTTCTGAAGCAACAGCCAGGTTCCAGGACCTCTACAACAGCAGCACTGTCCTTCACCAGCAGGTGAATCTGGCAAAATAACATCAAAACAGACAGACAAAATACTGGCATCACAGCCATGCCTCCTTAGTTCTTGGCAGTTCCACGTGGCAGTTCCAACAGGCTCTTAGAAGTCTTTTTCTCAGCAATTCAGGCTCCATGATACTGGATATTGCTCTCTCAAAGTCCTTCTGGTCTTCTCTAGGCTTAGGCCTCTCTCTCAATTCACGGCTCCTCCCAGTTCAGCCCCCTTTCTTCATGTCAACAAGTCCATCCCACAAGTGGGATTCACAAGCTCTTGGTTTTAACACTCAACCCAAAAACCAAGCCAACACAGAGCCATCTAAATTCCATTACCAATACACTCTCTCAATAGAGTCTAATATTACATTAGTTTTTTTAAGCTACCCTATGACATCATTGTCTCATTTTGAGTTTGTGGTTTACTACAGCCCCTGAATCTTTTCAGACACTCTGTTGTCTGGATATATCTTCACTATCTTATACTTAATGAAACTTTTTTCTTTTTCATCTAAATGTAAGTCTTTATATTATCCCCTTTTGGAGAACTATTGTTCTGGACAGATCTGAGTAGGGAAGGAGAGAATTATTATACCCCTATTCCAAATAATTAAAAGGTTATTAGATGCCAAATGTTAATTATAGTATTGCCAAGGATTAAAAAAACTTCTAATATGTTCAGAGTTTAAGCAACTTGCCCAAGGTCACGCAGCTAATAAGTGTCAGAACAAGAACTGGAATTTTCTCTACTGCACTTTTCACTATCCCACACTGCCTCTTAGTAGAACTTGTTATTTCTCAGGCATTAGATATTGTTGAATGTCAGAGGAATACTGGACACACCTGAAGAACAATGTGATCAAAGGCACCGAGGCTGGAAATCATACCCCTGTGGTGTTCAGGACATGAAGAATGTGAAATTTTAGATAGGCTTTAAAGGATGAGAAGGAATTCGATCTGCAAAGAATCAGTGAAAGCACATTCCAGGCAGGCAGATGTCACAAAATGGCTCTCCCTGCGTATCTTCCCCAATGATAAGGACAAAAAGGAACTCTCAAAAATGGAATGGAAAGCCTTAGGAAATTGTGTAGTCCTCTTAGCCAAAGGCCTTTCACTATCTCAGTTCCTAGAGGAGGCATGGCTAGAAATAAACTCCAAGAAAAGATTCCATTTTTTTTGGCTAGACTCTACCACTTAACACTGTACCCCACCCAAATTCTTGGGTGCCGTCCTTGTTTCTAAATAAAACATCTGCCAGGCTTTCCCTGAGACATGAGGGGCTTCATAAACAAAAAATAAAAAGGGTTTAAAACAAAAAAATTGCATTTCTAAACCAAAAAAAAAAAAATCAAAGAAAACATGCAGAGTCGAGTCCTAGCCCTGGAAGAGCCAACCAACCCTTAGGCAGCCCCCACACTGATCAGACGCTTAATTAGGCTGGAAGACAGGGAAGGTCTCCCCTGAGTTACACCTGGCTGATTCCCAGAACCAGGGCAAAAACCTAGGAACTGGGGAGAAACTAGCAGATTTCCTTGTTATGCAAAAAAAATATTCCAGTCAACAGATGAAAAAAAAAAAAAAGATGTAGATCTGAGATTCATCAAATTAATTACGACTTATTTGGTCAGGTTTTTCACTCCTTTTTTAAATGGAAATGACATAAATTGTTCTTAGAAGTTTTTAATCACTGATTCATCCCAAAACACACCTACCTGCATTTGAAGATCTGTCATTAAATTTCATAAGCATTGAAACAGTTGAAAAGCAGAAATTGGGGGAAGAAAGGTAAAAAATGAGCAAAAAGTGAGGCAGCCATCCACCGAGAAAAAGAGGAATAAGGTTTGGACCACAGCTAAGATCCATTCCAGCCCTAAATTTATTATCCTATTAAGTTCTGGGCAAGGCAGATTGCCTGGCAAGTGTGATTCTTCATCTCTCAGAATCTGATCCAATGCTGAGGTTTGAGTGGCCATGAAACAAGCAGGACACATGGACCCTCAATGTCTTTTATCTACTGCATCAGTTGGGATACTGCCAATAAACCCCAATAGCTATATCAACTGAGTGCAAGGATCTTTTCTGTGTTTTGGAATGATGGGTCTGATCAGGAAAAAGTTCATATGGGAAATGAGAGGCAGAGTTCAGACTAGAACCAGGTCTCCTCACTCCCAGCTAAGGAACTGGCCTTTGCCTGGATCAGGGAATAACACCAGGCTCATTCTTGGATCACCACTGCACTGACTTCTTCCTCAGGCCCTTGTGGTTGATGTATTTATGTCTGTGTCTCAGGTGTAGCATGTTTCATTCTCTTAGAGTTCATCCAGGGAATTCTATTTTTTTTTATGTCTTTTACAGATGAGAACTTATTAAATACTCAATCAGAAAGGATGCTATTTTCACTCATCACATTAAAGAAACCAAAACTTAACTAAACTTAATTTTTCAAATTAATGAGTAAACTTTAATTAAAAACATAAATTTTGCAAAAATGTATCTTTTTAATCAAACCTTTCCTCTTACTTTAAAATAAACTACAAATTTTTTAACCTTATCTTCTTGACTAAAAAGCATTTTTTCCAACTTGACTCTCATCTCTTAGCCCCATACTTTGCATGAAGGCTGGCAGTGGCATTTAAGGACTCATGGTGGCCAGAGGCTGAACCTTTTAAAATTTCAGCTTTTGGGGGCAGCTAGGTAGTACAGTGAATAGAACACCAGTTCTAGAATCAAAAGGACATGAGTTCAAATACGGCCTCAGAGACTTAACACACACAAAAAAAAAACTAGCCATGTGACCTTGGACAAGTCACTTAACCCCAATTAGCCTACCTTCTCCCCTCCAAAAAGCAAAAAAAAAAAAAAATCTGCTTTTTTGCATTCTTTTGTCTTGGGACCACATATTATGGATTGAGCCATGGAAAACAAATTGATGGATTGTGAGGGGAATGGTAAACTGATAGGACCTACAGACCCCCAAATGCCTCGAAAATACCCCAGGAAGTTTTGAAAATGTCCTAGGAGGAATAAAGAAAAAGAATAACCAAAAGTAAGAATGATAAGCTATTCCATCCAGTTCAAGGCTTGATAAAAAGGCTGCCAAAATCCTGAGAAAGCTCTAAAAGAAGAAAAGCCAGGACAAGCAAAATGTAAACACTGGGTCCAGGGATGGAGACATGAGAATACCAGTGCCCAGGAAGCCTCTGCTGAGGCACAGAAAGAGACAGGGCCAGTACAATACCCAGACAGCCCAGTGTCACCATAGCTCTCACGAGAGCTAGAGCAGGAGAAAGGGCCAGGGCAATACCAGGAGCTTTTGTACAACATCTGATTCCAGGACACTCACCCATCTTTGTAGCAAGTTTCATGTCTATATGGCTACAATGTATTTCTGTGTCTGTACGACCTAAATTATAATGTGTGTATATTCAGAGAAACCTAAGAAAACCTAAATGAACTGATGCAGAATGAAGTAAGCAGAACCAAGAGAGCAATTTGTACAATAACAAAAACATTGTAAAGAAAAATGACCTTGAAAGACACAAGAATTCTAATCAACTTATTGACCTTGTATGTACCATGTAAGTTATTTTATCTAGAGTTTATTGTCACCTCTGAATTTTAAGGAGCCAAAGACTGAAAACTCGTTGAACCAAAAGTATTTTGCCATTATTATTAATCTGCTCAACTTGTTTCTCCTGTTGGGGGGAAAGGAGAGGGGGAGAAAAAAGGAAGGGAGACTAGATACAAGTAGATAGTGAAGCCAACTGTACCCACTGGGACATTAACATGTTGCATTAACATGTCAGTGGATTCAAAGAAATACACATCATTATAAAGTGCCTCCTGCTATCTTTGTAAATAATGGAATATATGGGCCAAGGACATTTCTACAGCTGGACCACGATACAATTAGTTAGACTTAGAGCTAGATAAATAACCAGAGCAAAAGAGTTCATAGAATTATAGACCTATGGCAGAAAGAGACCTCAGAAGCCAACTAGTCCAACCTCATCATTTTACTAATGAGGAAACCAAGGCCCAGGGAGGTCGTGATTTTTCCAAAGTCACAAAGGTCTTAAGCACCAAAATGGGATTATAATCCAGGGTCTCTGCCTCTAGAATCACCACTCTTTCCACTATACCACATTGCTTCATTTGTCATGAAAGGGCTGGTGTCATCTTGGAGGAAGGTCTCTGAGAGAACACCTTAGGTATGGGTCCTTGGCCCTATCTGATAGCATTTCTAGTACTTGCTTGGGTAAAGACATAGATATCACCTTGTCAAATATACAGATGACAAGTTTTGGAAATATTGCTAACTTGTTGGGCAAAAGAATTAGGATTCAAAATTCTGTGACAGGCTAGAATTGTGGGCCACATCTAATAAGGTTCCTCTTTAGTCGGACACATCTGGAGTAGCATGCCCAGTCTCTAGGGCCATCACATTTTAGAAAAGAAGTTGGAAGTACATGTAAGAGGCCACTTAGGACTGTGAGAGGACTAGAGATTTTGCCACTTGAGGATGTTGAACATGGAAAAGCAAAGATTTAAGAAGTGGAGAGTAGCTGAAAGGGTTGTCATGTGTAAGAGTTATCAGATTTGTCCTACTTGACCATAGAAGGTAGAAATAACCCAAGGAAAGTTCTGGGGGAGGTAGAACTAAATACTATTAGGGGAAGGAAAACTTCTGACAATGAGAGCTATTTCTCCTGATGGCTCTTTAGGAAAGGCGGGGCGTGGGGTATTGTAGAGGGGATTCCTATTTGGATAATGGCAAGACTAGATGACTACTGAGGTCCCTTCCAACTCTCAGATTCTTTGGTAGAAGTTATCTGTGAAACAGTAGGGCTTCGTGCCTTTTCCTTCTTAACTCTAAAAACAGCTTAATAAAGTCCCACTTGAGTAAAAATTTGTTCGTTCCACTGATCTTAGGTGAAATCTAAAGGCCCTGGTGGTTTTGGATGGCCGTAAGGGATTTTCTATACAGGAGCAGGGCCTTTCTGGCATATATACATACGTATGTATGTATACATAAATATTTGTATATAATATATATGTACACATACACACACACACACACACACACACACACACACACACTAAGGAACAAATGTCCCCATGTGGATCACAGCATTCACTTTCACTTCTGGTCTATGCTCTATCCTCAAAGACCTATCATTTTTCCCAGTCTCCTCATTGAAGAGACCAGAGTTGTAATTTGGGTCAATGGAATAGAGACCTCAGGAAATATTTATGAAATGAGGAGTGTCCACCTCCCCCACCCTCTGAAGGGAATAGAAACTTGTCAAGTCCAAGAGATCTCAGCGCTACTGGTAGATATTGATGCGCTATAGATAGTTTCTGAATTCTTCAATAAAAAACTTTATTAAATATGTCTTAGACCAGAAATTAAGAGTGACCATAGAGTGAGACTGAGAGCTATCAGAATTAACAGCCAATATGCTGCAGGATCCCCCTAAAATGTTAAGGGCTGGAGGAAGATCTCTATCACATTGGGTGGGACCTCTCTGGAGGGTTTATGTGAAGACAGGAACAAGAATAACAGAGTGAAAAGGTCGTTCTCTGCACCAGCAGATGAAGTATTCACAGTCAGGAGACCTTAGATTCACTGAAATAGCAGGGTGAGAGCCTCAAAGAGAATTATCTGATCCATGAATGAAACTATAGACGAAATTCAAAGACAGCTTAATTCTGACTAGATACTATGATGTCTGCCTCACTAGACAGTTTGCTTGCTTTCCAAAGAAATGAGAACTAAGAGATAGAATTAACTCTGGGAGGGGCCTCCTTTATCTGTGTTAATGTTTGTCAAATCCATCGGCAAATATTGGTTTGGATGTGAAACAGTGTTTGAAAGACGGTATGTAATTACATGCCCAGAGATTTCATTTTCATGGAAGATGAGCCTGCCACACAGCAATGGTACCACTATAGTTAGGTAGACTTATTAAGGCTATTAATGTCTTTGGAAGCCCCCTCCATGCTATCAGTCACCAAAATGAAAATCCAGAAAGGGAAGGACTCAGCCAGATGCTGGGATTTGGGAGCTCTTTAGCTGCTTGAGACAGAAATTGAGCAGCAAGTGGGAGGAGGTATGGGAAAGAGAGGTAAGAAGAAAAGGGGCTGGAAGGATCATAGAATCACAGCCCCAGAAAGGAGACATCCTGGGGACACAATGGACCTCAATCCAAATCTGGCCTCAGACACTTACTAGCCACACTAGCCTAAATCACTTGACTTCTACCTGCCTCAGTTTCACTGTCTGCAAAATCAGGATAATAATAGAATCTACCTCCTAGCATTTGTAAGGTTCTTTGCAAACTCCAAGCACTATGAACACTAGTTATTAAGGGACCTTGTTGTTCAGTTGTTTCAGTCATGCCAGACTCTTTATGACCCCTTTTGCGGTTTTCTTGGCAGAGATACTGGAGTGGTTCACCATTTCCTTCTTCAGCTCATTTTACAGATGAAGAAACTGAGGCAAACAGGGTTAAGTTACTTGCTTAGGGTCACACAGCTAGCAAGCCAGATTTGAACTCAGGAATATGAGTGTTCCTGACTCCAGGTCTGATACTCAATACACTGCACCACCCCGCTGCCCTGGGATGCCTAGCTGACCCTAGAGGACATTTAAGAAAATTCCTTCACTTTTCAGGTAAGGAAAAGGAGGCCTCTAGGAATATTAAATGACTAGCCCAAGGTCACAGAATGTCAAGACTTAGATCATCCATGTATCAATGTTTCTATTATACTCCAATTTCTCACCATGACTTGGAGCCCACTCTAGGTTCCTAAAGCCTATATCACATGACAAAAATGAATGAGTCCAAAAGACTTAAGGAATCTGACCAATGTTATGCCCATCCACAACTCCAGAGAACTGGTGATGGAGCAGACCATTCACCTCCTCACAGAGAGGTGAGGGACTCAACATGCAGAATGAGAAACACATCTAGCGCAGGAGTTTGTTTTCCTTAACTATGCATATTTTTAATAAAAAAATTTTTCTAGGCCAGGGGTGGGATGGTGAAATGTGAAAGGGAAATAAATTATTATTAACTGAAAAAAATAAAATTTGATTTTTTTTAAAGTAAGGCTTAAGGGGGCAGAGCCAAGATGGCAACGTAAAAGTAAGGCCTGAGCTAGCAGAGCTTTGAGTATGAAACTGAATCTGTTGTCTGAGGATCAGACTAGCTCAGTACAGTGAAGTTCATAACTAGGTTGGCCACTAAATTAGCTCTGGCAACCCACATTTTCACAGCTTACACTGTACAAAATGTCCCACTCTTTTGAAGTGCGTTCCCATAAACTAGTTTGTTCCTCACAGTCACCCTGTGTAGTACATAAGAGTATAATCTCCATTCTACAAATGGGGGGATTTAAGGTGCAGAAAGATTAAGGGGCTTAACCCAAGTCACACAGTGAATAAGTGGCATAACTGTGATCTCTTCCCAGATGATACCCTAGTGACAAGGCCAAACATTCTTTCAGTAATGAGTGCATGGAATGACAAGATCAAAGATGTGGAGCTACAAGGGACATCAGAGGCCCGCAGTTCCCCCATTTTACCAAGTGTGGAACTGAGCCTCAAAAGGGGTTAAGGACTCAACCTAAGCCACACAATCAGTAAAGTGATACAACTGAGATTTCAATCCAAATTATCTTTTAATGACAAGTTCAAATGTTCTTTCAATCAAGAATCCATAGAATGATAAGGTTGAAGACTTGGGTCTATGAGGGATCTCAGAGGCCCTCAAGTCCAACAACAGAGGAAACTGAAGCACAGGAGATTACGTGACTTGCCCAAGGCCACCCAACTAATGAACTGCTAAGTTAAAACTTGAACCTAGAATGGTTGATTCCAAAGTCAGCCCTCTTTCTACTATACTGCACTGCCCAACTATATGCATTATGTAACCAATGCCTGTCCTAATGGGTGCGCCAAGTGTCTCAGTAACTAATGGTTGTCCCAAAAGTCTTAGTGCAAGCTTAAGTTATTAAGAGTTAAAACAGAACTAAGACTTTGGGGACACCCTGTACTATATGAATTAGGAATTACTCAAATCAGGAAAGTAATTAGATCAGTCTTATGGATTTGATCACTCTCTTGAGTTTTAGGAGGGGTGATGTAATGTAGTAGGGAATCAATTTGGGTTATTGTCCTGGTTCCACCAATTAACCAGCCAAATCATTTCCCCTCTGTGGGTCTCAGCCTACTATTTGTAAAATGATGAGGTTAGCATCCCAGATCTCAAACGCCTCACTGAACCCTAAGAATCTTCTATTCTACTTCTTGCTGTTCCTAGACTCACCTGACACCATTGCCAACATACTGTTGGGGTGAATAAAGTAAGGACAGCTCGGTAGTGAGGAATAGTTCTGAACAAACCAACAAAAAATAACATCAACCCAATTTTAAAAATTAAACCATATCCTGCCTTCCGGATCACTGGAACCAGAGCCAATACTCAGCCCTCACAGGACAGCATAAAAGGACAGGGCTAAGAAATGGCATTCCTGAATTTCCAGGACACTGGACTCCTCTGTCTTTGCAGGGAAGGTGCCTCTTCCAGAAGATACATACGATGAAGGAATACGATCCAAGACCGATTTTAAATCTACATGGGACAGTCAAAGAGTGTTGTTCTTAACAGATGGGCTTGGGTTGTTTTAGTTGAGAGGCAGCAGAATCCCTCCGACAACTATCAGAACAATTACTGCCAGTGATTTCTGGTTAATGTCAGCATCAGCTTATATATCCCCTGGGCAATCACACTCTAGTATAGGACAGGAGAAGGGGAGGCATAGAGCGCAAGAACAGGGGGTGTTAAAACCTGGCAATGAATCCCTTTAGAGAATTCTGTCTCAGAGAAAAGCACTGTAATTACATTCAATCTGCTGGTGATTTTGAGGCTGGCCAACTTCAATTCTTCCAGGAGAGACTATCAGCCTGCACAGGAGTGGGGATGGGTAGAAGTTTCATATTCAGGGTGTTGACATCGCTCAGAGTGATATTAGGGGACCCTGGATCCTAAACCTATTTTGTAGGTTCCTGTTGATCTCTAAAAATTTGGTCACCTTGGTGAGATGCCCAGGAATATGCCCTATGGCAAGCTATGTTACTCGAAAGAATGTACTCTGGAATTCAAATTTAGCTCTGTCTCTCAGACAGTAGGAGGAATGGACTGAGATGAATATATGAATGAATAAAATGATGAGTGAATGCTACCTGGGCAGCTAGGTGGTACAGTGCATAGAGTGCCAGGCCTGGAGTCAGGAAGACTCATCTTCCTGGGTTCAAATTTGGGCTTAGACACTTACTAGCTGTGTGACCCTGGACAGTCACCTAACCATGTTTTCCTCAGTTTCCTCATCTGTAAAATGTGCACTTCAGTATCCTTGCCAAATGGGGTCACAAAGAGTAGGACAAGACTGAAAAATGACTGAACAAGAATGTTACCTGCCTCATGAAAGAAATGAGATAGACTCAAGATACAGAATGAGATATATTGTGGGACATGGTCAATGGGGAAATTTCCTTTGCTTAACTATTTATGTTTGTCATATGTGTTTTGTTTTGTTTCCTTCTTCAGGTTTGGGTGAGAAGGAAGAAGACAGAATAAAGCTTTGCTAATTGAAAAAAATTTCATTTAATTTAAAAAGAAAATACTTTTATTAGGTGTTTACTCAACGCTACTAAACACGGGATACAAATAGGTAAGCAGATGGCCTCTGCTCTCAAGGAATTCATGCTCTAATTGTGGGAGACAGATGATATAGGATGGTTCAGATGCAGAGCAGCTGGAAAGGTCTAGTGGTCCTCAGGGGTCAGCAACAGGGTAGGTGCTGATGCCAAAGCCCAAATGTCCATAGGGTACGTTGTTAGGTCAGATAGCAATACCTGGCGATTTGAAGGGTTTGCAGATGGTGAAGCTCAGTGGACCTTAAGGCAATGTTGGGACAAATGACAAGGCCTGGTGGATCGTAGATGTTAAACTTCCTTTTCAAACCAAATGGCCTGAACAGCCTCATTCTCTTGGCAAGGGGACGGTCCCCACCAGTCACCAGTTCCCACAACCATCCAGATGGGCTCTGCACACTCCCTCCCTAAACATGAACTCTATCATGGCTGGTCAGTTGTATGGACCATAGTTTGCTTTTGCATGTCCATGAGGTCTCCTGCTAATTATCTACACCTGGGACAAGAACACAGCCAATCCTTATATGACAAGAGTCCCATTCCTCTCACCATACTAGCCTCCCTCCTCTGCACATGTTCTAACTTGACAATCTCCTTCCTAAAATACAGCACCCAGAGCTGTACATGCACCTCTGAGTTCCCGATCACCTTTTCTCAGTCTCCCACCACAAATAGAAGAGTCACCTCTTTTTAAATTCCATTTCCTTGGAGGAAGCTGATTCCTGAGAAATAGGAATCTAAAAAGAGGGTAAGCGGGAAATCAGAGTGAATGGATATGTCCCTGCTGCAAAGACATCTATAGAGTGCATGCCAGATTTCAGCCTCCCCACCCAGTTCTGTCCCTGCCACCATGTGTATGCTTCAGGATCTTGGGGATATGAGCCAACAACTGTGCAGTTCACCCAATCTGGCACATTCCTTATCCTGAAGTTGGTTCTGGACCTTTAGTTATGAATGTGATTGGTTCCATTGGGTTCAGGATACACAATCTCTTTCACCAGTTAATTTCACCAAGAAATTTCATAATAAAGAGCCAATGAACAACAATAAAATAAAGTCATAGCAAGAAGGAAGCTTCCCAGGCAACATCTACCTTAAAAGCAAGTGACCTGAGACCAGGACTTACCAAAATAACAAGAATGAGGAAGAAGGATAGTGTTTAGAGTCTTTGGAAGCTAAAGATCAGCCCACTTTATTAAGTATTTACTCTCAAGGAAGAGAAAGAGATTCTTCTTGCAAAAGCCCATTTCATGGTAAGTTTGAGTGTGACTTTTATGGAGATGAAGGCCTCAGAGGAAGAAATGCTACAGTGATGCAAGGAGGAGTGGGTCTGCTTGGCTAATCCAAAGAAGCTTCTCGCTGTGTTTGAACCTCACCACAGGAGCCAACAATTCTCCCTATGCCATTTCCTCCCAGCAGAGGAGACCTACAGGAGGTGCATGAGCTTTTCCCCACATGTGGTAAATAATCTCCATAGATCTATAAAAATGCCAAATGTCTATCTATCATAGCTCATGGGTGCCCAAGATCTAAGAAGTGTAGCAGAACCAGGAAACCTTCCAAATGTGTGGGGTGCGGGAAGGAGGTTAGGTTCCAAAACTAGACCATGAAAATACATTTACTGCATCATATAGCTGTGTTATAGGGCTAGCCAGAGTTTTGTGTCCTGGGAGTAGGGCTTCTTGCACTGCAGGAAGAAGGAGGAGTTGGAAAGGAGGAGGGAGAGATGGAAAATTTACTTTCTCTTTTACTGAGTTTACCCATCAGGACAGCTCTTTGGGATAAGCATGGTTCAATGGGACAGTGAGCAAGATTCAGAACTGAACATTGGGAGGAAAGGGGACTGGATGCTCTGAGGGAATAGCAGCTCTTTAAAGGACCCCTTCCAGCCTCTCTCTGACTCAGTGCTCCTAAAATCAACCTTAATGCAATCTCTGGTTGCTCTGTCCCTCCCCATTGCCCCTACTCTGACCCTGTTTTTCTTCTTCTACAGTCCTGAGCATATCATTAACCAAGTGAACTATGAAGTGTTCATCATCCTTGAATCTCTCGCCCCTTTGTCCTATTGCCCTTCATATCCTTACAATATCCAACCCCAAATCACTCCCATGATCTACCATCTCTGCTCC
>CM053589.1:176687291-176729670 GCA_028646515.1 Pseudochirops corinnae | reverse complement strand
CCCTACTTCCCTCCCTCTCTCTCCCTCTCTCTCTGTCTTTCTCCCTCCCTCTCTCTCTGTCTCTATGTCTCTCTCTCTCTCTCTCTCTCTCTCTCTCTCTCTCTCTCTCTCTCTCCCTCTCTCTCTCTCTGTCTCTCCCTCTCTCTCCTTCTCTCTCCCTTTCTCTTGCCCTGCTTCTTCCTGCTGGGAGAAAATTAAAGTTATACATAGTGAGCTTCATTATACTTACTCCTCACCTCAAAGACCTTCTACACCAGGTGTTCTTACATGGACCCATCCCTCTGGCAATCTAGTGAAACCTGTGGACCCCTCTGAGAGTAATGTTTTAAAATACATAAAATAGGAGCGGCTAGGTAGTGCAGTGAACAGAGCATCAGCCCTAGAGTCAAGAGGACCTGAGTTCTAATCCAACCTCAGACACCTAACACAAAAACTAGCTATGTGACCTTGGCAAGTCACTTAACCTCAATGGCCCTACCTTCCCCCCTCCAAAAAGAAAAAAAAATACATAAAATAAAATGCACAGGACAAGAAAGGAAACCAATTATATTGAAATATAGTCATCAAAATTCTAAAGGTTTAAAGTTCACAAATATAATGACCTCCAAAGAGTCTGTGAACGCCAGGTTGAGAACTCCTGCCACACTTTCAGTTGTGATGTTATATAGTGAATAGCTCCTAGACATGGAAGCAGGAGACCTGATTTTAATCCCACTGTAGATACTTAACAGTTGGGTGATCATGGGAAAAGTACTTATTCTCTCCTAAACTCAGGTGTCTCATCTGTAAAATGGGGATATTTGTATTAGAAAAGAACTATAAAAAAAAACTTAAATATGAATGTTTAAGATATGAATAAAATTTAGATATGAATAAAAACAAATGAGTTTTTTTTCATGTATACCTTTCTCCATTTCAGTCTCTAGGGAAAAAAAAAAGGCAGACTCTCTCCTTGTAAGGATGATCCCTTTATTTGTTCCCTTCATCTTGCCCCTTCCTGTCTCCTTTGTGACCTTACTTCACAGATTATTTCCTCTCATCTGTCTACAATCTCATTCTACCCTTTGACTCTTTCCCTGCTACCTATAAGACTTCTCCACCCTTAAAACTTTCCCCTTACCTTCCTAATCCTTCAGGGATGCTCTATGTCTCCTTCCTTTCACTGACAAATACGAGGGAAAGAAGTCAATATTTGTGGCTTCTGCTTCCTCACCACCTAATCTCTTCTCAACCCTTTGAAGTCTGCCTCTTAACCCTACCACTCTACTGAAATTGCTCTTTCAGATGTCACCAATTACCTCTTAATTGCTAAATTTCATGACTCTATTCCCTGTGTTCATGATCCCTGACTTTTCAAGAAGCTTTTGACCCTGCTGATGAACACCCTTCACCATTCCTGGACACTCTCTTCCTTTGGCTCCCATGGTGTTGTTCTCTTATGAGTCTGCTGTCTATACTTCTGCTTCTTCTCATTTCCCAGCCTCCTTTGCTGAATCATTGCCCACTTCTCCTGCCCCCTGATCTGGGGTGTCCTCAAAGATTCTGTCCTAAAATTTCTTCTCTTCTTTCTCTCTAGTCTCCACCTTGCTGATTATAAGGCATACATAAAATGAGATGTACAATAGAAAGCAATCTCCTTTGAGGGTAGGGACTGTTTCATTTTTGTCTTAATATCTTTAACAAGCAATATGGTACCTGACACAAAATAGCACTTAATAAAAGGTGATGGTGTACAATGGCTCTGGATTCAGAGGACCTAGGTTAGAATTCCACCTGTGATATGTTCTACCTACATGGCCTTGGATAAGTCATTCAACCTTCTTCAGCATGTTTCCTCCTATTTAAAATGAGGTTAGAGTAGGTGGCATCTGTAGCCTTAAATTAAGGGTTCTTACCCAGAGCTCTATAAGGTATCCATGTATAGATTTCAGTGGGTCCGTGAACTTGAATGGGGAAAAAAAAAAAATCTTTATTTTCAACAATCTCTAGCTGAAATTTAGCATTGATTTCAATTATTTAGAAACATTATCCTGAGAATGTGTCCATAGACCTTCCCAGACTGAGGAAGAAGTCCATGAAATTAAAAAAAGTTAAGAATCTTGCCTCTGGATCAGGATGGGGAACCTGCCTCCAGATCAACAATCTACAAAACGTTTGTTGGTTGACTGAGAATGAAATGAGGCCTATTAAGCAATTTGAACACACGGACTTGATTTACCTGTCACAGACTATCTGGGTGACCTTGATAAGTCCCTTCATTCTCTGGGTCTTGGTTTTCTCAAATGCAAAGGGAGATTGGACTACTCAGCTTGTAATTAACTTTCCAGCTCTAAGAGAGTGATCCTACCCCCAGGACCATAAAGGAGTGGGAAAATACAAAGGGTACCTATTGCCATTTCTGTTCAAATATTCTAAGAGAAAAAGAAGGGGCACATTTGGTGCACAGGAAGTAACAATGCATGAGAACAAGCTAATGCTTCTAGATGTCCAAGGTGACATCCTTGGCTTTACTAAAGCTACAGCCCCAGAAAAATGCCTTTTTTCAGGGACCCTGATTCCATCCCCAGTCCTAGGGGAGCAAACAAGACAGTGGGAACCCAGGGCATTTCACATCCCTCCAATGTCTGCTTCTCATGGAGCTCTGTCCCAAGAAGGAAACATGACATTCCCAGACACGTTTGGGAGATGTCTTGCTTCTCCAAAAAATGAAACTTCAGAAAATCTAGTATATCCATCTACCAATAGAGTGGGCTCCCCATATAGGATCATAGGTTTAGAGTTGGAAGGGACCTGAGAGGCCATTTAATTCAACCTTCTCATTTTACAACTGGGGACCTAAGGTTCAATGACTCTCAGACAGAACCCACTGTTTCCCTGTTAGCTCACCAGGACCCTGTCAGGGGAATCCCAATTGCTATCCAATCACTAAAAGTGCCTATTGTCTCATCCATCTTCTTAGTCCTTGTAGTCTAGTCACCTGGCATCTGCTTCTCCCACCTTCCCTTTCACCTTACTTTGTATTTCAGGCTCTAAATTCCTCTTCACTGACTAATCCTGAAAACTAGAACACCTTGTTTGGCTGATATGTAAGTTCTTTCTACACTGTCACTTCCATCTCCAAAGAATAAAATATATGACCTGTGTTTGTTATCTTCAAAAGGATTTGCCCGTTCATCTTTCTTCCTTTCTAAGGACCACAAATATCTTATATCCCCAGCACCTAGCACATAGCAGGTAAGCTTAATAAATGTTTGCTGAATGATTGACTGATCGATCAATACTTAGCCCAGGAGCAAAATTTCCTTGGTATAGCTCTGTATATGCCTGCTTCCTAGATTGAGGAAAAGGCTTCTTTCCCCTACTCTCCCATTTCCTCAGTCCCCCATTCTCTTCCTGAGCAGGAAGGCTGGACCAGAGTAGGTGCTAGCCAGGGTCCTTGGACCTTTCCTCTCAAGAACCCAACTCGCCATATAAAGACGCATCCAGAATGCTAAAGAAGTCCTATTTACAAGTGGAAGAACAGGACGCAGCTGAAGCAGTGTCATTGTTGGACAAGGTAAGGGACTGATTACCAGCTCACTGCAATTCCCAGTGCTTGGTTCTGGCCTCACCAAAGAGCCCTTCCTACTGAATCTGACCCTCCCTCTAGGCTTCTCCAGAGCCCAGATGCTGGTCCTTGGAAATTCTCACTGCTGAGAGCACAGTCTTCCCACTGTGCCAGAGCCAGTGAGCTCCCCCAGCTCTGCCAGCTGCAGGGCCAGGACATAGCATGGCAAGAGCCAACTCCCAAGGCATGCCTGAGGATACACTGACATCTTGTGGTCCTTAATCTGGCTTTGCTCAGAGGGAATCTTGAGTTAGACTCTAATCTCTATCATTGCAGGGGGACCAGGCCCTGACCTTGCCTAGCTGGAAACCAGATTTTGGCCCTGCCTGACTCAGACAAGTCTATGGTCTTAAGAAGCTTCAGGTCCCATTCAGAAGATAAGATATTAATACATAAACATGGGGGAAAAGATGAAATGATGAAAGAAAGTAAGTGATAAAAGAATATTTTATAGGAACACTAGTTTCTATAAAGCATATCAAGGCTTATCAATCTCATCTGATCTTCATGACCTAAGGCATAGGGACTCTTAGTCCCACTTTGTATATGAGGAAATAGACTCAGAGCAATGAAGTGACTTACCCAGGGTCACTTATCTGCATAAGAAAGATGTGGACCCAAATGTCCTAATGCCAACTTTCTATCATACTGACCCTGGGCAAGTCACTTCACCCTGTTTGCCTCAGTTTCCTCATCTGTAAAATGAGCTGGAGAAGAAAATGGCCAAGCACTCCAGTATCTCTGCCAAGAAAACCCCAAATGGGGTCACAGAGAGTCAGGTGTGACTGAAATGATGGATCAATAGTTCTTACGTATCTGCCAGCCACTGTGGCAGTGATTTTTACAAATATCCCATTCGATCTTTAACAATCCTACAAGGCAGAGGCGATGATGAGGATGATGATGATTATCCTCATTTTACAGTTGAGAAAACAGAAGCAAACGGGTGAAGTGACTTGCCCAGGGTCATACAGCCAGTAAGTGCCTGAGGCTAGATTTCAGCTCTGTCTTCCTGACCCTAGGCCCAGAACTCTACCCGCCGTGCCACCAGTTACCCCAAAATATGATCTCATTTGATCCTCATAACAATCCTGGGAGAAAGGTATTATTATTATTATCGCCATTTTTCAGTTGAAGAAACTGAGTCATCTAAGTGGTACAGTGAATAGACCCAGGGTCATAAGGCTAGTACATGTCTCAGGTCACATTCTCACTCAAGTCTCCCTGACTCTAGGCCCAGCTCTCTGTGAGGCCCAGGATGTCGATCCTCCAGGGCAGGTCTAGAGATGAGGTGCTATGATGGGCTGAAGTATTTCTTCAAAAGACCTAGGTGGTATTATAGACAGACTGCTGGACTTAGAATGAGAAAGACCTGGGTTCAGATCCTGCCTCTGATGTGTACTAGCTGTGTGACCCTGGGCAAGTCATCTGGCCTCAGTTTCATCATCTGTAAAATGAGGCTTATTACAGCACCCACCTGGCAGGGCTGTTGTAAGCATCAAATGAGATGAAGTGTGTCAGCCACTTTGCAAACTTTAAGGCATTTTATAGATGTTAGCTACATCTATTATTAACAAGGTGAGAGAACCACTCAGAACATTAACAATAGATTTGGGAATCCTCTACCCACTGGCCACTGCTCCTCATACAAATTCCTGTGAACATCTTTGACCACAACTGGCTTTGTTTGAAATGAATTTGTGAGATGGTAGCATGTACTCTTTTCCCTGAACTCTGGTGATCATTCCTTTTAAAATGGTACAATGCCAATGGCTCTCATTCAGAAAAGGCTTGTCAACAATGAGGCCCATTCCATCTTTCCACATGTCCTGGGTACTGTGGAAGGCTTTTCTTTGCCCTAGCATGGAGCAGACATGCATTTATCTCAGCCTGTTAAAGAACAGCATTCGGGGAGTCAGACATGGCTCTATTCTTAGAGGGGGCCATTAGCTTCTCCTTGTTCCATTAGAAAACCCAGGCTATGGCCACAAGGGTGGACTAGAGGTAGCCAAGGGTCTTTGGTGGAAATGACCTTTGTCCTACCCAACCCAGGTCCTCCCCCACAATATGGTGCATCTTACCTCCAATGCAGGTCCTAAGAATTTAGGGCCATTGCCTCTGTTCTTTGGTCCAATGCCTTGGCTGATTTGGAGTCTTGTTTTACATTGAAGGTGTTACCATCATCATAGCTGACCTTGATAGCAGATATACAAATGCTTTCAGTTCTCACAAACCAACACTGGTGAGTCAGCACTTCTCTGACAATAGCTTCTGCGGTTAACACTGTCCTCTCTCTTCCTCATCCCCCTTCATAGGATCAAAGTTTTAGAGGAAGAAGCCTCCTTAGAAATCATGTTGTTCAATCCTCAGATTTTATAGAAGAGAAAATGGAGGCCCAGAGATATGATATGACTTGTCTTAACACAAGTAGAACTGAGATTTGGACCCAGATGCTTCTCTCCTCTGGTCCCTTTATCCCCATAGGGGATGGAGAAATGGACATATATCCTCTATCAGAGATCATAGAGTCAAATTTTTCTAAATTCTCTTAGAGATAACTCATCCCAAATCCAAAGAATTTCTTTGTTAGAGGTCACCTTAGAGACAATTTAGTCTAACTGATACCTGGGAAGGCATCCCTCTCTACGGCTCTCACAACTGGCTGTTACAATTCCCTACAACCTCCTAAAACAACCCATTCCACTTCTGAGCAGTTCACACTGTTAGCAAGTTTTTGCCATATATTGAGTCAAAATTTGCTTCTGCATCTGCCAACTGATGCTATTTGTTTTGCCCTCAGGGGTCAAGCAGAAAAAAAAAGTCTAATCTCTTTTCCTATAACATTGTCTTTGAAATACTTTAAGACAACCGTAACATCAGTGAACCAACAAGTATTTACTAAATGTTTACTATGTGTACAGTGCTAGGTGCTGAAGATCTAAATACAAAGACTAAAACAATTCCTACCCTCAAGAAGCTTGCATTCTACCAGGGAGGAAACAAATTCATATAAATCTCAAATTCATATAAAGAGAATAAATACAAGGTACTTAAATGCAAGGTAACTAGAGAGAGTTCATTCAGAAAGTGATCCAAAGATATTCTTTTGATTTCCTTCCCATGGAAATTCCTTGTAATAATTAGGTTTCTTTGAGAAGGACTTTATCTAATTCCCATTTGGGGGGAGCCAATATCTTATTTATATAGGTGGGGTCAGAGCCCCCAAAATGACATGCAGTATCTTTTTCTCATCTTCTCTTCCTTTTTTATACCAATTGATCCTCCTCTCTCTTGAGTCTTTCTTCTTTCAGATTAGTATATAGTTCAGAATCCACACCCATTTTCTTAGCTTATGTAATACACTTTGGTGGTACCCTTTTCCAAGAAGTTTTCACCTATTTTGTCCTCAATCATTTCTAACCCTTTCTAGTCTTCTTAATAGGCATCATTTAATTCAATAAGCTTTTATTAAGTGCCAAGAACTTTCCTAAGGACAAAAAACAGTACTTGCATGAAAGGACTTTAATTTTTCTCTCATTCTTGGGTTATAATCTTACATGTTCCTTCTTTATTTTCTCTATGTCCCTCACAAGACATAGAGCTTCTGGAGTATTAGCTTTGAGCTCCTTCCTGGGCTATTAGCTTTGAGCCCCTACCCCATCAGATCAGAAGAGAAAGGTAGAGGGTTAGAGATGTTATGGCATTTGTGGATGTCACCCCATACTCTCTTCTCCATATTTATATATTTATTCACTCGCTGATTTTGTTTTGTCTTAGGTAGGGCTTTCTACTAGGTTTCATTCCGAGAGATATCAATTCAGAGACCATGCGTTGTAATGGGTAAGTGTTTGTTGATGTCTGACTGACCAAATCAATCTGCGCACCAAGTCAAGAGGCATGATTCTACTGTTACCACTTGCTGCTAGTTATCTTGACTCCCTACCACTCATAACACTAACCATGCACTGGAACCCATACCTTCTCTCTCCTGGGGTAGGATGCAATGATCCTATGACACCTGACCTCCAGAAGTATACATGCTACCGTATGGAGAGGAAGGGGTAGAGGTATGATGTGCACACACATTTACAAGATATGGTGTGATGAGAACCAGATAGAGACCTGCACTGAGTACTCTAGGAAAAATTGAGAAGGAGAATACTTTCACCTGAAAGATGCTTGGAAGGATGCCTGGTTCCTGGGGTGGCTCGCAGCTCCTCTCCTCTCCCTTCTTTCTCCCCTCCATTCCCCTATTGCTTACCTTCTGTCCCTTTTTGTTCTTTCCCACCCTTCCTCCTCCTCTCCTTTGCTTCACTTTCTCCCCTCTTTCTTTCCTCCTCTTCCATATCCCAACCCTTCCTCTTGCCTTCCGGTTTATAAAATCATTCCAGTGGCAGAATTGGAGTTGCCTCCCAGAAACCCAGATGTGTTTAATGTGCTGTTCCATTATTTAGGTAGAACCAAGGCAAATTGGTGCTGGGCCTTCTATCAACACATTTTTCTAGGCAGGAAGAAGGAACCCCAGAGACTTCTGGGAAACGAGGGGGGTCCTCCAGCATCACTGTAGATACAGATCCCTCCTCCCCCAACAGAGCCACAGCAAGTCTTGTACAAGTAGCTGCTGGACCCTTCTCACCTGGGTGACCTCAGCAATGCCCATAAGGATCAGAAGCTGCATTGGGAGAAGACTCTTTCCTGCCTAAACCAGATCCAAATAATTTGGGAAAAAGATCCTGAGTAACAAGAATGGAGGCGAGGCAACTAGAGGCAATATGGGATAGAGCACTGGATTTAGAATCAGGGGACTGGGCTTTGAATCTGGCCTCAGACATCTCCTAACTGTGGGACCCTGAGGAATCTGCTTAACCACACCTCAGTTTGCCTCATCTGTAAAATGGGGATAACTCACCTCACAAGGTTTCTGTGATAATCAAATGACATTTGTAAAATGCTTTGCAAACCTTAAAGCATGCTGGGAACATGAGCCATTTTTAGTAGAACACTCCTCTCTATCTAAAATTGGTCCAAATAATTTGGGATAAACTACCTTGCCTGAGGACTGAGGCAGCTCATTTGAATTTGGAATCAAGAAGACCTGAGCTTGAACATGTGCTCACCTACCTGATAGTTGTGACACCCTGGGCAAGTCACTTATCTTCTCTGAGCCTCAGTTCCCACATCTGTAAAATGGAGTTAGTAATAGCACCTCCCTCACAGAGTTGTTGTGAGGATAAAATGTGTGTGTGTGTGTGTGTGTGCACGTGTGCCTGTGTATAATAGGTATACAGATAGTTATTTGCAAACCTTCAGGCACTATAAAAATGTTAGCCATTATTATTATTATGCTAAAGTAGGCAATTGGGTATAAGTCTATGTGTGTGCATTCATATGTACAGAAGCCTGTCTACCTGCCCCACAATCAGAAGAGAACTGCCTGCTTCACAGAGTCCATATCAGTCAACTTTCATTTTTGGGGTGGGGCAGAGTTCTGTAGGGACTATGGAGCAACGAACCCAGGACATTGGTGTCCAGGAAGCATGTACTATAGACCAAAGGGATGCTCTAAGAATGAAGGCTGTGTTTTGGTCTGCTTGAGTAACTGCCAAGTAGATAGTTTGACCTTGACAAGGATCCTCCCTGAACATCAGTCTCTTTTTCTGATACATAGAATATTTGATTATATGTGAATATATAGATGTGTGTGTACATACACACACACACACACACACACACACACATACACACACACACACACACCTCATGGTTCACCTGTCAGCACGTGAGGGATGAAAGGGCTAAGAGATAAAAGAATATAAGACTCACATGGTCTTTGGATGTTTAAGTCTGAGAGACTTGAATTTGGTGAGGAAAGAATCTGTCATTAATTCCCTGTGTGACCTTGGGCAAGTCACCTCCTTCCTTACAGAATGGAACAAAAGAGAAGAGAAGAAAGGAGGACGTTGAGTGGATATGAGGAGTTCTGTGTGGATAGACACAATGGTTGGGCTCTATTTTCTCAGTAAAGTAAGAGGCAAGGTCACCTGAGGAAAGAGAGGCAGGCAGTTAAGTCAAGTCCAGGAATGTTTCTTAAGCTCTTACTATTTCCTAAGCACAGTGTTAAGTGCTGAGAATACAAAGCAGGTTTGGGTCCCAGTAAATGGTTAGTGTTCTCGGTGGCAGGGGTCGAGGTGACTAGCAGCAAGTGGTGACAGTAGGATCATGCCTCTCGACTTGGTGCATAGATTGATTTGGTCAGTCAATAAACACTTACCCATTACAACACATGGTCTCTGAATTGATATCTCTTGGAATAAAACAGTAAATATTAAGATTCTTGAGGACAGAGATTGTCTTTGACTTTCTTCGTATACCTGCTTTCTCCTGGGGTGAGATGCAATGATCCTGTGACATTTAGGCAAGTTCAGAAAAAGTCACAGTAAGTAATTTCTCCAGCCCAGCTTGGCACAGTGAGATAGACAGGAAGATGCTGGGGATGGGGGTAGGCACTCCAACACCCAGGGAGGGGCTGTGTACGAGGGCGAGAAGATGTCCCAGACCTATATTAAGTCACCTCCAGCCCCATATCCTCCCGATCCACCTCCACAACAACAAGTGTAAACTGACAACTTTGTTAGCCACAACTCAGTTCTAGGTCAGGAACCGAGGGAGGGGATTTGCTCATGAGGTGACTGATCCTGAGTAGGGAAGTTCTAGGTAGCAGACCAAGAAAGGAAGATGTTCAAAAGCCAGCAGCAACAGCAGTAGGGTGGCTCAGACCCCAGAAGCAGAGCAGGATCACAGTTCCAGTATCAAGCCCAACCTGCAGGAAAATAACCAGGGAAAAAAATCCCAGACCAAAGGGCAGCCTGTAGTTCCATCACTCTGAACCAGAGAACTTCATAGGTAACTGATAGGGGCTGAGTCTAGCAACACTCTACTCTTGCTCTTACTGAAATCTAGTCCACAATTTTGCAGAGCTCTGAAAAGGGTGGCAGCAATAAGACTTTGCCTTTGAACAGACCAACTGGGAGCACCAAAAGCTTGCAGGTTCCCAGCCTGATCCTGAGAACCTAGAACACAACACTCAATGCCCCAAGAAACAGGACCAGCTCAGACCTTCCCTCCAGAAGGGTGGCAGAGATAAGCCCTACCAACAAGTATGAAATCAGGAAGCAGACTGGAAGAATGGGCAAACAAAAAAGAAACCCAGCATTATGAGCTATTACAGTGGCCACAAAGCTCAAGAAACAAATCCAGAAAAAGAGTTTTAAAAATCTACAAGCAAAGCTTCAAAGAAAAACCCAGCTTGGATACAAACTCAACTAGAATTCCTGGAAGAGATGAAGCAAGAGTCTTTTTTTTTTCAGTTAAAAAATGTTTTTTATAAATGAAATCACAAATGTGAACCCTATCTCCTATCCCTAAAATAGAGAGAGTAGGAGGTAGACCAGATAATCTCAAGAGACCTTTTTAGCTCTAATGTCCCAAATACCTCCAGGTTGTATAATACCTCTGGCTATATAATTAGGGATCCATCCTTTCCCCAAAGTTTGTGCAACTCACTGACCAAAAGGGCAGTGTCTCTGGAACCCCAATGTATGAGTGAGTTTCTCCCAATCTTTAAACAGAGCATCCTAACTCCTAGTATTCTAGGCATATTCTCCCACCCACACACACCTTTTGCCCTTCAGTCCTCCCTTTACTTGGGTTTCTTATCTATTTTCATGAAACTTCCCCCTTGGGAACATTGTTTCTGCCCTGCCCAATCAAGTATGGAAACTGAGGCACAGAAAGTAGAATTGACATACATGCATAATTAAGGCTCTGCATTTAAATTCTTGTCCTTTGTATTTCAATAAGAGGCCAGGAGACTAAGAAACCTTCCAGCAACAAAGGCTTAAAATTCATAAGATCAGAAATTTGGATTAAAAGGAAAAAAGATGCTAAAGTCTCTTTTCTCAAACCAGTGTGTTGTAGCCATCTACATTAAGTAAAGCCAAGGGCATCTCCTAGAAATGTCATTCTATAGAAATAAAGAGGTAGGTTGGATAGACAGGCTTGGTTGCTGTGTACATACATTAGGAACTAGAAATGGTCAGAAATGTAAATGCATCGATAGCCACTGGAGCCAGCAAGGAGTGAGTAATCCTCAGATGGAGGGGTCTGCAGCTTACCCAGTGGCCCTAGAATCAAGTTCCCCTTGTGAGTAATTTCCGAGCCTCCCCATTGACTGTTTGGATCCATTGAAGCTGGGGGCTGCTGAGTGAGCCAGATGGGAGGCAGCCTTAAGGTTGCCAGGTATTCCAGCTGAACAAAAGAGCTGAGTTTTGTTCCAACAACATCAAATCAAGATGACATGGGATGGGGCCTGTAAAAGGAGAAGGTTACATTCTACTCCTGGGCTATCAGACTGACTTTGTCTCTGTTTCGTTTTTTGCTCACTGAAAGGAGTGCCAAACAAAAGCATGGCCCTACTTCTTTTCTATGGGCTAGCATTCTCCAGTGGCACTGGGTGACAAGTGTCCTAGATTCAGGAGTGTGAGTTGATATTTTCTAACAGGGTCTTCCTCTTTCCAGAGGTTCATAGTTTCTGACCTTGTACTCAAGAATGAGGGGGCTCATTGTTCTCATTCTCGATGCTGGAACTACACAAATTTCTTCTTTTTTCAGAACCTTACATAAATCAAAGCAGCGGACTCCCTTGACATAAATCTTTCTCTCACACCAAGTCCCAGCAACTTGAAATTCCACTGTTTGGGATTCCTTGCTTTGGGCCTCAGAGACTGTTTAGTCTTTTAGAATCTCCTATTACAAAACAAATAGCCAGCATTTGAATACAGAACTCCAACTGTTTGTTTAGATGTTGGGTTCTACTTTCTGGGCCTCAGTTTCCACAGTTGGCAATGAGGAATGAAGGTCAAGCAGGGTAAAGACAACCAGGCCATGTCCTCAGGAGGATTCCTGGTAATAATGTACAAGAAGTCCGAGTAAAGTGAAAGAATAGAGGGGTGAAAAATGGGAAGAGACACATACAGTGTCCTGTTTCCAGGTACATGCAAAGGTCCTGTTTTCCCAAGAGAAAAATGGGCCTTTTTGCCAAATTCTTTGAACTGAAAGCTGAAGAGAGAGACCATCTTGGGGACATGCATGGCTTTTCATTATGCACAGTTTTTGATCTTGTCACTTCTCTGCTAGAATCTTCTGTGGCTCCCTATCCCCTGATGGATAAAGCTCTTGGCATCAATTGAGAAATAATCTACCAACATTTATTAAGCACCAATGTGTTCAGAACATTTTCCAGGCCCTTCATAATCTAGCAGTAGCCAACCTTTCAACTCAACCTCCTCATTACCTTTATGCTCCAGCCTATCTCTTTGCCTCCTAAACAGGCCATACGCTTCAATTTCTCTATGCTTTCATTTACATTCTTAAGATTCTCTGTCTAAAATACTCTTCTTCCTCCTCCCTGGCTTTACTTTTTTAATTCTTACCTTCCCTTTAAAGTCTAACTCAAGTGAAGCCTCCTCCTGCATGCCTTCCTTGACCCCTGGTTGTGTGATACTGCATAAATCTCCCTGGGTCTCAGTTTCCTCATCTATAAAATGAAGGCCATCTTAAGGTCCTGTCCCCATCTAAACCAGTAATGCTATAATTCCCTATAGATTTAAAAATCTCCCCCTTGTGCTTTAACAACTTTCTGGTGTCTATTACCATGTAATATCATATATAACAGCAATCAGGGTTTGTGTCTTATCCCCCATTAGATTGTAAGCTCCCTGAGGACAGGGTTAGTACCTTGTCTAAGTTTTGTGTTTCCCTGTGTACACAGAAGGTGCTGAATAAATGTTTGCTGAATGGGTTTTCCGATTCCTTTTCAAAGAAAGAGAGGGGAAGGGAGAAGAGTGGAAGCAAAGAGAGAGAAGAGTATCCTTTACTCATCAGCAAACCCAGAGTGTTCTAAGAAGCCTAGTTATTTTTCAATTAAGGGAAGGGTGGAACCAACACACAGGCCCCAGTGTTAGGGGGCATTCTCTCTTATGTTTAACGTTCTAATGATGCTCTTTTTTTGTTACTATAACTTCCCCAACTACTCCCTTCCCTCCCTGCCCCCATAGAGCCCTGCCCTGTAACAATTCAGAAACAGCATGGTGTAGTGGACAGGTTTCTAGACTTGGAGTCAGGAAGATCTGGGTCCAAACCCCATCTCAGACACTAGTTGTGTGACACGAGGCAAGTCACTCATCTCTGTGTCTCAGTTTCCTCAAGCACAAAATGAGAGGGTTGAAGGTGGTCTCTCAGGTCCCTATGGTCCCAATAAGTCCGGTTAAAACAAATCAGCCCAATAACCTTCACAGCTGTGGCCAAGTGCACATGCCTCATCCTATACCTGAGGCTCTCCACCTCCCTAATAAGGGGCAGGGGATGGGGTGGATCCTCTGAAGTCAACCAGTGGACAGTGAATGCATCAGAGTTCTGGAGTCTTTCACTCTTCTTCAAGGGCCATTCTTCTGGAACCATCCTGGGAGGTTCAATGAATAATTATTTGCCCCTCTTTCCCCGTCCCTTCCCTGTTCTCCTGCTTTACTGATTCATTGCTGCGTTTGTCAACCCTGCTCCTTGGTGCTTCCTCAAAGCTCTGTTTAAGGGCCACCTTCTCCATGAAGTCGTTCCTGAACCTCCAAGGAATGGTGCCTCCTACCAAAAATGACTTATACTTATTTATTTTGTATTAAAGATAGCTAGATAGCGTGATAGATGGAGAGCACGGGCCTGGAGTCAGGAAGACCTGAGTTCTGGCCTCAAATACTTCCTGGCTATGTGACTGAGCAAATGATTTAACCTCTTTCCGCCTTAGTTTACAACGGGGATAATGATAATACCTACCTCCTAGAGTCGTCGTTGCACAGATCAAATGAGATATTTGTGAAGCACTTTGCACAGTATGCAGTAGGCACTTAATAAATGCTCGTTTCTTTCCTTTTATATATATGTATACTCGTTACTCATCTAGAGCAAATCTAAGTTCATTGGAATCAGCCACTTTTTTATTGCCTCTGTTCCTCCAGTAGTCGCTGGCCCACTGTAGATGACTACTAAGTGCTTGTGGGTTGGTCATTTGGCTCTTGTTGGGACCATGGCTCCCTCCTGACTGCTCTTACTACTTCATTTCTGCGTCCTTGCTCTTGCTTCTTCCTCCACCTCTCCAATGCTGGGCTATGTGGTACAAGGGAAATGGCCCTGGACTTGAAATCACAGGAGCTGGTTTTGAATCTTGGCTCTGCTCTTTCACTAATAATAATAATATTCATGTAGCACTTTAAGGTTTGCAAAGTGTCATGCATATTTTACCTGGTTTGATCCTATCTCTGTAACCTTGGATAAATCTCTTATTATCCCTGGACCTCAGTTTCCTCACCTGTAAAATTAGGGAATCATACTAAGATCCCTTTCACCTCCAAAAATCTCTGCTGTATAACATCTATGCCTAGAAAAGTAAATAGGGTTAACAATCCTTGCACTCTTTTCCTTACAAGAGAGCACTTTCAAATGCTGTATTAATTTTTTATTAGCATTATTCCTGATGAAGGGTAAACTTGGGAAAGGTCAAACCATCACATGCCCTTGAAAGACCGGAGATATGCCCCCCAAACACTGCCAGCTTGGATGTGGAATGATCTGACATTTTGGGGAAGTTGTTTATGTTTCCAGCCTGCTTCCCTCTGGATCACAAGTTCTAAAGGTTTACTCCCTACAGGGAGAAACAACACTCCCTTTTATTTGTCTCTATATTATCTCTATCCACCCTGACTAACATCCCCCATCCCGTGCTTCATTCTGGCAAGGAGGTGACCTTGGGCTCTCCAAGGCCCTGTGAGAGGAATGCTAGCCCTACCAGGAATGGGCCCAACAACACAGCATTGGAAATGGCCCATCTAAATTCAGGAAGGCTCATCTCCAAAAGACTGGCCAACAGGTCAATTCAATAATTCAATTTTACAAGCATTGTAAAGTGCTAAGCACTGTACTGGCTGCTGGAACACAAGCAGAAAAACAAGAATCCCTGCTTTCGGGAAGCTTACATTCTACTGGAGGGAAAACAGGTAAAAATAGATCATTAATACAAAATATATAAAAAGTGAAGACAAAATAACATTTTGTGGGGGGAAAGGTATAGAGCCCTAAGGGTTGCAGGAGTCAGAAAAGTCTTCTTATAGGAGGAAGTGCTTAAGCTGAGCCTTGAAGGGGAGTCAAAGATTATAAGAGTTGGAGGTGAAGAGGGACAGCATTCCAACCCCAGAGAATGGCCTGTATAAAGGTATTGTATGGGATGAGTGAAAATTTCTCAATTTGGGGAAGTATGCCTCTCCACCAATGAGAGAGGAGACAGTCGGGAAGGGGGCTTGACTAAGTTGTTATAAATTCATGCACTATCTTTTGTAACACGCCTCTTCTCCATGATGAGTCATGGGGAAGACCGCCCTCTTCTCCCAGGAAAGAGAATAAACTCCTGTTCTTATCCTAAGAGATCTCTGTGTTTATTTTTTCGCTAAATTAAGGATGAAGGGTATTTTTCATCCCAAACAGCATGAAAATGGGAAATTTAATGTTGTGTGCCAGGAATAATAAGAAGGCTGGGTTAGCTGGAAAATGAGTGTGTGAGAAGGAGTGATATTAAACAAATCTGGAAAGGGAAGATGAAGTCAGACTGCGAAGGGTTTTTAATGTCAAGCAGAAGAGTTTAAATATTATGCTAGAGATGGCAGAGGCTAACTGAAGCTTCTTGAGCCAGGGAGTGATTTGGTCAGAACTGTGTTTCAGTCATGTCCATTTGGCAGCAAGAAGAGAGGAGCAGAAATTGTAAATGGGGGAAGGAGACAGACTAACTAAGGAGCAATTACAATACTCCAGGCAAGAGGTGATGAGGGCCTGAAGTTGGGCAGGGGTAATATGAATGGAGGGGTTACATACAGAAATAAAGGAGAACTATCAGACAGTAGCTTGAGGGAAAGGCAAGGTCAAGTTTTTTTTTTTAAGATTTTTATTAATTTCTTTTGTTCTATTGTTGTTCAGTTGTTTTTCAGTCATGTCCAACTCTTTGTGACTTCATTTGGGATTTTCTTGGCACAGATAATGGTGTGATTTACCATTTCCTTCTCCAGTTCTTTTTACAGATGAGGAAACTGAGGCAAACAGGGTTAAGTGACTTTCCCAGGGTCACATAGCTATTAAGTATCTGAGGCCAGACTTGAACTCAGGAAGATGAGTCTTGATGAAGATGATATTTTGTGGTTTAAACCTTTTGTTTAAAAGGTAAGAAAAACCTAGACTTTCCTGAAAGGCAGCTGTTTTGTTTAAAGACACAGTAACTCATTAAATTTCCAAGAGACAGGAAGCTAGGTGAGAAAGCTAACACACTGGATGTCACCCAGGATTCAAAAATACTTCAACAGTTAAGAACAATAATTCAAACCTATTAAGATAAAATTTAATAGGGACAAATGTAAAGTTCTCCACTAGGGTCCAAACTGTCAGTTTCACAATTACATAAGTACACATAGAGAAAAGCAGAGATATACAACAGATTTGACTAAAGAAGATCTGAGGGTTCTTAGTGGGTTCAAGCTCAGTGTGAGTTAACAATGTGCCACAGGATCTACAAAAGTTTAAGCTAAATCCCATGTTACATACAGTCTTGATCATCCCACTGTGTTATTCCTTGTTTAGACCATGTTTGGAGAACCCTAGTTTGGGAACTTTATATTTTAAGAAGGATTTTGACAAGCTGGAGTTCATCCAGAGGATGGTAACCAAGATGAATGGGGCATTTAAAATCATGCCAAATGAAGATAAGCTGAAGGAAATGGAATATCTAACTTGGAAGAAAGATGACTTGGGGGTTTCTCCAAGGCAGTCTTTGGAAGACTTCCATAAGTGAGAGAGAGAGAGAGAGAGAGAGAGAGAGAGAGAGAGAGAACGACATTGGCCCCAAAAGGAAGAAGGAGTAAAGAGGGGAAGTACCTGAGAGGCAGATTTGGGCTTTTTGTGATTTACAATGTGTTTAATCATTAGAGCTTTCCAAATGTGGGCTGAGCTGTCTTGGGAGGAGGTAGGGCCCTCTCACTGCAACTGTTCAATGACAATCATCTGGAATGCTATAGAGGGCATTTGTGATCAAAAATGTGTAGGACTAGACAGCCTCTAGCATCTCCTACAACTTGGAGATTCAGTGATTATGTGATCACAGGAGGCATTAGTACAGTTCTGACCTTCATGGATTGTAGAGCCATCTGTGAGAGATGAGTACAAAGATTCCTTCTTGCTTATCTATCAAGTTGTGGGACTAGGCAAAGGGGACGTGTTTGTGTCTTCTCATTCTACTTTGGGGGAAGGGAAGTTCTCTATTCTCCTTAAGACTGATAGCCTGAGCCTAGAATTTCCAGGCTGTAGAATCCTGGTCTTGTTGGTTTAACTTCTCAGAAATCTCTTATTCTGGTTTTCTTCCCTCTACCAGGAGCCAACAGACAATGGTGGGCTAGGCTAATTCAAGGGTGGATTGATATTTTGATAGGCTCAAGGGTGGGAAGTAGATGAACAATGGAGGGCTAGGCTAGTAACAAAGGTTTGGGCAGAACCACAATGAAAGGCCTATGGCCTCATGCAAATGCCTCATCAAGTGGAAAGATTCAATCAGAGTTCAAGGGGGTTCCCAGAGCCTGCACCTCATCAAGTCCTTCTTTCTCAAAGAGCTTACAATCTGACAGGGGAGACAATTTGCAAACAAATATATACAAGGCAGATATATATATATATATATATATATATATATATAGAAGGAATAAGCAAGAATTCCGGAGAGGAAGCAGTAGGATTAAAAGGAGATGGGGAGCTTTCTAGTAAAAGAAAGGATTCTAGTGGGGATTTAAAGGAAGCTGGAGAGATCAGTAAGTGAAGGAGAGGAGGAAGAGCACTTCAGGCATGGGGACAACCAGAGAAAATGCCTGGAGTCAAGAGATGAAGTGTCTCATTTGTGAAACAGCCATGACACCAGTGTCACTGACTCAAAGAGTATATGGTGGGGAGGAAAGTGAAAGAAGACTAAAAAGGTAGGAGGGGGCTAGTATGTGAAGGGCTTTGAATGCCAACCAGAGCGTTTTTGTAATAAGGAGTCCCTGGAATTTATTGTTGGGTGTGGGGAGGGGTAACATGGGTGGAACCTGTACTTTGTGAAAATCACTTCAATGACTGAATGAAGGATGGATCGGAATAGGGAGAACCTGGAGGCAGGCTGATCCACCCACAGGCCATTACAATAATCTAGAGTGGTGAGGAACATTTATACTTCAGCAGATAGGAATGATGTGGTTAGGGTTAGGGTTGCTTGAGACCCCAAAATACCAACTCAAGGGGTCCTGCTGAATGAATTCAACTCGTCTTCTCTCAGCCAAAGAAAAGCAAAGTTTATTGAAAGTTCACCATATTGGGTAGACTCCTAAGGAGCCTAGGTATCTATAAGGTTTGCATTGGGCAAGTGGCCCAGAGCAAGTCTGACAGAAAGTCTGTGCTAGGTCATTCTATGGAACTCTCACACCACATGGACGGAAGATGGGATCTTATATACAGAATGGCTGTGGGAGGAATAGACAGATGGTCTAGAGGAGGAGTTTGGGGAGGGTCTTCAGGAGGAGTCAGATGAGGTCATACTCCAGTAATGAGTGATTAAGGGTGGGAAGTTGCTAGAGGCTACCGGAGACCACAGACAATGGTGGGCTAGGACAGTTCTGGGGTAGGACAGGAGCATCAAGGGTGGGAAACTGTTGGAACGAAGGAGAGTTAAAGACTTGGGCAGAGCCATAACTTAAGGCCCATGGCCTCAGGCAAATGCCTCAACTGGGAAGAGCTCAAGGGGGCTCCTAGAGCCTGTACCTGATCAGGAACATCTGAATTTATCACCCAATTAGCAAAAATCATTAAATAAAAAGTTACCCAGTGGCTTGTTTCCTCTCTAAGACATGTAGAAGTGCACCAAGTAAGCCCTTTCCCACTTCAGTCCTACCCTGATTCCTCCTTCAATGGTAACTTCATCAACAGTGACCTAAGTGTGTTTGGGGTTGAGAATGAGGGGAGTGTTCAGTGTTAACTGGATCTCTTTCCCCATAGTCCTAAAGAAATTGTCACTTAGCGCCCTTAGGTTACTCTCCTATTGGATAAGTAGGGAGGTACAGCAGAGTTCAGGATTAAAGGTTGATTTTTTTTCCCATTTAGAACTTGAGTTTAACCTTATTTCCCAGTTTGCTAAAGGAAATCCAGCTCACCTCATAAAAAGTAAAAGACCTTCCGGGAGGATTAGTGTGGCTGAGGTTAATCTTTCTCACACACATCAATCAAACCTGGTCAAGCAAAGAGATAGTGCTAGAAGGGGGGTGATTAACCTGTGGTCCAAGTGCCAATCAATTAGCAAATATTTACTGAGCCTTTCTACATGGCCAGCCTTGTGCTAGGCTGTGCTGTGTGGCATGTGAGAAAGGAAGAATCATCCTTGGCCCTGGGGGAGCTCATGGTCGTGATGGAGAGACAAGATTCACTCCCTTGCTGGAAGCACTAAGAGGATAATGGTGTGGTGCACGGCAGAATCCACTGATTTGTTCATTCAATAAACATTTGCTGAGTGCAAGGAAGCGCTCAGTTGTATGAACTCTGAGCCTTTGGGGGCTCAGAGAAAGGAGAGATTAGTGTGACCTGGGGTAGTTGGGCATTTTAGAATGTCTGAAAAGCCCTCAGAGCTCATCTGGTCCAACTTCATGCCCCATGTAATTTATAAAAAGAGACAGCATGGTACAGTGGAAGGACCATGGGCTATAGAGTCAGAGGAGCTAGGTTCAAGTTCTACCTCCTAGACTTACTCCTATTTGACCTAAATACTGAGCTTGAATGTTTCTCTCTACTGAACAAGTTCTCAATATTTCCTCAATTTTTCTGCCTTAAGGCAAATCCCTGATTGCCTCTCCCCTCCACTCAATCTGGTGTCCTTCAATCTCCCTAAACCTCAGTTTCCCCAAATGTAAAATGAGTGAGATTTGACCAGATGGTTTTTGAGATCTCTTTCAGTTCTGCATCTGAGATACTAGAGCTCAAACATAGAGCCTTCAAATTACCACTACAGATATCTAATAGCAGAGAGCTCATTAATTCCCAAGGTAATCAAAATCCATTTTTGCACAGCTCCAATTCTTACAAAGTTCTTCATATTGAACCAAAATCACCTCCATGTAACTTCTACTAATTGGCTCAAGTTTTGCTTTCTGAAGTACCGAGAATAAATATCATTTATCTTCTTCACATAATAGAAGACAAGCATTGTGGCTTAAATAAACTCATTCCTTTAACCAAACTTCATATGTAATGGTTTCCAGACATTTAACAATGCTGGCCACCCCCCTCATACTTCATGGAGTCATTTAGTTTGTATTTTTCTAATGTATTTATCAGATAATATTGTTTATTACCCTTACCTATGTTTGTGACATCTCCCAACTAACTCTAGGTTGCATAAAGGCAGGGACTATGGCATAACAAAACTTACCTCCCTCAGTATCTAACACTGTATTCTGCCCACAGAAAGCACTTGTAAGCTCTTTGAAGTCAGGAAACTATGTTTGTTTTACCTTTTTTGTAACACCAGTGCTTATCATGGTGCCTGGAACATAGTAAGTACATGATGAATTTGCTGGATCAGTGAGAATAGCTATCTGTTGTATTGTTTCTTAGATCTCAAGGGAGAAGTCTAGAGGGCATTGGGTGGCCCTTAGTGGAAAAAAGCTACTATCCAGTAGCTCTGGGCTCAGTCAGAAAACAGCCGCTACTTATTAAGCCAAGACCTAGACTGAAATTGAGACATAGTGGGCAGTCATTACCAGGCTTATGGACTTCATCTACATTGAGATGACCTGAATGGAACCAATCACCTCCCTACTAGAGCTGACAAAACCCCTGAGAGGTAGGTGGTATGAATATTATCATCTTCATTTCACAGATTCCCATCCTCTTTACATGAAAGAGAAGTGAAGAAGGATAAGGACTGAGAAAACTCCATTGTATCCAGCGGTTAAGAGATCATGGGTAACTTTGAAGAGAGAAATTTCAATCTAATGGTGGGGTCAGAAGCCTCATTATAAGAGGTTAAAGATTGAGTGGGTGGTGAGACAGTAGAGGCATTGAAAATAAATAACTCTCTTTCTAGGAACTAGGCGGTGAATGGAAGGAGAGATAGAGGGTGGTAGTTTGAAAGAATAGCAGGGTCAAGGAGAGGTTTTGAAGGCAAGAGGAAATCTTAGCAACAGAGAAGGGACAAATACAAACTAAAGATGAGAGGAAGAGACAAAATGATCTACAGAACATGCTCCCAGAGTCAGGGGTAGGGACAGGCTCAAAGGCAGAAGTGGAGAGGTTAGTCTTGGTAAGGAGAAACACCATCTTCCCAGAGATTTAAGCAAAGGAGATGAGGATAAGTAAAGATATATAGGGAGTTCAAGCTCTGGAGTGGGAGAGATGGGATAGTCCATGGGAGCACAGCACCCCCAGGTGCCACTGAGAAGTCATCAGGGCACTATGGGATATTTTGAGTTTTCGAGGGAAACACAGCAATTTTCAGATGCTTGACATCAGGCAGACACTGAGAACTATAGCTCTAGATGGTTCAGTTTCAACATTAGATTAAGCTACATTCTTTTCAATGATGTTCTTGAATGTTCAAGCTATATTTCTATTTACTTGTATGTTCAGCTACAGCAGTAACTTCTTGAGCATTCTCGTTTGTAACATCATATCTTTGTGAAGCTTGGATTTCAGTGGTTGCTGTGATAAAAAGCAAGTACAGTGAAAATCAATGAGGAAGAGGAAATGAGGGAGTAATGTCCAATCTGATTCCAAGGTTTGAGAATTTGGGCTGCATCCAATAGGCAATATATCTCATTAGTAAGTAACTGCATTTTTTTTAAAGAATGAAATTAAAATATTACTTTTTCTTTCAATTTACATGTATTCTCTTTTTAAATAGCTACTAAGTTGTTAGGACAGAAATGCTTATTAAGTTGTTTTGGACCTAACTACTTAATAAAAGGAAGTGTTAAGTATTTCTTTGAGCCTACACGTGCCATGAAAAAATTACAAAGACACTGAATGAACCAAGAAATTTTAAGGACCTCTGTCATAGTGGATGGCATCAATTTTCTCAATAAAGGAGATGAGAGGTGAGAAACAGAAGAAGAAAGATATGAGGCTTAAGGAAAGAAGAGAAGGTTTGGCACAGCCACTTCAAGGAGTGTGATACTGAATCAATCAGCAAAGAATAAAGAATTGCTTTGTAGAGGTAAGAAGCCAATTCAGATAAGAGTGCCTGGATAGGTAATGAACCCAGTCATGATTCCACAATTTCTTCCAGCAGCCACCATCGGCATGGGAGTGGGGGTGCAGGGAAGTGCAGGTGTTGAAGGCAATTCAGGGTTAAGAAATGGCAAAGCATGAATTGTAAAAGGAGTAGGCATAAAAGAAACAAGGATATAAAACAGTGACTATATTATAGCTGAACCAATCAACAATAATGTCAAGACATCAAAATGAGGCCAGAACAATAGTGATGGACCAGAAGACTGGAGTGAAGGGGGGACTGAAGGTCATAGGAAGGATGAAGAATGGGCTAAGGAATGCATTAGAATCAAAGATATAAAGGTGGAAGGGAACTTCTGAGGCCATCTTGTCCAGCCCCCTAATTTTACAGATGAAGAAATGCAGTCCCAAAGAAATTAATGACCTTCCCAATGGCATACAGTAAGTAGCAAAGCAGAATTTGAATCTAGGATATCTAACTCCAAATCTAGTATTTCTTATACGATGTCATTGCCTCTTCACAGGTTAGGGAGAGAGATGGAGGGATAGGATTATCATTATGATCAAATCAAAGATTAGACATGATAATCAAAACAACTGTAAATGCAAGATGATGGATGTGGCATAGTTATGGAACATAGAGAGCAATCTATAGAGAGAGGCCATAGAATCTTCAGTCTAGACCTGGAAGAGACCTTGGAGGTCATCAAACCCAATGCCCTCATTTTACAATTGGGGAGACTGAAGGTGAGAGGTCAAATGACTTGCCCAAGGTGTGGCAGGTAATAAGCATCTCAGGTAGAATTCCTCTGACTCCTCCATGAGAGTTGAGGTTCATGAACTAGGAGGTCAGGGTACTTGAGACAACACCAACATGTATGTTTAAGTCTGCAATTATCCCAGCTATAAGCACTATGTCCCAACTGTTAATAAGTATGGTTACCATGCCAAGCACCTAAATCCATGCTATTAATTCCAGCCCTCTAGCTTGAATACCTTGAATGTAAGCAATAGTATTCTTCAGGATCTTGGGTAACTTCATCGATTTAGTGTGAATTAGCCCAGTGAGAACAAATCCCCATTCACCCCAACCCTACCTTCTTAGTACTAAAAGATATTGATGGATGGCCCTTTGTATCTGAGCCCATCATCCATTTGACCCAGATCTTTTTTGTGTGGGTCTCACTAGGAAACTCTGAATATGAATATTACATGTCTCTTACTGTACCTGGAAGTTTTTGGCATTCACTGGGTTGAACAGTTTGATCTTATTACCTGAAGTATGTTAAAATTAGCCTTTCAATCATCCCACAGACTCAAACACTGCTTCCAACTGCCACTGTTGTCATATTCTGTCCAAAGCAGTGATGACACATGTCACTGACTAGGCAAACACCAGGGCTGAGGAAGGACAATCCAAGGATAGAAAGAGTGGAGTTGATATCAGAAGACAAGCAAGGATAAACCTGCAGTCAGGCCACAGCAGTACTAGGTTATAGCGGATGAGGGGGACCCAACAGTGACTTACCCAGGGTCACATGCGGCTAGTAAATATCTGAGACAGAATTCAGATCTTCCAAGAGTAATCCCAGGACTCTATCCATAATGCTACAGTGCCAGCTGATCTAGCTGGGGGTTGGTGGATAGAGAGATAGGAAGGAGAAATCTCACAACCCTCTTCCCTGTAGTCACTGATTGGTCAGTCTGCATAAGGTTTTCTGTTGGAAAGACCCTCCATTCACACACAAGCAGCAGAGATAAGCTGGTTACAGGCATTTTCCAAACTACACTGGTCCTACCCAAACATATTGCTAGAAAAGTATGGTCAGGTCAGCAGCCATCTCCATCTAGGTTAATTCATTGCAGATGGGTACAGTCAAGAACTTCAAAATTTGTTCCACCTGAGCAGGGGCTGTCTTTATTTTAGGTCACCCCAGCTAGAGCCAAAAATTCTGTTCATTAGCAATCTTGGCTTTAAGGGCAAGATCCAATACTCACCTGAGCTTCTTAATGAGCCCTTCCCCACTGTCCAAGACAGGGACCTTTTCACTGAGTCAGGGGCTATCCCGGAAAGCAGCCAGCCTACTGAGATGTAATTGGCCAGAGGGTGAGTAATCCTCAGAGGTGGTGGGGCTATAACCATTGTTTTAGGTCAAGATCATTTAGAGGTCCTCAGCTTGTCCTGCAAAATAGTCATAAGACAATTACAAAAGCCATCTGGACTCTGTACACCCTCGTGTCTGAGTGCTGTTGACTCCAAGCACTGTCTGAGACAAAGTTCACGCTTCAGCATGTCTCACAGCCAGATCCTGAGAGGTCTGGCAGCCCTTTCCCTGAAGCTCTGTGGTCTCTGTAGCCCCCTGCTGGAGATTTACAGTATGATGAGCAGCTCCTTCATCAAGTCATCCTTTGGGGGAATCAAATAATGTAGTAAGGGGTGAGTCAGGGCCAATAGATGCCATTGATTAGGCCTGCACTAGGGTAATCCTCACTCAGAGGAAGAGCAAACTTAAATCAAAAGTCAAGTCGTGTCAGTACCAAGGAGTCCCTGAAATGCCTGAGTTGAATGGGAAAACAGATTTAAAATCCAGTTCAGAAGGCAAGATATAGGGAATGAACAATAGGAAGCCAACCATTCGTGTGACTCTGCCCTAATTCTGTTTCCCCCATTCCCCTGAATGGCCACTAGACAACAGAGTCCACGTTTTCTTCCCAAACTCTTTGGTCTTTGCTATGACTAGGCTATGTGTGCTGAGGTTCTGTTGTGGGAGTGGTCAGGAGCCTTCATGCCTTGGGAAGTCAATTAATGTCTCTGGGCCTCAGTGTCATCTCCTGGGAAATGGGTACAATAAAATCTTCCAATCTCCCAAGGTCGTCATGAGGTTCAAATGAGGCGACACATCAACAACAATGAAAACAATAATAGCATTCTAATGGCATTTAAAGTTTACAAAGCACTTAACACATGATCTCATTTATTCCTCACAACAGCTCTGTGAGGCTGGTACTAAATAAGTCTTCCCATTTTACAGATGAGAAAAGTAGCCCCCACAGTGGTTAAGCCCATGACCACATAGCTCATAAATCAGGATCTGAATTCAGGTGTTCCCAAATCAAAGTCTGGAGCTCTAACCATTGTACAGCCTAGCTACCTTCTACACATAAAATGACTTGAGGTTTGGATCTGTAGTATGGGCATTTTTTCATCTGCCAGTCCATGAAAAAATAGAGAGCTTATGGTGTGTAACTCTAGGTGATGTTTTATTGGCATTTGGTAAGGGCTCAATTCCTTTTTAGCCTGCAATAAAATTGCACAATCTCACAGTCTAGGCCTAACCTCCATATGGCTTCCATAAGTAGACCTGAAGTATCACCAGAAATGAAGGGTAGTCAGGGATGTCTACAATGACGGTTTTCTGTGATCATTCCCTACCTGGAGCACCCCCGACTAAGCTCCATGCACTAAGAGGTGAGCCCCCCTCCCCACTGGGCTAGATTGCTCTTCAAAGTCCTTTGTGGCCCCTGAATATACCAGGTCCTATAGTAAGAGTAGCTGATGTTCTGGGAGCCAAAGGTCAATTGATCAGAAAGAAATGACCAGTGCCCTGCCAAGAAATGAAGGGTGAGGAATGTGGGTGTTCCATGAGGAACCTCTTTGATGTATATTATTTCTATTTCCCCCATCATGGCTCCCCAACCCCACTTCAATTTCTCATGTCTGCTAGCAATGCAGCTTACCAATGAGCACCCCCAGCTGGACCCAATATAAGCAGGTGTCTCCAATCTGTGTGTCCCTCTACTATGCTGGTAGATGGTAGAAATGTGGAGAATCTATGTAGGCCAGAACTAAAGATGATCACAATAACGAACATGTACATTTGCAAAGTGATTTTTTAAATATCATCACATTCACTTCTCATAATAAAGTAGGTACTATTATTCCCATTTTATAGATGAAGAAACTGAAGCTGGGAGAGATTGAGTAGTCCAGGGTCACCTGGCTACAGTGTACAAACTTCTCAGGATAAAATAAAGTAACCAAGTTTATTTTTGCGATAAACTTGACAACTTTTTATATCTTAAAAAGGGCAACTAGGTGGCATGGTACATAGAGCGGGGGAACTGGATTCAGAAAGACTTATCTTCCTGAGCTCAAATCTGGCCTCAGAACACTTCATCAGGCAAAATCATTTAACTCAGTTTCCTCATCTGTAAAACAACCTGGAGAAGGAAATGGCAAACCACCCCAGTATCTCTGCAAAGAAAACCCTAAATTGGGTTGCAAAGAGTCAGACACAACTGAAGCTATTAAACAATAGATCTTTTAAAAATAAAAACTTTCAATATGCAATACGTTTTACACAATCACTTGTTTTACATGGTTTGGCATTGAGTTCACTTTTTTTTTAAAGTCTTCATTGTGAAACAACCCTTTTGTCACATTTAAGGAAGAGCACATTTTTCCAAGTCTAACTTTGATTACAGGGCAGAGATTATCAAAGAAGTTTAAATCAGACAACTTCCCAGGTCACTGAAGTATGTTTATCTCTGTCCTGGGCCCTCTTATCTTCTCCCTCTACACAGTTTCACTTGGTGATCTCATCAGCTCCAAAGGAATCAATTACCCTCTCTAGGAAGATGATTCTCACATCTGCTTATCCAGCCTGAACCTCTCTGCTGCCTTCTAGTCTCACATCTCCAGCTGCTTATTAGACATTTCAAATTAGAAGACCTATAGACATCTTAAACTCAACATGTACAAAATCTCATTATTTTCCCCCTGCCCTCTTTCTCACTTCCTTATTATCTCTAAGGACATCACCATCCTCCCAGTCCACTCAGATCACAACTTACATGTTATCCTTGACTTCTCAGTCTCTCTCTCAACCCCATAACCAATCTGTTGCCAAGACATGGAATTTCTACGTGGAACATCTCTTGCATGTGCCCTCATCTCTCCCCTGACACTGCTACCAGCCTATCATAGGCTCTCATTACCTCATGCCTGGACCACTGCAATAATCTGCTAGTTCATCTCCATACTTCAAATCTCTCCTCACTAAAATCCATACTCCACTCAACCATCAAACTGATCTTCTGAAAGTTCAGGTCAACCATGTCAACCTCCTACTCAATAAATTTCAGTGGTTGCTTATCACTTCCAGGATCAGATATAAATTCTTCTGTCAATCAAGGCTCTTCATTACTTGGCCTCCTCCTACCTTCCTACTCTTTTCACCTTGTACTTCACTTCCAAGGTACTCTGTGGTCCAGTGACACTGGCCTCTTGATGCTCCTCTCACAAAACACTCTATCTCCAGACTCTAGTCATTTTGACTAGCTGTCTTCCATGCCTAGAATACTGTTCCTTCTCATCTTCACCTCCTAGTGTCCCTGGCTTCTTTCAAGTCACAGCCAAAATTCTACTTTCTACATTGGTCTTTGCCATTCTTTCTTAAGGCTAATCAATGTCTTCTCTCTATTGATTATCTCCAATTTATCCTGTATGTAACCTTTTTGTTTTCACATAATGTTTTGCAAGTTGTCTTCCCCATTAGACTGTGAGCTCTTTGAGAACAGAGATTGTCTTTTGCCTTTCTTTGTATCTGCAAAATTTAGCACAGTGCCTACCACAAAGTAGGCATCTAATAAACTATTTATCAACTAACTGATTCTTATATAAGTTTCTTAATCCCTTATTATGAGAGACATGATTAAAGGCCATATTGTAGGGTTCCATTTCCATTCAGGATTTTCTGTTAATTGCAGAATAATTTGTTTCTTGTTATATCAATATATTTATCAGAGTTAATCATTCCTTCAATTGGGAAACATTTTTTCAGGACTGCTAAGGCTTAAAAATAAATCCTCCACATATTTTGGTTGAGTGTTTAACATTATATTTGGGTGGATAAAGATGCCCAGATCTTGCAGACTCACCTAGAATTCTGACAACATTTTTGGCATAACCTTGAATGAAAAAGTGAATATTGTAGGTAAAAATTGTCCTTTTCCAATTTTTAGTATCCCAGTCTTTGTATTTTCTTACCCATGACAACTGATTTTTCTTCAAAGCAATGATTAGCACTTATTCTTCGTTTTTTAACTGTTCTTCTCATTGTTCTTCCAATTTGAAGGTGTCTGTACCACACTGCAGAGGAATCATTCCTCTGGGTGCTGGTCCTTCTGAAGTTCTTTGCTTGATTCTTGGAAAATTAATTAGGCTGTTTTATACCAATAATTTGTTGATTCCTCTTGTTTGGTTGGTAGATTGCCTGTTTTCTACCACACATTCGTTTGTGGTTTTCTCTATACCAACAGCTGTTACAATATCTCTAACGTTCAATGAAGTGTGCTCCTTAAGAGCTACAACTTTTGTAACTTTCCTCTGAACAATATTTATTCTTTAAAACAACAAATTTAAAAACACAACAGAATTATGAAATACTTGGGTCTGGCAAGAAATACAGCACTAAACTTACAGAGAACAAATTAAAACTGGGGAAATTAGCCTAATCTGGCTTCATTTGGTTAAGGTCAGGCTTTTGAATCATCCTGATTTCAAGGGAAAAATATACTCATGTATTTTCATACCCATAACCATAACAAAGTTATTGCTTGTCCCAAGCAATTTGCACAACACCTTAGTAAGTATCTGAGACAGTATTTGAACTTGTCTTTTTTACTCCAAAGGCTAGGACTCTATATGTTATACCACCCTCTAACCTGGACTTTTCATCCTCAGGTACCACTGAATAAGGGTAGAAAGGGTCATAATGGTCTCAACCCAGAATCATCTATTCCACTGGATTTGCTAAACACTTCAAGAATTAATCCAGTAGCAAAACTTCCTTCCTCATGAGGTCCTGACTTAATTGTGATTGGGTTCAAAGAGGTAACAAAGTCTGGAAGAGAGAACACAGGGCAGGGTCTGGAGGGCCTGAGGATCCAGGACCAGTCCTAATCACTGACAGAGGTATTTCCTGGAACTCAGAACTAGAGGTTTGAGAGTCTGTCAACCCAACATGTCCATCATCCCTCCCCAGTCTTCCTGAGTTATTTCCCAGATTCAGTTCTACCCAACTCAAGGCAACAAACATTTTTTAAATACATACAAACTAGCAACTCACTGTTCTGGATGCTGAAGAAAGTAGCAAAGATAAACAAAACAGTCCTTGACTTGACAGATGCAAGTCTAGTAAGAGCGTGAAGACGTGCACAGATAACTATAAGACAAATTAAAATATATGTGGGTAGGACATACCCAAGCAAAATGCTATGATAGTTTGCGGAAGGAGGAATTTTCATCTCAAGATGTGTGTGTGTTGAGGGGAAGGTGAAGGGCCACATATTATAAAGAAAGTGACATTTGGACCCACTGGATTTTAGAATTGGAAGGGACAAGGTTGTAAATTTCACAAAATTTGGAGCTGGGAGAAATATTAGAGTTCAACCCTTTATTTTCCCAGATGAGCAGAATCTTAAAGAGTGGGTCATGTTTAATAGGTGTAGGTTAGAAAAGAGGAAAATATAGGCAAAGGCAAACAGACTGTAAAGTTCAGGGCACATTTGTGAGTCAAATTTGTCTGGAGTGTAGCTTTGTTTTGCCATGGCATAAGATATGGCTGGAAATTAGGACTACCTCACCGTGGAAACACAGTTTGGGTCTCACTTGGTGAACAACAGTCAAGTCCATCAAGAAGCATTTGTCAAGCACTTACCACAGGGAGCTCTAGATGTTTTTGAGAAGAGGAGATATGAAATGATCATATCAACGTGGTCAAATGAGGAAACAAATGCTTAAAGAGCACATACTAAATCCCACACATATTAAGCTGGGCATGATCCAAAACAAGATACTTTGGGGGAAGTGCCTGGTGCAAAAGAGAGCCCTGGCTTTGGAATTAGAATTTGGATCCTCATTTTTAACACATACTACCTATCTGACCTTGGACAGGACTCTTCGGATTTCTGTGTGACTCAGTTTTCTCCTCTGTAAAGTGAGAGGATTAAACAAGATGACTTCTGAAGTCTCTTCCAGCTCTAAAATGTTATTAAACTTACATCCTAAGCATGACTTTCAGTGTTTAAAATCAAAACATGCCCCAGATTTTCAGTCTACTCTAGATTCATTGGATCATAAATTTTAGAGCTTCTAGGGGCTTTAGAGACCGTCTAGTCCAAACTCCTCATTGTGCAGATGAGAAAACTGAGGTCCAGAGAGAGTACATAATCCATCCAAGGTCACACAAAAGTGGCTGAGCCAAGATGCCAACCCAGGATTTCCAAAGTCAGGGCTCTTTCTTTTGCCCCAACAAGTTCCCATAAGGTTACTAGCTTTGGACCGTGCCTAATTCTCAATGACTGAAGGCTGCCAATTCCTACCTGAGGCATTCTCTATTCCTAAACTAAGTATAGGTTTCTCTTCCCCAACTTGAAATGTTTTTCCTCCACTGATTTAAAAAGATACATCATAAATATCTCCCCAAATTGAGCTTAGTACTAATATCTAGAAATGCTGCTCCCACCAGTGAAATGTCCCCATCATTTAGTCCTTTCAAAATGTTTTTACAGATGCTGACAAAGCTGACAGTAACAAGAACTAAATTTTCCAAAGTACCACAAAGGATGGAGTATCCATCCCTGGGGGCATGCTGCATACATGGCATGAGCCAGATATGGGGCTGTTTTCTCAGGAAATAAACTCTTTGCTCCTTGATTAAGGAGTAGTGGCAGCATCCAATTTCCCCTCAAAGGCTTGTGGGACTAGGTCACTTACCCCTGCATTTCTCTGGACCTTTGCTCTGGAGAATCCCCAAAATAGAATTCCTAGCACATCCATCAATGCCACTTGAAAATCCAAGTGACAAGCTATTCCCTGAATAGGAGGAATTATGTGCATGTGTGCTAACCCACTGATCTCAGTCAAAGTTGGGATGGACTTCAAAGTTGGCCAACAAATCTAAGAAACTTCATGGTCTTTCCCCTGCCTCCACCTTTTTGTCATTCCTTTTCAGTGCAGAGTAATAAGATGACAATATCCTAGCTTTAGAACTGTAGGATAACTTTAGGAGTCATCTAGCTCAACTATGATTTTATAGGAAACTGAGACGCCAAAAGGGGACATGACTTCTGATTCCAAACCCAGTGCTTAAAGGCCCACAAGTGATTCCAACTCAGATTCTTGGACTCCAAAGTCCTTACTCTTGCCACTGTACCATGCAGATGAGATTAAATAAAACATTTAGTAAACATTTGCCATGTATCATATAAAACCAGGCATAGCATCAGGAGAGATCTCAGATCCTGTTCTGCCTCCATTACTTCTTAATTGTGTCAACCTGGACAAGTCACTTAAATATTCCAGGCCTAGTTTCTCTGTCTAAGAAATGAAGAAGTGGGATCATGGGTTTCATAGGGTTGTTGTGAATAAAGTAATTTGCGTGCCCTAAAGCACTACATAAATGTGGATTATTATTGTTATTAGTAATTCTGCAAATATGTGCTGTTCCCGTATCTCCAAGCCAAGACACTTAGAGTTCATCCCAATCCAATACAACAAACATTTAAAAAGTCCCTGCTATGAGTGAGTTTTCTCAGACATACTTCAGAAAAAAAAATTTACAATTAAATAGGGTAGAACTCAGCTACACAAATTCAAGCCAATAAGCATTTATTAAGGGACAGTCATATGTCAGTGAACCCATCAACAAGCATTTATTAAGCGTCTCTCTATACCAAGTACTTTATTAAACACCAAAGATACAAAGAAAAGCAAAAAAAAAATTACAGTCTCTGCTCTCAAGGGGCCCACATTCTAAAGGGGAAGAATTACATAAAAAATAATAATATGTACAAGCTCTCTGTAGTGAGAATGGATGTAATCTCAGAGGGAAGGCACAAGCAGTGGGAGGGACCAGAAAGGCCTTTTGGGACTTGAATAGAGTCTTGAAAAAAGTCAGGGAAGCTGAAAGGGTGCAGTGAGGAGGCAGAATATTCCAGGGATGGGAGGAAGCCAGTGAAAAGGGATCGTTGTGGGGAGATGGAGTGTCATACATGAGGAATAGTAAGGAGGCCAGTGTTGTTGGGCCATGGAGCATTTGGAAGACTAAAATGAAAGAAGATAGAAAGGTAATTAGGGACCTGAGTGTGAAGGGCTTTGAATGACAAACCCAAGGGTTCACATTTGATCCTAAGAATAATAGGGAGTCCTTGGAGCTCATTGAGCAGAGTGTGACATGGCCAGTCCTGTGCTTTAGGAAAGCTCACTGAGCACAGGCTAGATCAGAGTCAGGAGGAGCTTATGGCAGTCCAACCAACATGCAATAGCCCAAGCAGGAGGTTTCCCTTCAAACCCTCTCTTGGGATCCTAGTTCAGATCTTAGATCTTAGAGCTGGAAGAAGTTTCAAAGGCCATCAACCCCACATTAAACAGATGAGAAAAATGAGGCTCATGGAGGTTGAGTGACCTGTGCAAGGTCCCATAGTATCCATCATAGGCAGAATTTGAACCCAGGTTCTCCAACCTGAGGCAGCATGGCATAAGACCTAGAGAACTGGCTTGGAGCCAGGAACAACTGGGTTCAAGTCCCACCACTGGCACACTATCTCTACAGCCCTTGGCAAGTCACCTAAACTGCTAAACCAGGTTGAGGGTAACTAACAGGTCTCAAATCCATCAGAGATTTGGGGGCAAGGGGTTGATTCCCCAAGCATTCCCTTGGCAGAATGGGTGGATAAGAACAATTTGTTCCAATGGACATAAAGGTAGCTGAAGCACTTAGAGCTTGGTCATCAAATCAAGGGATGCCATAGTCATCCACTGCATCCTGGACCATTGTCAATCATCTTGACTTTTGTCTTGCCACTAAACTTTGACAACTTTGGAAGGGAGAGTGAGGTTGACAACTTTGTGTAGCTCTGCCTCACTTAAATCCAATTCACAGGCAAATCAAGACATCACCCATGATGTCATTGGTCTTGGTCAAAGAGCTAGGACAAACAACAACAAACTTTCAGTGCTCTAGGCAATTCTTGAAGATTATAAGATGTAAAGAAGGTGCCAACTTGCATTGACAGAGGGACTTTCCTTATCCAAGAATTCCCTAGCAGTAAATCATAGGTCCAGACCCTAATTTCTTATTCCAGAGCTAGTGTTCTTTTGCCCATAAAATACTACCTCCTTAGCTAAGGTCTCTTTCAGTTCTGAATCCTAGTTATCACAGTACAAACTTTTTTTTACTTGAATAGCTGCAAAGTCATTGATCTCATCATCAAAATTAATGGAGTTTGTCATGCTCTTTAATTTAGGGATCTCATTGCTAGGGCTATATCCTAAGGATATTTTAAAAGGGGAAAAAATGACTCATGCATACAAAAATATTCATAGAGCCTTATTTATAACAGCAAAAAACTGGAAACAACCCATATATCCAACAACTGAGGAATGGCTAGAAAAATGATGGTATGTTAATGTAATTCAATACAATAGTGACATAAAAATGACTAATTGCAAGGCTAAAAAGAGAAGTGGAAAGACATATATGATGTAATGTGGAATGAAGTCAACAGAATTCTAGCAACACACAAAACTACAACCATTGTCCCATGGCTCCACTTATCATCTTTTCCTCTGGCCACCACCCCACATGTGTACCATTCCCTTCCCCCATTAGAATGTAAGCCCCTCAAGGGCAGGGACTATCACCACTTTTGTGTTTGTCTCCCCCAGAACTTAACATAGTAATAAATTATTTTTCATTCATTCATTCAACAAGATTGAGAAAATCCACAAGGGTCACAAAAATTTCAAATACACAAATACTGGAGCAAGTTAGTTTGGTTAAAATGTAGATCTCATAATTAGAGACAGTGTGATTAAATGGAAAGAGCCCTGGTTCTAGGCTCAGAGAATCATGGTTTGAACCCTAGCACTGCTTTTTGCTAATTACGTGATCCTGTGCAAGTGAGAATGTCTCTGGACCTCTGTTCCTCATCTATAAAATCAAGGAGCTGGTCATCAGATTAGCAAAATTGACTAAAAAGGAAAAATGACAAACGGACAGATAGTGGGAAACTAGACACATCAATGCACTCTTGGTGGAGCTATGGATTGATCTAGTTAAGTACCATATTTTGCATACCCTCTAACCCAGTGATATCAGAAAGAGAAAAAGTACTCATAGGTGCAAACATGTCATAGCAACGTTTTTCATAGTGGCAAAAAGCTGGAGACTAATGAGGTGCCCATCAATTAGGGAATGACTGAACAAACTGTGGTATCTGTGTAATGGCATACTATTATTGTGCCATAAGAAAGTATAAAATTTCAGAAAAACCTGAGAAGATTTGCATGAATTGATGCAAATTGATGCAGGAGAACAACATATACAACAATAGCCTTGTAAAGACAAATAACTAGGAAAGACTTACTAATTGATCAGTCCCATGCATGGCAATGCAATCAACTCAATGACCAATTACAATCCCAGGGATGAAACATGTAACCTACCTTCTGTCCAAGAGAGTATGGCTTTAAGATGCAGAATAGGACATGCATTTTCATGGCCAATGGGGAGGGGTATTTTTCTTAACTATACATAATTGATTTTCTTTCTCTTTTTTTTCCCAGTGTGGAAGGAGAAATGTTTTGGAGAGAAAATTCATTTATTTTACTTTTTCAAAAATTGACAGTCTGGGCTCAATGACTTCTAGGGTCCCTTCCAGTTATAAACCTATTCTTTATTATTATTATTATTATTTAAGCAAAATGTACGTAGTTTGGATGTGCCTAAGATCACACAGGTAGCGAGTAGCAAATCTCTTTGGTATATAAACCCAGATGTTCTGATTTAAGGAAACAAGACTGGATGTGGACATTGCTTCCACAATGAGAAGTCATCCTCCCGTGTATCTGGTTTGACTCTGGGTAGATTCCTTACTGGTGGGTAGGGAGTTAGATTTTAATTGAAAATTTATTCCATGTTTTATTTTGTTTGTTAATTTGCATTTGTTTAAAGCTGTTAGTGTGTGCACAATAATAGAAAAATTAATGTGATTTGCAGTCTTGTACTCAACAGAAAGTACATTTGTATTCGCCAATTGATTCCATGCCATAGATGACTTAAAACAATTTTAAATTATTTTCAGTTCACAGCAAAGTATAATTTCCAAGAGCATTCTCGTGGGCTCATTCATATTAGGCAACCGAGTGAATCTTCAATAAAGTCTGTTTTCCTTCCTGGTTGTGTATCCCCAGTGTGTGATCCTATCTACCACTGTAACACACTTTATGCTGCTGCCTAGCTGCAAAACAAAAATCTCTGGGCTGTCCCATCTCTACCCTAGGAAGTGTGGTACAGTGGATAAAACAGTGAGTTTGGATTTGGAGGACTGGGATTCAGATCCCAGGTAACCAGAGGACTTCAAACACTTTACTATACCATGAGGGAAGTTGGTCAACCTCCTGGGAAGCTCTCCAAAAATTCAGACTGCTCTTTGCATTCCCCTACACAAACTACTTAATGATACAGATTCTGGATGTGGAACTGCATGGGGTAGGGTCTAGGCCAACACTTCTTTTGCTAAGGAGGAAACTAAAGGCCAGACAGCCTGTGACCTTTCTCAAGGTCAAAGGGTAAATGACACTGCTGGAATGTGAGCCCCAGTCATCTGACACCAAACCTACAGCTCTTTCCATTGCACATTCTTGGCTCAGTTTTTATAATTCTATGAGCGTATCTGTATATTAACCACTTTGTGTATATATATTCATACATACACTTAGATCTAGACCATGATTTTTTTGTTACAGGAAATTCCCTTCTACCCATCAGACCAGAAACTCTTCTTCCCCTTTTGGTCTTAAAGAGGCGCCAGGGACACTGAGGGATTCAATGACTTGATCAGGAGCACACAGCTAGTATGTATCAAAGACAGAATTGAAATCCAGGCCCTCCTTACTTAAGACCAGCTTTCTATCCACTCCACCATGCTGTGTGTGTGTGTGTGTGTATATGTGTGTGTGTGTAAGTGTGCGTGACAGAAAGAAAAAGATAAACAGAGACAGAGAGAGGGGAAACAGAGACACGGTGAGGGACTTGAAGAGAGACAGAGAGGAGAAGGATACAGACAGACAGAGATCTGTGATGTCAGCATTCTCCCTAGGCAGGATGCAACAGGTCTATAACACAGCAGAGAAGCCTCCCGGAGCTGTCCAAGCCTCAGAAGGCCTTTTTCAGAGACACCCAGCTACAGCTCGCACTTACGTAGCGCTTTAAGGCCTGCCGAGTACTTTACAAATATCGCCTCATTTGAGCCTCTCAACGGCCCTTGGAGGAAGGTGCTATTACAACTGGGGATACTGAGGCAGACGGCAGGTAAGTGGCTTGCCCGGAGTCACACAGCTAGTAAGAGTCAGAGAGCAGATTTGAGCTCAGGTCTTTCTGACTCCGGGTTCCGATCTCTGTCCATCACCCCATGGCAACACCTAACTGCCCAGTGAAAGAGAATAGAACTTCAAGCCCGCTCCGACTCGCTGCTTTATGGTCTTTGTATCCCTAGCACCGACAGCTGTATCTGACACATGGAAGGCATTTAATATGTTTGCTAACTGATGGCCCCATGACAATAATAATAATAACAGTAACTAAAATGTATGTGGGTCTTTAAGGTTTACTGAGTGCTTTAATAACAAGGATCATTTAATCTTAATCACAACTCTATGTGATAGGTTCTGCTATTGTCCCCATTTCACAGATGAGAAGTTTGAGTCTGAGAGAGGTTAAGTGACTTGCTCAAGGACACACAGCTAGCGTCAGTGAAGACAGAGGATATACTTGACCCTCGGGCTTCCTGACTCCAAATGCCTCTATGTGTCCACCGGAGCACACCACCTGCCTCTAGGAAGCTCTGTATAGCATGCATTTCGTGTTTAAGTTGTCATATTCTCCAAGGACAATGAAACCATTTTTCCTTGGGTCAGTCAAATGATTTGAAGCGCAGGCCAGAAAGTCATCACATATTATGAATTAAAGCTTTAAGAATAAATGAAAGGGAAGAATTGCAGATTTCTTTTCACCACACTTTAAACATTACTTCAGAGAAGTCGGCAATGGAAGCTTTGTCCTTGAATGGCTATAACTCAGGACTGTCGTCTCCGAGTCTGGTGATAAAAGGGACACTTTTTCCCAAGCCCCTTCTCCAAATAATAAACATTGATTTTTGACCAAGGCAAATCTGTTGTTCCAGATCATTAACTTTGAAAAATAAATCACTTCCTGATGCAGTAAAACTGATTTCTCAAGATTTAAAGTTATAGGAGCTTGATACCAAAGAGTCTCTAGTCAAAAGGGAAATCATCTTTCAGCTCAAGCTGCCCTGGGGATGACAGAGCTGCACCTCTCCTCCTTAACCTCCCCCCACTGTGATTTTTCCCACTTCTACCCATTCCATATTTCACTTCAAGTGAATCATGCACTTAGTCAAAATTATTACCATTTAACGCTTCCTTTTCCAATCGACTGAATTTCAGCTTTCTTTCTACAATGCATCAGTTGAGCTGAACACCCGGGCACCCCGGGTTCAAAGTGAGGTTCTTGGGACCAATTCCTTGCTGGCATTATCAGCAACTGCTTTTGGCCTGCATGCTGACCTCCATTTTGGGGGCTTCTGTCCTTAAAGCAGAGAAAACAATCTTTCTTCTCTTCAACTGAGGGGACAAGACAAAAAAAAAAAATGACTTGGGAGATAGGAGTGGGGTGAAATAAAGGTCAGGAACATTAGACTTAGAAGATTAGACTTAGCTTATAGGTTCACATATTTTTAGAATTGGAAGGGTTCTTATATAAAATCTGTTCAAGGTCCTTCATTTTTCAGATGCAAAAACTGGGAAGCATAGAGTTTAAGTGACTTGCTCAAAGTCTCCTCATTGGTAAGTAGCAGAAATTACCAGTATTCAAAGTCTGGTTTTCTGACTCCAGATTCAGCACTGATACTGCTATGTCACAGAAAAGTCAACAACCCCATCAGCAAAAAAAGACTGCTTTGCATTTTTTCTGTTGCTAACAAAGCTTAAGAATGTAATGGGCGTCTCTACTCCTCTCTGTCTAGATTGAGAGAGTGGAATGTTCCCATGTCCTGTACCTACTGCTGATGACAAGGTTAGTGGTGTTCTGAGGAACCCAGGAAGATGTTGTAGGGAAATCATCATGTCCCTTTCCAATACAATGGTAACATTGATTTGGTTACTATTCCCTGAGCAGGTGGTAAAAAGTTGAAAGGATTCATACCTGAAAGCAGGGCATAGGACAAGAGGGTCTTCCCCTCCCAAATAGATTTTGTTTTTGACTAGGTAAAAGAAACCATTCTCTGCCTCACTTTTTACCTAATCTTAGTCACTGAGTGGGTGTTGCCTCCATCAAACTGAGACCAGGGAAAGACCTCAGCTTAAAAAAAGCCAGCGTCTCCCACTACATCCCGGGCCATCTCCAGTTGTCCTAGTCTATACCTTGCCGCTGAATCCAGATAGCTCCAGAGGAGACAGTAAGAATGGTGACTTTGCACAGCACTCCTCACTTAAATCCAATTCACTTGCAAGTCGTGGTTTCACCTTCCTGATGTCATGGTCCTCTTTGAGACAAAGAACAAACAATAACCCACCTCCAATCACATTAGCCAATTAGATTTGCTTGCTGTTTGAATGAACTACCTACTGTTTTGAAGGGTATATAAACTCTGAGTCTGTCATCATGATTTTTGGTCTAAGAGAGATGACCAAATGACCATCCTTTTGTTAATAATTGGCTGGCCTTATGGTTAAAATGGTTAAATTACCCAGAAAATATGTCTCCTGAACCTTTTCAAACATCACAGTTATGGTGACCATGAAGAGATTTTAGAGCAATGGTTCTCAACCTTCCTAATGCCTCAACCCTTTAATATAATTCCTCATGTTGTGATGGCCCCTAACCATAAAATTATTTTCGTTGCTACTTCATAACTGCAATTTTGCTCCTGTTATGAATCGTAATGTAAATATCTGATATGTAGGATGTATTTTCATTGTTACAAACTGAACATAACCCACAGGTTTGAGAACAGGTCTGGCTTGGGGTGTCCCAGGAAACGGCCTTCTCCTTCAAGTGCTCGTGGTAAGATTTCTTCACCAAGTCGTAGAGGGAAGCTTTTCCTGAGAATCTCCAGGTTGAGATTTTGACTCTCCTCAACCTAAGACTTCTGCTTCCAATGTTCAGTTATTCCTGGGTAAGCAAATATGTGTCTATATGCCTCTCCTAAGTATCTGAACTACAGCCTTTCTGAATTTTTACTCTCAACAGTAAGGGGTGTTCTCCTTAGCTCAGGTACAGAGACATATTGCTACAGTGCACAAAGATCTGTGGAGAAGTCACCTGCTGAGGTTTGGATACGTTGTGGAATAGGGGCCTGTGCTACTTCAATCTTGTCAAGCAAGTGTGGTCCAAAGTCTCTTGCAGGAGAATGGAGGAAGAAGAGTCCTGGAAAGAGATGTAGGATTCTGCCAAAGAGAACTTTCCAGAGTTTCGTTTAAGAGGGCTCGAGGATCAAAGCTAAGGTCATGATGAGAATACACTGTGTGTTCTTGTCTGTCCTTGTCTTTCTCAATTTTTCCACTTTCTGGATCACTAAAGCTCTGTTCTGTTTGTCTGTGTGTCTATTTTTTTGAGGTTTTCTAAGATTAACTTGTTAAATAAGGGAGTTAAAAAAGCAGTGAGACTCTCTCAGGAGGTAGTCTGGAACGTGGAATCAGAGAAGGGATTTCTCTCCGATTAAAAAATGCCAAGTTGTTGGGGGTTTTTTCCTCCCCCTTTGGTGCGGCTTTAACTTGCAGTTATACTGATAAAGACCTAGACCAAGCAACCTGAAGATCTGGCAGGGGCTGATGAGGAAAAGCTAAGAGTTTTTGTTATTCCAAATTTAGATGAATTCAGGTTTAATTAGATCCCAAAGCTAAAGTTTGTAGATTACGTTTAAATTAAATCTAGAGAAATGTCTTTGCATTTTCCACCCTGCCCCAATATATCAGACATCTGGGCAATGTGTTTAAAACTGCAAAAACACATTTTTTGTCTCGTAATACACTCCAGTTGGGGCTTTGATGTCATAACCTTAAGTGCAATCACTTTAGGATTTCAGTGATTTGTTTAAAACATACACTAACATTGTAAAAGCTGTTTTTCTTTCATAAGTAATGTTGGTGAATTGTACGAGAGAAATACAGCTTTTGATTTGTAATTATTAAGTGTTAATTCTATCCAGATTCTAAAAGGTTTCTCCCAGTTGTTATAATTCTTCTATACAACATGACTAATGTGAAAATGTTTAATAGAAATGTATATGTAAAGCCTATACCGAATTACAGGCCCTTTGGGGGAGGGAAGGTAGAAGGAGAGGGCAAAAATTAAAACTTATGAAAGTAAATGTTGAAAACTAAAAATAAATAAATTTTTTTTAAAGAATGGTACTGGTTTTTTTTTTTTAAATGAATGTGTTAGGAAGCTGTTCAGTCATTCTATCAGCCCTGCTGACCACTTGCTGTAATATTCTGAAACACTGTAATTAAGAACTTATAAACTTCCAAGCTTGGTCTATATTTTTTTTATTGCTTTTTGGAGGGGGGAAGGCAGGGCAATTTGGGGTTAAGTGACTTGCCCAAGGTTACACAGCTAGCTTTGTGTTAAGTGTCTGAGGCCTGATTTGAACTCAGGTCCTCCTGACTCCAGGGCCTGTGCTCTATTCACTGTGTCACCTAGCTGCCCCCTAAGTCTATATTTAAGAGAAATTTTTACCTAGGATTATTTGGCTATCTCTTATAAAAATTATGAGATTGCTAGCTAAGTTATTTGGAATTATTGTTTAATAAAGCATTTACATAGATATTTTTAAAGGGAAAATTGGTAATTACACAAAGAAAAGACCTTATAAAATTTCCTTTGTAATCCTATAAGGATTCTTGGTACCATCTAGTCATGAATTCTTACCAATACTATACAAGCATTTTCTGTATTATGGAATTCCTGCTGAGTGTATGGGATATAAAATGGGAATCCTTGCATAAAATGGGAGTGAAATTGCCAAGTCTACTTATAATGTACAGTGGTTTTCATCTAAAGTTATTTCTTTATTGCTTGTGGAGCTTATATACATCCTGAAGCAACTTAGTCTTAACAAACTCCACTTTTAAAGATTCATTTTGCTTTAAGTGGTGAATGCAAAATACCTTTGGAGAAGGATATAGATAAATAGATACTGACTCCAGGGCCGGTACTCTGTTCACTGCACCACCTATATATAGAGAGATAGATAGATAGATAGATAGATAGATAGATAGATAGATAGATAGATAGATAGATA
>CM053589.1:176669295-176686791 GCA_028646515.1 Pseudochirops corinnae | reverse complement strand
CATTTCTTGAACACGTGTGTTTGTTAAATCAGCTTTTTAAAAGACTAGTTAATATGTCCCCCCAATACTTCTCATAAATAAATTGTAGTTTCCATACAGAGTTTCACCTTTAAAGATTTTCAAATTGGAGAATGGGTCATGGCCATAAAGTTAGTATTCTGGGAACTACAAGCTATTCAGGATTGTCATAGAGGAAAAGATGATCAGATATCTTTCACTACCATTCATCACTGAGGATTCTCTAAACTGGATCAAGACATTGAGGTTGGACAGAGGAAAGGCCTTCCTAATCTAACAATTCAAATATGAAACTATGTATCATGCATATCCTTGACAAAAATCAATTCAAATCGGTTTGTGTAAGACCTTCCTTAATCATGCAGAAAAAGCAGTATGTCACTATATTAATTACCCATCAAAGGGAGTTTCTTACCAGTTGGCATTCATTCTCCTGGAGCTACCAGCAACTATTTCAGTTGCTCTCCCATGTGTACATGGTACAGCCTGTCTAAAGCTGAAATATCCCCAGTGGCTACCAAGAGAAAATGATCCTGTGAGTGCCTAGGTTATTCCCTGGCTATAAGCAGGCTTTAAGTTTGAATACACACTGGCAAGATTCAGAATTATCTTGAGATATGATGGAATATTGTTATCAAAACTATCAAAATTTTTATCAAAATTGGACAAACTCTCAAAATTCTTAAATATATATCTCTAAAACTCTGGTTCCTTTCTCTTACCTACCGCCCCTACATCTGTAGGACTCAACTATTCAACATATTGTGGCCACATAGTTTATAAAACATAGCAAAAATGAAAGGGAAAGAAGCTTAGTGCTCCTACATCAAGCTATCTGACTTAATCCATCTCCCAAAACTTCCTCTGCAGCCCTCTCACTTTGACAGGCACAGGTCCAGGGACAGCTGTCAACCACTATAAATTTCCTCAGTGTGTTCAAAATTCAGAAGCAGCAGAGGGAAAAAAAAAAGCAGCCAACCCTGAAAACCATTGTACAGATCTCATGCTGCTTTCTTCCCTGTCATGGAGCTCCCTGTTCCAAAGCATGTTCAAGGCAATACAGCTTCTCTATGATGCCCAACTTCTATTTTCTTCTGTGAAAACCTCTGGAGCTTTTGGATTCCCACAGAAATTGTGCTGTAGCAACAACCACTACACACTGAGAGCAAAAAGACTTTTATCTAAGTGCCCAGAAAATAGTCATACTAACCAGGGAATAATCTTCCTTCTTATTTTCACCTACCACCACTAAAAGACAAGTATAGTCTTAGTAACTTTCAACTAGCAATAGCAAATATCTCCTTCTTCATGCCCACTACAGAGGCTATTATGGCCTCTACTAGCATGAAAAGTGTATATTTAATATTTCTGCTCTTCTGCATTTTTGAGAGGTTTTTATGTCCTACTACATGGTCAATTTTTGTGAAGGTGCCATGTGCAGTTGAGAAAAAGTATATTCCTTTTTATTCCCATTCAACATTATCTAGAGACTAATCATATCTAACTTTTTAAAATTGTATTCATAACCTTAACTTTCTTTCTTATTTATTCTACAGTTAAGATTTTTCTAGATCTGAGTAAATTGAAGTCACTCACCAGTAAAGTTTTATTGTCTATTTCTTCTTGTAATTATTTTAACATTTCCTTCAAGAATTTGGTTGTTATGCCATTTTGTGCATCAATGTTCAGCATTGATATTACTGCATTGCTTATGATGTCTTTTAGCAAAATATAATTTCCCCAATTATCTCTTTTTAATCAGATTTATTTTTGCTTTTGCTTTGTCTAAGATGACAATTGCTAACTCTGCCTTTTTTACTTCAGCTGAAGCATAATAGATTCTGCTCCAGCCCCTTATTTTAACTCTTAATGTGTCTTTTCTGCTTTCGAGTGTCTCCAACATACTGTTGCATTCTAGTTTCTAATATAGCCTGTCATCCTCTTCCATTTTATGGGTGGGTTCATCTCATTCATATTCATAATTGTGATTGCTAACTGTTTATTTTTATACATCTTATGCTCTTCTATGTATCTTTCTCTTTTTTATCCCATTCCCTCTTCAAAAATCTGTTTAGCTTTTTATCTACCCTCCCTCTTACCACCTCCTCATTTCTCCTCTCCCCTCCCACTTCCTTGTTGATTGAGATAACTTTGTATGTCCAGTCATATGTGTGTATATATTCTTTCCTCCTTCAACTGTTTAAGATGAGAACTTCAAGCATTACTCACACCCCACACCATTTTCCCCTCCATTGTAAAAACTCTTCTTTGAGATCCTTTTTTATGTGAGATTATGTTACCCATTCTTCCTGTCCCTTCTCCCTCCTCCCAGTGTATCCTTCTTTCTCACTAATTTTTTTAGATTATCTCAACATAACAGGTTGACAACTATATCCTCTGTCTAAATAGACACCTTCTAAATAATACAATGACAAAGTTCTTAGAAGTTACATATATTATTTTCCCATATAGGAATGTAAAGAATTTATCCTTATTAAGTCCCTTATGATTTCTCATTTATGTTTACCTTTTTATGCTTTTCTTGAGTCTTGTGTTTGAATGTCATATTTTTTATTGAGCTCTAATGTTTTTATCAGGAATTTCTGAAAGTCCTCTATATCATTTAATGTCTGTTTTTCCCCATAGGATTATATTAAGTTTTGCTGGGTAGGTTATTCTTCGTTGTAATCCTAGCTTCTTTGCCTTCCATAATATCATATTCCAAGCCCTACCACTTCTGGTAATTGCTAAATTTTGTGCAATCCTGACTCTGTCACAATAGCATTTGACTCATTTCTTTCCGCCAGCGTATAGTATTTGCTCCTTAACCTGAGAGCTCTTGAATTTAGCTATAAGTTTGAGAAATTTCATTTTAGGATTTCTTTTAGGACATGATCTATAGATTCTTTTCATTTCTGCTTTGCCCTCTGGTTCTATGATGTCTGGGCAGTTTTCCTTTATGATTTCTTTAATATAATGTCTAGGTTCTTTTTTTGATCATGGCTTACAGATAGTCCAATAATTTTTAAATCATCTCTCCTTGATCTATTTTCCAGGTCAGTTATTTTTTCTGATGAGATATTTCACATTTTCTTCTACGTTTTTAGTCTTTTTTTTTTATTGTTTCTTGATGTCTTATGGAGTTAATAGCTTCCAAATGACCAATTCTAATTTTTAAGGAGTCATTTTCTTCAGTGAGACTTTGTACCTCTTTCACCAAACAGTTAATTCTCTTTTCATAATTTTCTTGCATTGCTCATTTCTTTTCCCAATTTCCCTTCTACAACTCTTATTTTGTTAAAATCTTTTTTTTCCACTCTTTCTAAAATCTTCTTCCTTTAGCTCTTCTAGGCATTCTTGTTGGACTTGTGTCCAATCTCTATTTTTCTTTGATGCTTTGTTTGTAGGTGCTTTTATGTCATTATATTTTTCTGAGTTTGTGTCTTGAGCTTCGCTGTCACCATAGAAGCTATTTATGATCAGTTTTTTTTTTTGGCGGGGGGGATTATTATTTACTCATTTTTCCAGCGTATTACTTGACTTTGACTTGCTCCCTCTGGCATAGTGAGTATAGCCAGAATGCTTCTGTAGTTTGAACTGAGGGCTTGTAGGTTTTTGATGCTTCCAATAAGGTGTAATGCAGGGAAAGGACTGGTCACTGCCCTCCTTCTTTGCACTCTGATCCTTACCCACATAGGGCCCCTGCTCCCTTGTGATGGTGACTGCTCTTCTCAGTCCTGAAATTGTGACCCAGAACTGGGCAATAGGCTATAAAGCTGCCAGCTGGCACTGGATCCTGCACCCAGTGCTAGCACAGGAGTCCCTTAGAATCTCTTTCTGACCTGGTGTTCAGTTGCCTTACTATCCCTGTGCATTGGGCATACACAGGGCTCCCACTGCTGCAGCTGCCACCTAGGTCCACAGTCAGTGCCAGTTACATCACAACCTGCACATTAAAATCTGGTCCCTTTCTAAGTTACCTGGATCTGGATCAATGATTCACTCTGACTTTTTTGTTGTTTTTTCTGCTCAGAATTCAATTTGGCATTTTCTATGGTCATTTTGTAAGAGGTGGAGGAATATTTGACAGTTGTGAACCTTCACTCCACCATCTTGATTCCACTCCACTTCTGGCTGCGTTATATTCACATGTCACTCAGCCTGCAGTTCTCCTGATCCTCCAGAAGATGGCACCAAACACTCTCTCATGTGGGCTTAGCCTGGTGTGGAGAAAGTGGCACCTCAGCTGACTTTTGAAGGAAGGTAAGGAAAGTGAAGGAACAAGATGAGGATGGAATGTTTTCCAGGCATGGCGGGTGACCTTGACTAATGCATGGAAATGAGGGGCAGAATGAGGATTTGGTAGAACAGTACATTTGGACTGTGATCAATTAGAAAGGTGCTAAAATAGTTCAATGAAGAGGTAATAAAGGTCTAAATTATGGCTGTGCGATTGAAGAAAGGGGGATGGAGGCACTGAAATGGTGTCCATGAAATATTAAAAAAGAACCATAGAAAATCCCTCCAGCATGTTGGGTAGATCTTCTATGAAAGATTTATTGAAAGACTTGGACAAGAATAGCATGATGCGAGAGGATGTAGATAGCCTAGATTATATATGATCTCTTACATAGATGTTCTAACCTCTCTGATGAGGACACAGATCCATCAGAGTAAGAAATCTTTGAAACTCAAAGTTTTAGCCCTTCAAAAACATGGTTAAGAATGAATGATCCTCAGAGAATTTCGTTGTGATAATATTTTAGAAGGGACAGATTTTTACAAATAGGGGGTGGATTTTCAGTCATTTGACAAACATTAAGTGCTTACTATGTTTAAAGCATTTAAGTTTCAGGTCATCAAAGAAAGAAGTACAGCTGTGTGTGCATGCATAAATGTCACAAATGCATCTGAAGGAATAACTATTCAAATTAAAAGGCAAATTGAGTTGAACAAAAATAAATATGCCAGTAACTCACAAGGAGCAAACCTGTCTGAAAGAACAAATTGCTAGAAAGCAATGACTGTCTCCTAACCTTCTTTTGATCAGTAGTCTCATCCTCCCTCCAAAACCTGCCCCTTCTCCCAACTCTTCTACATTGCTTGTCTTGCTCTTCTGGTCAGAAAGGTCTGAAACCCCAGTCACGATGGTCTAGTATGAAGTGTGCTGCTTTGGGAGTCAAAAGACATAGGTTCAGATTTCATCTCTGCCCCTTGAGATCTTTGTGACTTATGGGTGTCAGTTTCTTTATCACCAAATGAGAAGTTTTGACTCAATCTTCAGGGTCCCTTCCATCTCTAAACCCATGCTGCTACCATCTTTGACACTTCTTTCTCCCATAACACAGCATATAATCTGTTTCCAAACACTATCATTTACCTATCCATAATGTTACTTGTAACCATTGCTTTCTTTCTACTCCACAGCCACCACCCTAGCTCTAGCTGAATTACTTCTTACCTGGACTGTTGCAATAGCTTCTGCCTTATATTCCTGATGCCAGTCCTAACCCCAAATTCTAATTCATTTTTTATACATTTTTTATATCACCTCACCTACTCCACTAGCTCCCATATCACTTAGTTCCTAGAAAGGCAGCATGACATCATGAGTAGAGCACTGGACTTAGAATCAGAAAGACCCATATTTGATTCCCATTCCCCAGATACTCCCTAGTTATGTTACCTTGAGCAACTCATTTTCCTTATTTGGTCCTTGTCTTCATTTGTAAAGTGGATAAGCTGAACTAGATTACCCTCTAAGGTCCCTTAAAGCTATAATTTTCTATAATTCTGAGACAGATTCAATTATCTAGAGACAAAATGTTGCAAGTGTGGCCTAGGTCCAGAGGACGGACTCCTTTCTTCCTTAAAGGGAAGCCACCCCAACCTATATAAAATACATCTTTTCCTAATACAGTAGGCCAGGGTCTCTCACTGAATCCAAAGGATCATAGGAAGAAATTTTGGCTTTTGAGGAGCTGGAAGAATCTCAGAGAATAAAGGGACCTCATTAGCCATCTGGTCTGACCCATGTGTGAACAAGATTCTGCTCAACAACATACAAAACAAGAAGACTATTAATTGCTAGCCTTGGACTCAAAAAGATCTGAGTTCAAATTTGACCTCAGGCACTTATTAACTGTGTAATCCTAGGCAAGCTACTATACCTAACTCAGCCTCAATTTCTTCATGTCCTAAAATGTAGACTCCCAGGGTTGCTGTGAGGATGAATGTGAGAAGTGCTTTGCAAACTTGAAGAAGCTATAGAAATGCTGGTTAAGTCAGATGGAAAGGCCCAAAAGACATTAGGGTGCTGCAGCAAAGCAGGTAGTTATACATCTTCTTTAGTGTCATTTCTATTGATAAAACCAAATCTGTTTCTTAATGTTGAAACACTTGACTGCCAAGGACTTTGATGATAAGAATATTTACCCAAGTCTTCAGCTCCTGTGTGTGTGTTGGGGAAGAGTGGGCTGCAGCACAGGTATTTCCAGGTCTTATTTCCACAAGGGTAGTAGCAGAGATAATCCCTTCTCCACAGAGATTGTCCCTCTGGATGCTGGGGCCAGGGTAGAAGCAAAACTAATGGGAGTAGAGAGTAATTCTCGTGATTGTTGGTAGCAGTTGATCAGTCTGGGTTGTTGGTGGTAACAGGAAAGGAAGAGACAGTTGGCCTGGGCCTCCTCCTTAAATGAAGGTACTGGGCGGTACTCTCCATCATCCAATCAGAGGGGAGGGCCCCAGGTGCAGATTGGACCGATCAGGTATGAATTTCAGGGCTGAAGTGATCTTGCAGAATGAAGCTTGCTGGACCATGATGAGAAATCCAAGTGAGTGCATCTGGGTATGAAAAAGCAAAGCTTTTGATAAAGTATTTCATACTATTCTTGAGAAAGTGGATACATATGAATTAGATGAGAATACAATTTGGTGGATTCAGACTTAAATAGCTAGAATCAAAGACTAGTCCATGCTTCAATGTTAATGTGTCTCCAGTGGAGTAGCCCAGGAATCTGCGCTAGGCCCTGGGCAGTTTCACATTTTCATCAATGACTTAAAGACACAAGTGGCATCCTCATCACATTTTCAGGTGACACAAAGTTGCAAGTGACACATACTAAATGACAGAGTTAAGATCCATCAGGATCTGGGAAGACTAGAACACTAGACTGAATCTAATTTTAAAAAAAAATTCAAAAGGAATAAATATAAAGTCTTACACCTAGCTACAAAAATCAGCTTCACAAATATACACTTGGGGAGGCATGGTGAGAAAAAATGGTTCTGAAAAAATCCTGGGAGTTTTAGTGGATGGTAAGTTCAGTGTGAGTCAGCAGGATAATGTGGCAGTCAAGAAAACCTAATGCAGTCTGGGGCTGCATTAAGAGAGCCTTCACTTACAGGAACAGGGAGGGCACAGTCCCGTTGTAGTCTGCTTTTACTGGATCTCATCTGGGTTTGTTTCTAGGCTCCATGTTTGATGAAAGATATTGAAAATCCAGGGGAGGCCAACCAGAATGGTATAAGATCCTGAGTCCATGTCATATAAAGATCATTTGAACTGGGGATATTTAGCCTGAAAAAGAAAAGACTCAGGTGGGACAGGGCTGCTGTCTTAGAGGATCTGAAAGAGGGATTAGACTTGTTCTATTTGATCCCTGAGGGCAGAACCAAAAGTTTTAGGTGAAAGTTACAAAGAAGCCAACGTCAAGAAATTAGAGCTGTCCAAATGTGAAATGGGCTACCTGGCTATGTAGTGAATTCACACTCTAGAAGGTCTCAAAGCAGAGGCTGCATGACCACTTGGGGGTGTTATAGTGAGGATTCCTTTTGTGTATGGTTTAGATTATATGGCTGCTAAGGTCCCTTCTGACTCACAAATTCTGTAAAAATTTTGTTCCTTCACTTTTGTAGAGTGGGGGCATTTACTTTTATGATCCCTCATTGAAATGCCAGGTCCATACCCCTTATTGGATTTAATACCTGGACTGTAAAATGCTTTTCCGTTTATAAAGTCATTTCTCTAATAATTTCATATCCTCAAAATTAAATGACCCCTCCAATTCAAATTAAGAAAAATGTCAGTTAACCTGAAAAGTATAACGAATGTGGTGACTCATACTACACAATTGAGGCTTGAGGGGCAGAAAAGTAGTCATTTAACTCCCATTGACTTTTCTTGGCATTTAAATCAGCAGCACAAGAATGTTTCAGGGCAGTGTTAGGGGAGCACAGTAAGAGATTTTAGCTGGGAGAAGACATCATTAACGGCAAGAATTTTCCCTTTCCCACCTGTAGCCATCCCTAACATATAGTAGCTTCCACTATCTTTCTAGCATTGAGAACACTACCAATATAAACACATCTCTGCCACTCCAAATAAAGGAGGAAGGGGGGCAGGCAAAAAGAGAATTTAAATCATCTTCTCCTTGAGACTCTGGTTGGACTTAGAAGTCCTCTCCAATAATAACGTCAACTGAAACTATTGAAAAATCTGATTTCTTTCTTTCTCTCAAAGCAAGAGAGCCTGTTTCCATTTTTTTCCATATTGGAATCTGCAAAACAACAGCCAAGCCCTGTACATAAAAAGGAGCCAAATCCTAACTTGTGGTGTTGCCTGTGAATTCCTTATTTTAAGTAAATCATCCTCTTCTTTCTACTCTTCATTTTTCCTATTTCATATACATCCCTCTTCACCCACTCCACCCCATCTCTTAAAAAAAAAAAAGTTATGGTTTTCATAAGCACTAGAAAAGTCCCTGCCATCTCTTTTCTGCTACATAAAAGCTTGAATTTCCTGTGTTCAAATCTCCAAAATCTCCAAATTGTATGCTTAGTTTTCTAGAGAGTAGAACTGCCACAGTAGAACTAGCCTTCCAGCTTTCCCTTTAAGGTTGGAATCTTTTAATGTTCCTCCCTCACCCCTTGGGGAATTTTGCAAGCCTCCTCCATATTCAGTCTTCAAGGTTTTCACTGCATCTTTGTAGCTCCCTTGTACCATAGCAATTGTATCCCAAACAGCTGAGGTCTGCCTGATAACTCTCTGGCTTGAGTAGGCACCTCTTGCTGGCTATTGTCTGAGGAGGTTCAAGAGTTATCATTCCAACACCTTGGCTAATTCCTGGACCAGGGAGACCAACAGTTTTCTTCTGAGACACCATCTAGCAAAATAATATTTAACATATGTAAGTCTGTCCCACTGAGAAAATAGAACATCGAATTTTTTGCTTAAGCCATGAATTCCAGAAAGTATAAATGAAAACTCTGTAGAGAATTCAAGCATCAAGGTGCTCTCCCAGGTCCTTAACCTCTGAGATTAAAAAAAAACACTGCTCATTGTTTGGAAAGCACCCTTTCAGCCTCTCTTTTCTGGTCTGCAGAAAAACAGTTACCTCCACAGAATATCTACATTCAACTAAGAATCCATTCAAAATGGATACATGACCTGAATATTAATAATCATACCATGAAAAAATTAGAAGAGAAGCAGATCATACACCTTTCACAGCAATCGGTAGGATATGAATTCTTGACCAAATAAGCAATAGAGGCAATTATAAAAGATATAATTGTTAATTTTTTATTACATGAAATTAAAAGGCTTTTTGCATAAACAATGTATCTAAGATAAGAAAGGAAGCAGTTAATTGAGAAAGGCATTTCTAATAAGGATTTTTCTACATATTCAAGATATGTAGACAACAAAGATACATAAGAACAAAAACTATTCCTGAATAGAAAAGTGGCCAATAGATATAAACAAACATTTCTCAAAAGAATTTTCTGTTTCTCTCTTGCACTAGCTGCATGAATGAATGCTCCAAATCACTAATAATAAGAGCAATTGTAAATCAAAACAACTCCAAGGTTTCATTTCACATACAGAAAATTGACAAAGGTGTCAAAGATAAGAATAAGTAATGTTGGAGGTACTGTGGAAAGATGGACACACTAATGTATTGTTGGGGGAGCTATGATATTGTAAAAATCATTCTGGGATGCAATTTGGAATTATGTAAATTAAGTGGCTAAAATGTCTTTGACCTGAAGATTCCACTGCTAGACACATATATTCCTAAGGACATCATTGATTAAAGACAGAAATGCTCCATATACAACAATATTTCTACCAGAACTTTTCTTGTTTTATCAAAGAATTGGAAACAAAGTTGTACCCATCAGTGGGTACTGGCTAAACCAATTGTGATCCATGAATGTAATGGGCTGTTACTAAGTCAGTCAGTCAATATGACCATTTCTGAAACCAAAGAATTAGATCACAAGATTTTAAAGCCAGAAGAGATCTCAAAAACCATCTAGAAGACAGTGTAGTACAATGGAAAAGAGTACTTACTCTTGAAGTCAGAAGACTTGAGTGACAATCCCACCTCAAATACTACCTATGTGACTCAACTTCCCTGAGCCTCTATTTCCTCATTTGTACAAGGAGCTCTAGATTTATGATCCTATGGTCTTGTGAAATTAGTACTAAAGTGCGACTATCTAAACTCACAAAACCAGAAGTTCAAGGTACAAGAACACGCAGAAGAGTAACAATTTCGGTTGGGATACAGTCATCTGAGAATTTTAAACAAAGTGGTTGATGGTTTAAACAATAAAAGTTCTATGGCCATAACTGAAGATCTCCTACTAAGGGCGGGGAACCTTTGGTCTCCAGGCCATATGTGGCCTTCTAGGTCCTTGGGTGTAGCCTTTTGACTGAGTCCAAGTTTTATAGAACAAATCCTTTTAAGGAGATTTCTTCTGTGAAGTCTGGATTCAAAGGGCTACACTTGAGTACCTAGGTGGCCACATGTAGCCTTGAAGCTGAAGATTCTCCATCTCTACCTAGACCAATTCTGAAAGGAGTTAATGACTAGAAATCTGACTTTGAGTCAATGAGGACTTAGTCCTAGGCCTAGATCCCTCACGTATACCTTAAGATGTATCCTATGAAAAGCTTACAGAATGTTAGTACGGTTTGTTTTAATGAGAAGTGAACTTGTAAGAAATAAGGGAAACGGCTATGACTTGGTTTTATTTATGCAAATTTAGACGTTTCAAAAATTCTTAGGAAAGTTAAATTCGGTGAATTTCTTTAGCAGCCTGTTTGGTGACACACAGGACAAGCACCTTATAAGGTAGTCATCTCAACTCTGAACCATTAAATACAACATAACAGGGGGCAGAGGCTTGACTAAATTGGCATAAGATAATGATGCTATAAATGCAAGACCAACCACTGGTTCTGAAAAAATCAACATTGTCAGTTTCAGCTCCAACAACAGGTTCCTTTTTGCCTCTGTTTGAGTAGCGGGGCAGCCCGGCCTGTGTGGCCCAATGTGCAGCATCCCCCAGGAGGAGTATTCAGTCTCTGCTGCAAACACTGGTGTCTGTACTGGCTTTCACACCATGTTATGGGAGAAGGATTGCAAGGTGGCGGGTAACTTAACACATGGAATCCAAAGGCCATTGGATGTGTACATTGGCATGTGCTTTACTGTTTCTTGTCCTTGTCCTTTTTGGGGGTGGACTGCTGTGGGACAGCCCGCATGGCCTGGGCTTGCATAACTTGCGCTTGCAAGGCCTGGGCTCTCATGGCCTGCTCCTGCATGGCCTGCTCCTGTCTGGCTTGTGTTTGCATGACCTGCGCTTGCATAACTTGGGCTTCCAAGGCCTGCGCCTGCATGGTCTGCACGGCCTGCATGGCCTCCACGGCGACACGGTGGTGGTTGAAGGCGTTCTTGTCCTCCTCCAGCTGCCGCCGCTTCTCCTCCACCTTGCCCTTCTCTTCCTGCAGGATCCTCTTCAGGTCCTCGAACCTCTGGATCAGCTCGCCCTCCTTCTCCTTCACCTGCGCCTCCACCTCCCGCGCGCGGCAGGCCAGCTCCTGACGCAGCAGCCGCTCCTGCCGCCGCATCTCGACCGCCTGCTCGCGGCGCAGCGCCTCGTGGCATGGGTCGTCCAAGAAGCCCAGGTCCTCTAGCTTCTGGCGGCGGTAATGCTCGTAGTGGCACCAGTGCGTCTGCTCGCGCAGGTCCTCCATGTTCACGCAGATCAGCAGCTCGCGCAGCAGCGCCGAGTCGCAGTGGCTGTCGTCTTCCACCTCCACCACACCCCACGGGTAGCAGCGGCCGCGCACCAGCCGCCCGCCCACTGGCACGCGCTCTGTGCTGCCCACCACAGCGAAGGGCAGCCGCGCGTTCATGCCCGCATTGGCCTCGGCCACGGCCTCGTCGTCCGTGGGGCACTGGTAGATGCGCACGCCGTGGCGGCCCAGCTCGCTCAGGACACGGCTCTTGAAGCGCGGCAGCTCGTCCTTGGTGAGCGTGTCGGCCTTGGCGATCACCGGGATCACGTTCACCTTGCTGTAGAGCCGCTTCATGGTCATCAGGTCCACGGACCTGAGCGCGTGGACGGTGGGCGTCAGGAAGTAGAGGCAGGCGTGCACGCGCGTGTCGTGATAGTCCCACAGGCAGCGCTGGATCTTCAGCTCCTCCTGCAGGTAGCTCTCCAGCTGCTCGTCCACGTAGTCCACCACGGGCCCGCAGTCCTTGTCCAGCTGGTCGCCGAAGCCGGCCGCGTCCACGATGGTCAGCCGCAGGCGCACGTCGCACTCCTGCAGGCTGTAGGTGCGTGGCAGCAGGCGCACGCGGCCCTCGAAGTGGCCGCACTCGTCTGTCTCGAATACCGTGTTGAAGAGCGTGTTCATAAGCGTGGACTTGCCGATGCCCGTCTCTCCCACGCACAGGATGTTGAAGCTGAAGCCCCTGCCCAGGGCCTTCCTGACCAGCTGCCGGGGGAGGCTGTCGAAGCCCACGTGGCCTCCCAGCGTGAGGAGCCGAACGTCTTCTCTCACCAGGTACTCCACCTCGGCCTCCTCCATGGCCATGAGGAAGCGGGCTGGGGCGGGATCAGGACCAGACGGGGAGCCGCCCTGAGGAGACCCCGCCCACCCAAGATGGCTGCTCCTAGGCACCGCCCCTCCCCCCAGGGCCTTCCCCAGGAGCGGGACAACCACCCATAGCGCTTTGCTGGATCACGTGCCCCTTTCCCCTCCCCCCCAGGTGGAACTCTCCTCTGGCACGTGGTCCCCACTCTGCTGTTCTTTTTGCCCTGGACCGAATGGATTCTCCTTTGGGGGTGTAAACGTGGGGGTAGGGGAGCCCTGAGCGACTCCAAGATAACTTGGCTGCCCAGGGCTGGAGATGTAAGAGTCTGGGAGGGTGTAGAAGGAAGGCCGTGGGCCCTTTTCAGGGCCCCCCTGACTCCCTAGTCCCCCTGACTTATGAGGGACGCGGGGCTCTTGAGGGTGAAGAGGGTAAGGAAAGGCTCCCCACCGCCAGCCACTTGTTCAGTCCTGGCAGGCCCTCCATGACCCTGTTTGGGGTCTTCTTGGCAGAGATTCCCCAGCGCTTTGCCATTTCCTTCTCCAGCTCATTTTACACTTGAGGAAATGGAGGCAGAGTGAAGTGACTTGTCCAGGGTCACATAGCTAGTGCTGTCTGAGGCCAGATCTGAACTGGGATCTTCCATGCCGTGTGCTCTATCCCTTGTATCACCTAATTGTTCCTATATATGTTTTCTACGCATGTGCCTGACTACACAGGTTCGCCACATATATGCCCATTTTCTGAACAAAAATGTTCCCTGTCTCTGTTACTTCTTAACACTTGATGTGAGAACCAGTGGGAAAGGAACCCAGTACATATGGGGGAAAAAGATCACTTTTCCTACTGTACTGTTTAAATGTCTTTTGCTTGAACACAATGTCCTCAGGTTGTGGTATACCACACCAGTGGGGGCTCATGAGCTCTGTTTTTGAGTGGATGCTGACACAGATGCACACCCTGCCCTAAACTTAAGGGAAAGGTCATGAGAGCCCAAGTGTGAAGGAGGGGGGAGGCTGAGTGCTACATACATTAACCTCATTTCTGACTCCTGGCTTCTTAGGTTCCACTCACATTCAAGGACAGAAGCAGCTATTGGGTGAGGGGTGGGAGGCGGAGAGTGTGTCACAGCAAAGTCTCAGTTAATGGTCAGGCCTTGGCTCCCAGACAAAGAATTCCTTTGTTAGACTCAGTATTTCCTCACTCTGAGGTGTCCATGGGCAAAAATTCTCCAGATCTGCTGGATGGACTCCCAGAACAAACTCGGCAGAGTTCCTCTCATCTCTTCCTCCTTCCTTCTAGTTATTTAGCATTGAAAATCCTCATTTTGCCCTCTAAAGCTGCATCCTCCCCAGACATCCCTTTCCCCAGAGGGTTGTTGGGTTTTTTTTTCCCTTCAAGATCATGAGTTGCTTTTTGAGAAATTCACAATTGAGAGAAGGGATGTCAAGAGCATATTCATCCACTTGCCTCTCCTCATAAATAATTACACCAACTTTCAACAATTAAAAGGCTTCTTTTCCCCTGAGATTGCTTTTAAGGCAGGAAAAAAGATGATACTGTGAGTCTGCCATGGGTAAAATCCTACCTCATTCCAGCAATGACTCAGCTCTACGTACTGATCTTCCCTTGTCTCCTAAAGCTTAAAGAGAAAGATTGAAAGCAGTCAGAGCACAGCTTACCCTAGGAGGGTGGTCACCTTTACTTTCTTATTACATGCCACTTTACTTACGTTGCCCTTATTGTGAGATGCAAGCTGTCGGGGACCACAGGACTTCCCAGGCTGGGTCAGGGAGTTAGCCAGGACAAGCTTCCACTCTCCACTGCTTCCCTAGGGGCTCTTAGGTTTAGAACCAGGAGCTGGGTTCAAGTTTTGTCTCCTGTTATTTACTGTGTGTCTGTGGGACTGATTTGGTTTGAGGGAGGTTCAGGGACCCCCCAAGTACCAGAGTACTGGATAGGGTCGACTGGATAAGGTCATCTGGAAAGAATTCAGATTCAAGTATTCTTTAAGTCAAGTTGGCAAGATCTATTTTTAACTACATGTGCCCCTCAATTTTAAAACTATGAAACTGTGTTGTATAACTTCATGAGACAATAAGCACCTTGAGATTGCCTTTGTAACCCAGTGTTTAACACGGTGCCTTGTATAAGGTAATGCTAAACAAAAGTTCATTGAATTGATTCGAATGGGCTGCCTTGAAAGATAGGGAATTTTCTGATATGGGAGGCTTTCAGATGGCAGATGACCACTTGTCAAGTATGGCATAGTGGGTGTTTGTTGCCTTTGGATATGAGTTGGACTGTGTTGTCACTCAGGTCCCTTCCAAGTGATAAATTTTGTTATTTTATGAATTGAATTGAATTGAGCAGTACTTGTTACCCAGGGCTCAAAGTGATTTGTTTCTTGCCAGGTTCCTAATGAGAGGATGAGTGGAGATGAACCAAGCTCCAGACCTGTGGGAAGTAATCCTTTAGTACAGGAACTTCTAAAGGTAGAATTTGAAGAGTCCTGGGTTCAGCACCAGGATATCTGAGTTTGAATCCTGGTTCCACATTCTGATATGATCTTTAACCCTGAATTAAATTTAGGTAAACTACAGTCAAGCCCTGAAAAACTAAATCTGCTGGCAGTGTATCATAATATAAAGAGCCCTGTGCTTAGAGACCAGAGACTTGGGAGGCAGCAGAGAACAACAGAAAGAGATTGACTCTGGAGTAAGAAGGTGTTTTCTTTAGCCTCATCACTCAGGTTAAAGCAAATATCTGGGTTTGGGATTACTAGAAAATCAATACTTAGGAAAATAATACAGTCACAAGTTTTATTACAAGGTACAACAAAGCATGTACATACAATGACAACATAAATAGACAGAGGTTTGTCCCCCATGCAAGAAAGTTTGAGGGGGAAGAGGAAACCACTCAAAGAGATCAGGTAGCAAATCCCACAAACTGCCAAAAAAAAAAAACCCCTCACTTGGATGATATCTGAAAAATAGAATTAAGAGGTGAGAGAGGAATATATTAGGAGAAGGAGAAAGAGAGAGATAGAATAGGGTAAATTATCTCATATAAAAAAAGGCAAGGGAAAACTGTTATGATGGAGGGGAAGAACAGGAAGGTAAAAGGAAATGGGTCAACCTTACTGTCATTGGATTTGACTTTAAGGAGGGAATAACATACACACTCAATTAGGTATCTTACCCTACAGGAAAGTAGAGGGGAAGAGGATTGGGGGGAGGGGGAATGATAGAAGGGAGGGCTGATTGGGGAAAGGGATAGTCAGAAGCAAACACTTTTGAAAAGGGACAGGGTCAAAGGAGAAAATAGAATAAATGCGGGGGTAGGATAGAATGGAGGGAAATATAGGTAGTCTTTGACAACATGACTACCATGGAAATGTTTGGCATAACTATACGTGGATAACTCATATTGAATTGCTTGTTTTCCAAGTAGGGGTAGGTGAGGAGAGAAAAAGGGGGAAAATCTGGAACTCAGTGTTTTTAAAAACAAATGTTAAAAAATTGTTGTTACATACAACCGGGAAATAAGATACACAGGCCAGGCAGTGGTGTATAGAAATCTATCTTGCCCGACAAGAAACTAAGGGGGCAGGGGAAAAGGATGGGGGAGGGGAGATGAGATATGTGAGAGGGCAGACTAGGGGAAGGAATAATCAGAATGCTTGCCAACTTGGGGTCATGGGTAGGGGAGAGATGGGGAGAAAATTTGGAACTCAAAATCTTATGGAAATGAATATTGAAAACTAAAAAGAAATAAATTCTGAAGGAAAATAAACAAACAAAAATCCTCACTTGAACCAACCACACCTACTCTTGCCCTATATCTCCCCTCCATTTTGTGGCTAAACTCCTTGAGAAGGTTGTCAACAATCAGTGCCTACACTTCCTTTCCTTTCATTCTCTTCTTAACTCTCCGCAGTCTGGCTTCCATATCATCATTCAATCCAAACTGCTCTCTCCAAAGTTTCAGATTATATCTTTATTGCCAAATCTAATGGTTTTTTCTTGACCTTCTTGACCTCTCTGTAACCTTTGACACTGCTGACCATTTCTTCCTAATATTCTTCTCTTTCATGACACCTATCTCCTGGTTCTTCTCTTACCTGTCTGACTGCACTTAGTGGTGTCGGGGGCTGGATTTGAACTCAGGTCTTCCTGATTCCAGGCTGTAATGATACTGAGATTTGAAGATCTTCCATGCCCCTTGAATTTGTTGATGTAGCAGGAAGGGGTGGAGCAAGAGAAAGCCGGAACCAAGCTAGCATCTGTGGCGTGGTGACTGGAAGCAGCGGCAGCAGCCGCGGCTGCAGTTGCAGCATGAACTCCTTTATCTTTGAGCATGCCAGAATCTCTGCTAAGGACTCCTGCTGAGGACTGCCAAGGACAGGAACTGTGGGGTGGGGCTGGAGTTGCTGGGAGCAAGCTGCCTGGACGCTGAGCAGTTGTCATGAGTGAGAAGAGGAGGATATCTTTTTTTTTTTTTTTAATTTATTTACTCATTTACTTTTAATTTACAAGATTCAGTTCCACAATCACTTGAGTTTCAGATTTTCTCCCCTCCC
>CM053589.1:176646590-176668795 GCA_028646515.1 Pseudochirops corinnae | reverse complement strand
CCTGTCCTGTTTTGAAGGCTTGAGAATGTGGGTGTTTACTACTTTAACTACATGTGCCAACTTCATAACTACTGTGTTGGCTTTGGCTTTCTGGTTTTGGGACTCAGTTTCCTGGTATTTGAATAAATGTTCTAGCTATATTTCCCCTGTAGAGAGCCTGTTACATTTTGTGATTAATAACCATATTAGCATACTTATAATTGCTGTAGGCATTGTGAATACTGCATTGTTGATACACAGGCCCAGTGAGCATTTATTAGGTGCCAGGCACTAGTGAGCACTGAGAATGCAAAGAAAGGCAAAGAATAGTGTCTGCCCTCTAGGAGATCACAGTCTACTGGGGAAGGCAACATGTGAACAATTACGCATTGAAAATCATTTCTGATCATTTGAACCCTGATGAGGGCCAAAGCCTGAACTAATCAACCAGACATGCTTTACTTTGCTCTAAAAATGCCCTTCCCTGTGTCAGCAATTTTAAGACTAGATAAGGCTGACAAGGAGCATTCTTCTGGTTTGTGACCATTAGAGACAGGATGCCTCCAGCCAAAATCGTGGGACTTCTCTTTTCCTGGTATCCTAGGGGCATATGCTACACAGGGGAAACGTAGATATCTTGGGATCATATTTGACACAATTTTGTCAGTTGTGTCGACAATTTGTATTTATGACTTAGTCAACTAAGAAACTTCCTCTGAGGGACCAGACATCCTGGGAATGTCCTAAAACATATAAAAAGCTTGTCATTCTTTTATCAGACAGTCATAACTTACGTTTTGGCTCTGTGGATGACACTATGCAAGTATCTGCTAGCTTTAAGGGCATAAACAATATGAATTTATATATCACCTAGCCTGTTTGCCTCTTTTAACCAAACTTTAAGGTTGACAGTATAAATAAAATATAGACAGGACAAACTGGAGAAAATTGACAGGGGGGAAGGTACTGGCATTAAAGAAGATCAGGAAAGGCTTCTCACAGCAGGTGGGATTTTAGCTGGGATTTGAGGAAAGCTTGGGGAAGCCAGGAGGCATCTAAAGAGGGAGAGCATTCCAGGCATGGGGGGGTTAACAAGACACTAGAGATGGAATGTTTTGTGGGAAGAGCAGCAAGAAGGCCAGTATCATTGAATTGTAGGGTGCATAGCATGGGAGTATGGTGTTAGATAAAATAGTAGGTAGAATTCTATGTAGTAGGCACTTTGCTAAGCTTTTTACAAATATGATCTCATTTGATCCTTACAACAAACCTATAAGGTAGATGTTTGTAGATGATCCCCATCTTACAGTTGAGCAAACTGCGACAGACAGAGGTTAAGTGACTTGACCAGAGTCACACAGCTAATAAATGTTTTAGGTCAAATTTGAACTCCGGTTTTCTGGACTGTTAGGCCTAGGGAACGCTAATTCCAATTTGTGTTAGAAGAGACTCTGTTATGCTAGGGAAGGTGGCCCAGCCATACCAGATTTTAATCTGTGTTATAAAGCAGCTGTCATCACATCTACTTGGTACTGGCTGAGGAATAGAGTAGTGGATCAAGGGAATAGATTGGGTACATGAGACTCAGCAGCCAATGACTATAGTAATCCCCTGTTTGATAAACCCAAAGACCCCAGGTTTGGGGATAGGAATGCACAATTTGACTAAAACTGCTGGGAAAACTGGAACATAGTGTGGCAGAAATTGGGCATAGACCAAGACCTAACACCGTACACCAAAATAAAGTTGAAATGGGTGCATGATCTAGGTATAAAGGCCGATACTGTAAGCAGTCTGGGAGAGCAAGGGATAGTTTACCTGTCAGATCTATGGAGGGGGGAAGACTTCATGATGAAACAAGAGTTAAAGAGTATTATAAAATGCAAAATGGATGATTTTGATTATATTAAATTGAAAAGCTTCTGTACAAACAAAGCCAATGTTACCAAGATTAAAAGGGAAGTGGAAAACTGGGAAAGAATTTTTACACAGTGTCTCTGATAAAGGCCTCATATCTAAAATATACAAAGAATTGAGTCAAATCTATAAGAATACAAGTCACTCCTCAATTGATAAATGGTAAAAGGATATGAACAGAAAGTTTTCAGAAGATGAAATTAAAGATATCTATAAGCATATGAAAAAATGTTCCAGATTACTAGTGATTAGAGAAATGCAAATCAAAACAACTCTGAGGTACCACATCTCACTGGCCAGATTGGCTAAGATGACAAAATAGGAAAATGATAAATGCTGGAGAGGATATGGAAAAATTGGAACACCAACACTATGCATTGTTGGTGGAGCTGCGAACTGATCCAGCCATTCTGGAGAGCAATCTGGAACTATGCCCAAAGGGCTATAAACATGTGCATACCCTTTGACTCAATAATACTGCTTCTAGGGTTATATCCCAAAGAGATCAGAGAAGTGGGAAGAGGACCTGTAGGTACACAAATATCTATAGCGGCTCTTTTTGTGGTGGCAAAGAACTGGAAAACAAGGGGATGCCCATCCATTGGGGACTGGCTGAACAAGTTGGGGTGCATAAATGTAATGGAATACTCCTGTGTCATAAGAAATGAAGAGCAGACGGACTTCACAATAACCTGGAGAGACATATATAAACTGATGCTGAGCGAGAAGAGCAGAACCAGGAGAAATCTGTACACAATCACAGACATAGCGTGTGTGACGACCAACCTCAGTAGTCTGGGCTCCTCTGAGCAATGTAAGGTTGTAAGACGACTCCAAAAGACTTATGACTGAAGGAGATATCCACACCCAGAGAAGGAGACGCGGAGTCTGAGTGCAGATGTAAACCAACTACTTGCTCTGTTTCTTTTTCTGTTTTGTTTCCTTTCCTCTTTCTCACCAATCACCCCATCAGTTACAACCCTCCTTTACAACCTGACTAATGACTAATGGGAAGATATTTGTACATCCTGTATTTGCGTGCATGCTGCCACGGGGGAAGGCAGAGGGAGGGGGAGAAAATCTGAAACTCCAGGGACTGTGGAACTGAATGTTGTAAACTAAAAGTAGATAAACCAATTTAATTGTTTTAAGTTAAAAAAAAAAAAAAGAAGAGACTCCATTAGCCATCTAGTCCAGTACAAGCATTAAAGGAATCTTCACCATCACATACCCTACAAGTGATCTTCCGGGTTTTGCTTGATGACCTTCCAGAATGGAGAAACTTCACCCTTACAGGCATTCTCCATTCCACCTTTGGACAGCTCTAAAAGTTAGGAAGCCTTTCCTGTTATTAAATCTAAATTTGCCACTCGGCAGTTGCTGTCTATTGCTCCTGGCTCTACTCTCAGGAGTCAGACAGAACAAATCTAATCCTTCTACATCACAGATCTTCAAATACTTGATGAAACTAACATGTTCTCTCCTCACCCTCACCTGCCCCCCAGTCTTCTCTTCTTTAGCAAGAGTAATTCTGCAGTTCTTCCAAATGATCATCAAGTGACAGATCACTTAACCTCTCATTGCCCAAGAAACTCTACAATTACAAATTGCAAAGAATTGCTTATTGGTGCAAAGAATTTCCTCTCACCCTCCACCCAAAAAATTCTGATAAGAGTACTTTAAGGAAAATGATGGCTCTCAAATTCTCTCTGGATTATCAGCTCATTAGCTTTTATTATCAAATGGGAATGAAAGAAAAATAAACAGTATTAGCATTTGTTAAGCACCATGAAAGGGCTGGCTCCAAATAAAAAGCCTAGTTTCCAGACTATAGAAGGAAGAAAAGAAAATTCTATTGATTACTTCCACCCCTGCCTTTGCTTTCATTCATCTTCTTTTTAAGCCAATTAGCATGCCATCCAAGTTACTGCTGTAATTGGCTTCCACTAATGGACAGGGTCAGCTGGGGATCTGACTAGCGGTTCCATTAGCCCAGTAAGTACTGCACATGACGCCAAGAGCATGTGAAATCTATAGGTAATTACTGCCACATAGGAGTGCCTAAATGACTTAAATGATATTGTTTGAAGATATAAACCATTGCTCTAAGACATGTTCTTTCTTCATTTGGAGGAATTGGGAAAATTAGAAAATTTGGGGGAATTCTGGCTCATTCCTCCATGGATCTTCTTCCATCTTCAAAGCGACAAAGTGACTTCACTACAGGGCAGAGTGAGAGGTGTGACTGGCAAAGCTAGCCTAAGATCTAGATCTCTCTTTCAGCACAAAATTCACCATGGATGATTGCCCCTGGGGGCATTTAGACACCTGAGCTATATGCCACCTTTCTGTGATTGCAAAGTCCCAGAATCATACAGTCTCAGAGTCAGAAAAGAACTCAGTCATCTAGCCCAATCCATTTCTGAATAGGAATCTCTTATAGAGTAATGTAGTCAAATGGTTATCCCGCCTCCAGTTAAAAATATACAGTCTTGGCTGAAGTCCTGAGTTGCGATGATTGAGTAGGGGTTTAGGAATTTGTATTTCTTAAACTAGGAAACATACTTGAGAGCTCTGCTCCATAATGATGGTGTCTCACAGGGGCCATACTCCAATCATTCCTAACCAGAAAGTTCTTCTACAGACAGAAGACACACACACACACACACAAACACACACACACACACACACACACACAATTGTCTCTCCTCTTTCCATTTCCATTGGCCTGATGGAAACAGCTCCCTACAGCTGGCTGGAGACGTTGAGGTTACCAGTCTATGGCACATCATTACACATGCAACGCTTAGAGAAGCCAAGGACTGGCAAAGGATGAGAGAGAAATGGCCATCTGGGGTGGGGTCCAAATAGAGGTCTTGCTTTTAGTAGCCTTCCCTTCCATAGGGGTATATTGGGTATGCAGAAGGACCAGCACCTTGTGGGTACCTAGTTATGTACATGGTGTCTCCCCTCCATTCAGTTGTATACATCTTGAGGGTAGGGACTGTTTTTGTCTCTCTTTGTATCCCTAGAGCTTAGTACAGTGCCTTGTTTACTGACTGTCTACATCCCTGTGAAGGTGCTGTCAAGAGAGTACTAGACACTGTAGTACTAAATGCTTCAGGGAGACAGTCCCTAAATTCAAATTTTGTGTCTGCTAAATTACCATTGGGATCTTAGACAAGTCACTCAATTTCTCTGGGCCTCAGTTTTCCTTACCTGTGAAATGGGGAGGATGCACTACATAAGCTCTGAAATTCCTTCCCGTTCTAAATAAATGAGCCTCCTCTCACTGATAGCGTCCTTTTAACACCCATGAATAATAATAACTAACATTTATGTAAATAAAGGTTTACATATATTATTTCACTTGATCCTCACAGCATTGTTGTGATAGAGGTACTATCATTGCTATTTCTCAGATGAGAATACTGAGATTAAGGGTTTCGTCCAGAGACGCACAACTAAGAAAGGTTTGGAAAGGATCCAAACATAAGTCTTTCTGATCAACAGTCTAACATTTCCAGCCACTGCACCACAAGCCCTCTCATACTTTTCCCAGTTAAGTAACTGGGCAGGTCTATACACGTCTTTATCTTTATTTCTGTCTGGCCTGTTTTGTGTCTTCAAACTCCCAAGCATGTGGCCGCTGAGAAATCCACACCCCCTTCTTGCTTTGCTTCCTCAAATGCCTGCAGTGTGGCAGCCGTATGGCTATAGGACCACACAGGTCAAGCCCTCAGCCCCCAGCCTGAGCCTCACTTCCTGGTCAGGGTCTGGTCCCTTAGGGCAGCAGGTGTTGTTGTCACCTCTCTCCTTCTACATGACAGAGGCTCTGCTAGATGAGCGAAGATTCCTATGATGTTCTTCCCATGCCACCAAGGTGCAGTCATCTCCAGACATCTGTGTCAGCTCTAAATGCATCACTGCACCAATCAGAGTGATCTGTTCTCATGTTGCAGAAATGCAGCTTTATTGGTAAACAGTTGGAAAGGGTTTTGTTGGTTTATTTTCCTGCCAGAAATGGAGACTGACAGGAGAGGGAATCAACGCCATATTTCAACTTGGGTTCTACGTTTATCACACTCCAAGGAGCCCCAACTCTCTTTATAAACTTGTAGATTAAATTATTGAGCCATGGCCAAGGACTGATTACTGTATAAAAGAAAATCGGATGATGTACAGTATCAGAGCTGCCCCTGACAGACTAGTAGGTAGATGGACAGCCCAGACGCTCCTGATTAAGGAAGCAGTTACAAAGAATGGAAGCTCTCTGGGGGCTAACAATGTTTTGTTTTCCCTCTTTGTAGTCCCAGCACACAGCACAATGCCTGGCAAACAATAGGTATTTAATAAATGTTTGTTGAATGAATAAACCACCTTATCCATGAAGCCTTTTCCTGATCCTTCCAACTGCTAGTGTGACCCCTCCTCCTAGTGGGCTAGACGGCACAATGGATAGAGCACTGGGACGAGAGTCAGGAAGACTAAGTTCAAATCTAGCCTTAGACACTTACTAGCTATGTGACCCTGGGCAAGTCACTTAACTTTGTTTGCCTCCATTTCCTCATCTGTTAAAAAAAAAATCAGAGAAGGAAATGATAAACCATTCCAGTGCATCTGCCAAGAAAACTCTGAATGGGGTCATGAAGTATCGCATACAACTGAACAACAAAACATGGAGGTAAGTCCCCAGATTATGAAAAATTTTAAATATCAGACAGAGAAATTTGTACTAGGTCCTGGAAGCAATAGGGGTCCCCTGGAATTTTTTTAACACAGGAGCAATATGGTCAGACCCATGCTTTAAGAAAATAAACTTTGTTAGTTATATAGAGTTAAGTTAGAGGAAAGAATGGAAAAGTGATCGATTTAAAACATCTAAACTAGTTAGGAGGACATTGCAATAGTCCAGGCAAGATGTGATGAGCATTTAAACTAGGATGATGACCATACAAGTGCCAAAAAAAGAAAAAGAAAAAGCTAAGTTTTAGATTTGTTTTCATTCAAACTTCTGCCTTTTCCTTATTGACACCAGTAGAAGATTTGTGAAAACAGGTATAAATGATTTTAGGAGATGTTAAAAGGATCTTCTGAAGGGAGAAATTATGATTTAGATAAACATTTATTAATCTTAGAAAGGTTTAATTGGACAGATTCTGAGATGAAGTCACTGATGCTTTTTGCCAGATATCTATATAGATGACACCAGGGCCCAGAGTTTATGGGAGGGGAGCTGAAAAGAAAAAAGGGTTAAATGCCAGAGTTTCAGGATTTGTGCCTAATACTGTGATTTAGAAACAAGTATGAGGGCTTCTCAGCCATTGTGACTGTCTGAATGATAAACAGATCACCCAGTTCCTATGCCCCTAATTGAGCAAAATCTTGAAGTTTGCACCAGAAGAAATATGATAAAAAAAAAAATCCAGTGAGAAACTAGAGTAACTACTTTCATCCCAAACTACACAAAAAATCAGCAGCTCAGAGGAAATAAGAATGGGGGCCTGCTAACAAAGGTAGTACTAAAGCAGGGTTACCTTCCAACTCAACCATAGACTAGCCAGAGACACATCTAACCTTGCAAGATTTGATGTCCGAAGGCATCAAGACTAGGAGGATCCCCCAAGAAAACCTGAAAGCCCTAGACTGGGTCCCTTGGAAGCCTTGTGAAGTTTCAATGAATAGTGATCAGTGACCAACATAGCTCTCAGGGGCTCCAAGGTCAGTAGCATTCTGTCTTAAGATAAAATAGAGGGCCCCAAAGGTCTGGCACTAAAAAGAAATAAAAGCTTAGAAGAAAAAATTGGAAGGAAAATAAGTAGTTTAACATGGAAAGTGGTTAATCTCATCTAAATTGAAGCGAGCTGAACCAGGACAACAATTTATACAAGGATAACAACATTATAAAGAAAAATAACTTGAAAAAACTTAAGAATTCTGATCAATGCAATAACCAACTGTAATTTGTGAGTACTTGAGAAGTATTCTACACACCTCCTGACAAAGAGATGATAAACAGAAAGTGCAACAACAAAAACAAAACATACATTTTTAGACCTGACCACTGCGTCAATTTGTTTGACTGTGTTCATTTATGTCCACTTTTTTTTTCCTTTTTTCCTCATAGTTTTTAATTGAGAGGAATAAGTTGAAGGTGGAGGTCAAAGAATATTAGTAATTGTCATGCAAAAAAACTTGAAAATTTTTTCAAATGCACAGAAGGAAGTTCATAAGGAAGAACAGATGAGTGAGGACAGTTTTGAAAATAACATGTAGAATTTATTACATGCTTTTTCTTTACAAAAGCAAACATGAAATGGAGATTTACATATATTCATGGTTTCTTCTCTTTGTCTTTTTCTGTGTATATGGAAATGCTCTCTTTTTTCAATATTTAAGTTCAGAACAAAACGATATTTTTAAAAAGGAAATGAAGAATTGAGCTCAGTGCCTTGCATATCCAGTAGAAGGTTCACAATAAAGTTTTTTTCCCCCATATGAAATTGAATCAATGACTAGTTTTGCAGCAGAAATGACAAGTAAATCAAGCTGTCACCAAGGTTCAGCAAAGGTCTGTTTATTTTTGCTGACTCCCATTGGTGTGTTCATCATCATCACTTCTCCCTCTTAGAATCCCTAGTTTGCTTCACACTTCTGCTAAAGAGCAAGTTCTTACATAAGATCTTTTCTGATCCCATCCCTCCCCCAACTGCTGTTGCCTCCTCTTACTCACAATAGTCCTATATTTACTTTTCAAATATTTTGTACATACTTAAATGTGTACATATTTTCTCCCTTGATAGAAGGTAAGCTCCTTGAGGGCTTTTTCACATTTTCATTTTTGTCTTCATCTCTTCAGTGCCTAGCACTGGGAAAACCACCTAGGCCCTGGGAAACCACCCTCCACCTTGAACTTTCCTTGAACTTTCCCACATAGCCAAGTCTCCCCTTCTTAGTTAATTAACTGCCCTTTCATTGAAACCTTCAGTGTCTACCTGGTCCTACCCTAGACCACCGTTCCTTAATTCCATAAAGACCCTTCTCTGTTCCCACAGTCTTCTGTATAAAAGCTCCATCTTGCCTCCATTAAAGTGCTCAGATTCAAAACGTTACAAATGCTCAGATTCCTTAAGAGTCTGACCAATGCTCGATTTCTTAAAATCCAGCCACTAGTGCAGATTCTTAATATCTTGCTCACTCCAACCAGTGTTCTAATAAACCTTGCATTTGGCTGGAAGAAAGCTTGGATCGAATTCATTCAAGACAAGACCTGCATCAAATTGCCATTAAATTTCAGGGTCCTTAGACCTCAACATTCCCATGCTCCACAGAGAAGAGAGTATTCACAATGAAGACAAGGTCATATATCTATAGTGGACTCTGAATCAAATGGAATGCCTACAATTAAATCACCAGTGTTTGTGTACAGATGTATACAGATTACTCAGGGAACAAATATCAGCATCCTTGAGTATATGGAAGAAAGAGAGCATGGTCAGAGATACCACTGAACAAAAAGTTCTCCTTCCTTTCAAATGCTTCAATACATAATACTTAAACAACATCTATCCAGAGGTGACTGTCTCCTGAGAACTTGTTTTTCAATTGGTTTGGTCTTGGGGAAGACTATAGACAAACCACGTTGTTTTCCCTATGGAGCTAATGGCATATTTTAATGCCTTCCAAAATTGTGGTGTCCATTAAAATCACACAGGAGGCTGGTCTCATGTTTTAAATGTCAACAAGTGTCATTATCTAAATGCAATATCAGAAGGAACCTAAAATAGCTCTGTTAAGTGGAATTGAAATGCCTCTTAGTAAAGCCTTCCTGGCTGTGTCAACTTTCCTACCTCACTTCCTAAATTGCTGTTGATTACTTTGATGTGGTTACATACACATCAAGAGAGAAGACAAAATCACCTCTGTCATCTGTCCTTTCCAGTAATAGGTACAGACTAGTGGGCCCATTATTATAGGAATCTAAAAATCTTTTTTTTCCAAATGACTGGTGCTAAGAGACAGCTCATATTTACTGAAGACAATGACACCAAAGAGGAGCTGTCTCCCTGGAATCCTGTGAGCCTCAGGCTTTCATGTTCCAGATTCAGAGGCAGTCCAAAGGATTGGCACTAAATGAAACTCAAAGCCAGGTTTTAAAGAGAGAAGTGATTTGTTTTGTTTTGTTTTAAATCTAAGCGCCACAATGGCCAACCATGATTGCAAAGAAAGGTCATAAAATACACTACAGATCTCCCGACAGAGAAGCACTAGACTCGGGGGACAGAATGAGGTATTTTTTTCAGAAAAGGACAATGGAAAAACTTGTTTTGTTTGAACATATATGTTTTACAAAAGTTTCATTTTTCCTTTTTTTCCATCAGGAAAAGACAAAGAAATTTGATTATTGTTCACTGAAAAATTAAATTTTAAAATAGTTTAATAATAAAAGTCAACATTTATATACCAGTAAGTGCTTAATATATGCCAAGCAGTGTGCTAAGTGCTTTAGAATTATTATCTCATTTGATCCTCATAACAACCCTGGGGAGGTCAGTGCTATTATCATCCCCATTTTACAGATAAGGAAACTGAGGTAAACAGAGGTTAAGTGATTCGCCCAAGGTCACACAGCTAGAAAGTGTCTGAGACTGGATTTGAACTTATGTGCTACCCATCTCCTGACAGAGAAGTGATAGATTCAGGGTACAGGTCTTCTTAATTCAGGCCAGGTATTCTATCCACTGAGCCATCTAGCTGGTTTTTTACTCTATATCACAATCCATTTCAATCCTCCCACCAGAATGAGTCTTTTCTTATAACAAAGAAAAAATGTTAATAAAAAATATACAACACCATGACTACGTCAGATGTGCATTCTTCTCAGCCCTTGTAGTCTAGTCCTCCACCTCTCTATAGTGATTGAAAAGGTCTGTTTCATTTTCTGTTCTCTGTGACCTTTATTAGTTTTCCAGTTACTGAATCTTTTTACTACTGAGCTTTTTACTACATTTTTGGACATTTTTCTCATGATTTTGTTTGTTTTGTTCTGCATCTATTCATATAAATTTTCCTATGTTTCTCTGAATTCTTCATATTGGTTGTTTCTTACACTGAAATAATGTCCCACTATTTATTTGCCGTAATTTTTTCCCCAAAAACATTTGCCAACTGATGGGCATCCTCTTCACGGTTGGAGTCCTGAATTGGAGTTTAGGGTTAATATTTGATGGAGTTCTATCTGTCAAGTTTGATGGACAGATATTTGAGAGGGGAGGACTTCACCAAAATTAACGTGTCTCCAATCAGCCCTCCACTTTCTATGCCAATGTTCAGTCTCTGAGATGCAGTAAGACTGACTCGCTCCTCCCAAACTTGCCCATCACTTGGGAAGAAAGCATCTCCTTCATCATAGATCAAGAGACAAGTGCAGGAACCTGTTGTCGAGAATACATGAGAGAAGCAGAGATTTCTTTGACGTTTCAGTAAACCATCAGACAAAATCTCTCAGGGCTTTCCTCAGAGGGGAGAAGCTGGGGGGTAGCCAAGATCTACTCGGGGGATGTTTGTCCCATAGAGAGAAAAACAAGGAGAAGATGTAAAGTGAGACCAGAGGTGGCTTCAGAGATGATTGGACTATAGTTTCCATAGAACCTCTGGTAGTGATCAGCCACTGTTTGCTGCAAATGATCATTCAGCCTCAGAAGAGCCAAGAAGATGGTGCTGAGGAGCTTCCTGTCCTCATTTCATCATCCCCTTGTTTACATCAGAAGATAGTGAATGGATAGTATCTAATCACAGGAGCAATCAGGGAAGCCCCTACTCCCTCCAGATAAAACCGTCTATTGTTTTTCAGCAGCAAGGGGAAGGAGTACAATTTTGGTGCCATATAGAAAATGGGCTATATTTTAATTTCTTCCAGGGGAAATTGGTAATGATATGTGGACAACATAGAAATTGTTTTCCTACTGTAAAAAGTGAAAAGGTTTAGGGAATAGTTCACCGCTCTCCTACTTATTAGAGAGGATGAACTGAATTATCCCAAGAAGAATGTGAGAAGGAAGAATGGAATCTAAATCCAGGAAGTTGAAGGATAGAAGAATGGAGCATAATGGAGCAAGGACGGTTCTCTGGATCACTGGAATGATAGGAGCCTCCACAAAAGCCACTCTCCACTGCATTGTGGCATGTGAGTGACTCTAGAAGCTCAAGGCTATGCTAAAGGAACACACGAATTCTGCAAACTCCAACTAAGCAGAGAAGGCTCTGAATGAAGGCTTAGGGATGGACTTGTGTTTGCAATCTAGGGTTTAGACTAGCTAATTCCAAAGAAGCTTGTATTATCAAATTACTAGGTGATGAATTTTCTCAGCCACAAAAACTCATGGAATGCTTTATGAAGACATGGAGGGCTTGAGATCTTGGTTAGTAAATGGGATATTATTTCTATGAAGTAACAAAAATTTGGAAGCTTTAAAGGAATATGAGATTCTTTCAGTAGAGAGGAAATATGACCGTATAGCAGAGAATCCCAAGATGTCTTGACTTGCATGTGAATTGGATTTAAGCGAGGCAGAGTTGCACAGAGTCGTCAGCCTTGCCCTCTCTTCCTGAGTCATTGAAGTAGAGTGGCAAGACAAGATGACTTTTTGGCCCAGGATGCAGTAGATGAGCATGGTATCTTTTATATCTGAGCAAGCTCTAAGCGCTCCAGAGCACCTACTTCAGCTGCCTTCATGGCTGTGTTCTCATCCACACATCTCATGAAGGGAAGGCCTCACATGCTTGAGGTAGAAATCCCCCTAACTCACCAATGGGTTTGAGGCCTGTCAGTTACCCTCAAACTGGCTTAGCCTGTCGGCCAAGATGGTTTACCCAGGAATGGCCTCTGCACATGCTATGGTTTCTTGGAGCCACAGGTGAGAGTTGTGTGAGCAATAGACACTAAAGGTAGATAAGCAGCCTTGAACAGGGTTCTGCAAGCCCTCACACCAGAAATGCTAGTCCTCCCTGAACACCCCATACACCCCACATACATTTGTATATTATATTGTATGAGGCAGATGGTGGTTAAATGACTCACCCAAGGTCACACAACTAGGAGGTATCAGAGGCCACATTTGTACTCAGGTCTTCAGTGTTCTATCACATGGCCCACCCCGTCTTCCTGATTCTAGGCCCAATGCTCTACCAGTTGTACCACTTAGCTTCCAGTGACTTCTGGGACATACCACCAAATTGCTTTCCAAAATGACTGGGCCATTTCACAGCTCCACCAATACTGCCTTTATGTGCCTATTTTCCCACAGCATTTCCAACAACTGTAATTTTTCATTTTTGTCAACTTTGCCAACATGATGAATGTGAGTTAGAATCTCAGAGCTGCTTTACTTTGCATTTCTCTAATCGTTAGTAATTTGGATCCTTTTTTATGCTTGTTGATAGGTTAGATTTCTTCCTTTGAGAAATGTCTGTTCATATTCTTTGACCCAGTGATACCACTACTAGGCCTAGACCCCAGAGAAGGCAGAGAAAAGGGGAAAAAGACACATATGTACAGAAGTATTTTTTGTTGTTGTTCAATTGTTTCAGACTCTTCATGACACCATTTGGGGTTTTCTTGGCCAGTATATTGGAGTTTTCAATTTCCTTCTCCAGCTCATTTTACAGATGAGGAACTGAGGCAAACAGGGTTAAGTGACTTGCCCAGGGTCACACAGCTGGTAAGTGTCTGAGGCCAGATTTTAACTCAGAAAGATGAGTCTTCCTGACACTAGGTCCTGCACTCTATCCACTATGCCACCTAGCTATCCATCACTGTAACTGAATAAATGTAAATTTATTACATTTAATAATGTAATATTGTTATTACATTAATTTCTAATACATTATACATATAATAATACATTAATTACATTATTAATTATAGGGGAAAGGTCTCCAGTGGAGTGGCCCAGGGATCTATCCTTGATATTATTCAGTTTAACATTTTTATCAGTGACCAGAATAAAGATTGATATGGGTAAGTTTATCAAGTTTGCTAATAATACAAACCTAGAAATAGCTAATAGGCTGTATAGCAGTCCTTATCCCAAAAAAAGATCTTAATAAGATAGAAGAGAGCCAAATCTAATAAGATGAGATTAAGTGCTGTCCAGGAATACAAGACAGAGCTTTTGGGGAAAAGATCGTAGGGGCATTGGTAGACTTCAGATTCAATATAAGTCAATAGTGTGACCCAACAACTTATTACCTTAGGCTAAAATAAGAAAGGCATTGTGTCCAGAGAAAAGAAGCTGATAGGCACCCCTCATACTCTGCCATGGTCATACCACAAGTGAAATGTTCTGTTCATTTCTGGACGGCACATTTTAGGAATGACCTTGACAAGCTGGAGCATGTCTGGAGGATATTGCCCAGAAAGATAGGAAGACTGGAGACCAGATGATGTAAAAATTAGTTGAAGGAACTGGGGATGTTTAAGCTGAAGAAGAGAAAATTTAGAAATCTTGTGATAGTAGGTACATATATTTGAAGGGATGCCACACAGATTACCCCTGTTCTACTTGATGCTGCAGGACAGAATTGGAACAATGAGGAGAAGAAGTTGCAAAGACAGACTTTGTGTCAATATTAGGATCGATTTACTAACAATAAGGGCTATGCAAAAAGTAATAAAGTTGACTCAGGAGATGAGTTCTCTGGATGCTGAAGGTCTTCAAGCAAAGGCTAATGGATCCCTTTTTAGAGATGTTTTTGGTCAGGTACACATTGGATTAATGACCTCTAAGGTCCCTTGACCTTGAAGAAAGAAGCCCCAGGATTGAGAATCATTCTAAGAGTGATGAAGTTAGAGAACCACTGGAAGACCATGGAGGGAAAGAAAATGTCACCAGACAGGATAAACTCAGTCCAATTCAATGAGAACCGACCTCTTTTCTAGAAGTAGAATTATTACACCTCCCTACTCCCCGCAAATTAGAAGGAAAACCAAAGAGCTGAGTAGGGTAGTTGAAGTTGAATGTGAGTTAGCAGCTGGAGAAGATGTGACAAATTCTCTGTTTCTGGAACAAGTCTTGAATCCCCACACCATTTCTTGAGCACCTAGTGTTAAACCCCAGCCCACTGAGGCATGTAATTTGCAAAGCCAAAACTAGTCACATTTACTATGTTTATCGAAAAGTCCATTAAGATTTCTCTAGTAATTGAGGGTTAATTAACATGCTATCACATGCGGTTGGATGCCAATTAAACACGGAAACAGTCCTTTACATTTATTACATTAGCAAGGTAATCATCAAATATTTGTGAAACTCTGAGCTAATTTTCTAGTAAGTCACATACATGGAAACTCAGTCATAGCACTTAGGCTGATACTAATTGACAGTGCTGTTTAATACTATCTGTACTCACCTTACATTTTAACTTTTTGGTAAAATGCAATGCTTTATGTCTTTAATGCTAAATGTGTTATACACATAAGCAAGGAGGAGCTGTGGAATGATAAGCCAGTATTACATATTCCCTTGAGGTTGCACAGTATTTTGTACCTTTGTGCATAGATAATGTAATTGGTGCTACTATAATTTCCATTGCCTGGTGCTGAGATTCAGCACAAACCAGCCCTGCCTTGAAGTCATACTATGATTAAAGAACTCACCAATAGAGCAGGCTAAGAAGACACTGGTCAAAAAGGATCCTTCTTTGGAAGATGATTAGTTTAGATCTAATGACTTGAATTCACTGCCTGTAGTTCACTTGTCCAATTCGGATTTACTGTTAATCACTTTTTTTCTCTTTCTAATTTGGAAATCATTCTACCCGAGATCAAAACAGAATAAAAACTAGACTAGAATTGTTACAGCTGCTTTTGAATTCCATTATCATTATCCCACCAGCCTCTATCAGGGTTGATCCCAGCAGGCCCTTGTTCATCTTCTTGCTCCCATCATAGCTTATATAGTATTTAAAAAGCCCTTTTCATGGTCAGCATTTTCCACAAGCCTCAGTTTGCTCTGGGCTAACCACCTAAATGACACTATTCTTACCACTCCAGTGTATCTTTTTTGTCTTTCCACATTAATTGCATGACCTCTGTTCCATCTCACATGCTTTTAAAATAGGAGTTCATTGGAGAGTTCCCCATGCATCCACATTCATCTCTAAGCTCCTCCCTCCTTTCTTCCTCAGCAGTACCATTCACAATCTCATTCTCCAGATTTCCTTACAAAAGAAAACCATCTGTCCAGACCCACCTTCTGCTTTGGAGATAAGGGGAGCCTCCCTTATTTCTTCCTTGAACCAATGCAATCGGCAAGAACGTCATACAGAAACAAGAACAGCCGTGTGGCCAGGCTACTGTATCCTGTAGTAATTATGCTCTATAATTACTGCTCCTACATTAAGGCTTATGCAATGACTATTAATCAAACTCAAGGAGGCACTGCATTGGGTGTGAAATATAAACCTGTCAGGGGCCTGCCAATGCCTTCAAATCCAGAAGCCAAAAGAAGCCTGAGGCAATTTGGTTTTCATTTCCTCTTAATTCATTCTCCGTGCTCCATTTACAAATAACCTTGGAATGCAGATACTGCTACATTGTGATTGAAGCTTGATTTGACAAAGGAAAAACTAATAATAAAAGCTGCCGTGCAATTAAGTAGAGAGGGGTAACATAGCCCAGAGACAGAGGACTGGTCTCCAAGCCAAGAAGAGCTGGGTTCAAGCCTCACTTATACATACTGGCTGTATGACTCTGGGAAAGGCACTCTGGTTAAGCAGCTGGTTAAGAAACCTTAGGCTTATTCCTCGTACCATGATGTGGACAGCAGGGGGGAGAGGGAAACACGGGTTAACATGGTGGCCACCTGTGATTGTTGAATACACAATGTAGAATTATCTAGTAGCTAGAAGACAGAGTAGAGAGAGAGTTAGACCTGGAGTAAACAAGACTTGAGTTCAAATCTAGCCTCAGACACTAGTTCTGTGACTCTGGGCAAGCCACTTAATCTCTGCCTGCCTCAGTTTTATCAACTATAAAATGGAGGTTACAATAGCACTTATTTCACAGGGTTATTGTGAGGATTAAATAAGATACATGAAAAACACTTAGCAGGGTGCCTACACATAGTAGGTACTTAATAAATGCTTATTCCCCTTTCTTTCTCCTTGTTTCCCACACCACCACCCCCATACCAGACATACATAGGTGTCACACGCAGACCACAGTCTATTCATGATTCCCAAGGCCACCATGACCAAAGAGATTTACCAATGTCCATATGCCTCTTCCCTCACGTGAGTGTGATTGGCGTGCCCATGTTGGGCAAATATGGGAAAGTCTGTCCTCGGAGTGGTAGTTTTTGGGCTACATGCAAGGCCCCTTGTATTTACCTCACTGTAAAATCAAACAGGTCCTGCCAACTGTGGATCATCTTTGGATTGGACTATTTCCTGGCCTGAGTTTTATTTCCCAAAGTCTAGGAAGGAGTGGTTAACAGTGAAGCAGGTATGCACATATGTATTTATGTCCTGTCTGTGTAAGTCGCCCAGTGGCTTTTATATTATTCCATAAGCCACGTGATCAGCTTTAGGTAGAATTGGCTGTGTCTCTGTTCCTTGAAAGTCTGAATCTGGACCAAACCATGTCCCACCCAGAATCTTGCTTTCTATATGTTTGTGGAATTGAATTGTCCAGGTCACTGTGGAATTTCTCATGTGGAGCAAAACTCCACAAGGAACCAACAGACCCTGAGAAAGAATAGAATCAAAGAAAGTCAGAGCAAAGGATACTCAGAGTTCACCATCTTAGGCTCCCTGGGACTCAGAGGGTACTCTCCTCTCTGCTGACCATTCAGCTTGCAAGGCAATGATCCCAGTAGCATCAAGACTCACATTTATATATTGGAACATTGGTCTTTCATCCGTCACTTAGAGAAAAGCACTCTTAAAAATACCCATTGAGCTCAGTAACAGCTACCTTAGCCTTTTTTTCCTATCTCCATTAGCATCGGCTCTATGATTGTTCAAAACACACGAAGATTCAGCTTCTATTTCTTTCATTATGAATAAAACCATCTTGTTATTTCAGGAAAATTGGAAACTGGAGTTATTGTTTTTCTGGGTAAGGTGCGTCATTATTTTACCATATAAATCACAAGAATACTTGAAAAATTGCTCTTGTTTTCCAGTTTTAACAAACATGATTTCTGAACATCTGAGCTGCTGATCTCAGGAAGTTTGCTCTCCCACTCCCTCGTGCCCTTACACCTGCCTAACACACTTTTGCTGACAATATTTGCTGAAATTTTGACATTATTTTTTCTTTCTTTTAACTCTGTAGCCTATGGACAGCAAGGAGTCAAAGGGAGATGTCTTCTTGCAAGGAGGATCCAGAGTAGGGAAATTCAGATACAGAATCAATAAAACTATAGGATTTAGATATTAGAGAACATTTCTTTCAATTCCTTCTTTTTCACAAATGAAGAAACTGAAGACCAGGACCAGAAATATTAACAATAATTATAACTCAGATTTATAGGGCTAATTATAGTTTACAAGGAATTTTTAAAATATTATTTCCTTTTATTTTTGCAACAACTTTGTCAGGAAGACAGTACATTCTCCAGTTTACTGATGAGGAAACTGAGGCCAAGAGAAGTTAAACAACTTTTCTAAGGAGAAATAGACAATATGAAACAGAGTTGGGTTCAAACCCAGATCCTCCAACTCCAAATGAATGCCCTAACTGGACCTTCACATATTTGTACTGTCTGGCCAACACAATATTTACAGCACAGTTGGCCACTGTAAACATGCCAGCATAGTGCTGAATCACAAAATATAGCAGATTCTCCATAAAGAAGACAGAAACAAAACATTTATTCAGACACTAAAAACCAAATCCCAAAGCAAATAAGCTGATTCCATCATAGTAGCAAAGAAGTTAATAAGCCATAACAACCTAGAGAGCCACAACATCCTTTAGCCTTCCCACAAACCAGCATTTACTTACAAGCCTAACTGTCTCCCTTAAGTGAGTCCTCTCTTTCCCACTGTCTAGCTGTTCTGACTCTCAGCTTCCTGTGGGCTCTGCTCTCCCCTTCAGCAAACTTCTCCCACCACAGGGTCCATGTGATTACATTCAACCTATAAGGGGCAAGGTATATCTTCAAAGCAAGGAAGGTCTTCAAATTCCCTTAGGCTTATTAAGGGGCAAGGAAGATCTTCAAATTCCCATTACCATTACACATGCCAAGTATTATAGAGTATCAGGAAGGTTTGCCCAGATCCTATAGGCAGCAGGGCCATGGAATTTGAGTATAATTTTATTTTTTAAAGTATATTATTAAATATATTATATTGATTAATTTAATTAATATTTGCATGTAATATGTATATAGAATATAATAAATATAGAATATATGTATACAAAGTAATTTTTAGAAAAACATAGCACTCTTAAGTGGGGAATGGGGGGGAGAGGTAAGGGAAAGAGACAGCACTCAAAGCTTTATTTTGAAGGAGTCTAGTTATTCTAAGAGTACATAGGTCCTTTGAGGACTGATAGATATTACATAATCAATGTGTACTTCTCAAAATACCCCCTTAGACGATGGGCTTCTTAACCTTTTTTCATATTATAGATCTTTTTGGAAGCCTCATGAAACCAATGGATAGACTCTTTCTCAGTGTTTTTAAATGCATAATTTACATAGAATAACAAAGAAAACCGAATGTATTAAAGACGTTATTTTCCTCCTCAAGTTCACATACCCCCTGAAATCTGTCCCCATAGGATTTCAAGTAAAGAACCTTTGCCTTAGGCCAAAAAGATAGAAGTCATTTCTTCCCCCAAAACAGACATCCCAAGTTTCTTCACTACAAAAAAAAAAAAAAAACACACACACACACACAAACCAAATATCCTTTATAACCTGCTTTTTCAAAATGAACTATGTATCCTAGAGACCTGTTATTTGTGTGCTAGAAGTTTCAGAATTACAGGTGCCCACACTTTATCCCTGTCTCATCACCACCCACCTCTACCAAAGCTGGTGCCAAGGAGCAATTAGGAACATAACTTTGAATTTTAAAGACGATGTGTTCAGAAGAGGTGAAACTGTGAAAAGTCAACTCATCTGGGAGGAAGTTAACCTTCTCATGGGACAGTCTGGGACAGTCAGCCTAGTCATGGGGGACCAGGTTATCTAACTGAGTTCCTTTTGCCCCCACAAATATCACCACCATCCCTCCATGTAGCCTGTGGTCCCTTTCATTGAATGTGTCACAACATCTGATGCTCTGTCTTTGAAGTTTGTGTATCCTCAATTCCTCCCATCCCTGGAATCCTCTTCTTCCTCTTCTCTGCCTCTTGCCTTCCTGGCTTCCCTCAAGTCCCGGCTAAAATCAAAATCCCATCTTCTATAGAAGCCTTTCCCAATTCCCCTTATGATAGAGCCTTCCATCTGGAACCATCTCCAGTTCATTCTGTCTGTAGCTTGTTGGCCCATAGGTGTTTGCATATTATCTACCCCATTAGACTGTAAGCTTCTTAAGGGCAGGGACTGTTTCCACCCTTCTTTGCATCCCCAGCACTTAGCACAATGTAAGTGTTTATTAATAATATATATTTGTTTCCTCGACTCTCTAAACCTTGACTGTCAGAGAATTCAAACTCCGGGTTACCCATGTCCTAGGTGAAAATTAGAGAAGGCAGACAGCAGTCATCCAGACAAGAGCAAAAGACTTAGTACTGGATGAAAGATTTTTAAAAAGTCCAGTCATGTCAGGTCCCTGCTAAAGAAGTCCCAGGGTCTTCCCTCTGGAATAAAATACAAACCTTTCTGTTTAGCTTTGAAAGCCCTTCATAATCTGACTTTAGCCTGTCTTTCCAGGCATATTGCATATCACTCTCCTTCCTCCATGCCATATTTAAGGCCAAAAGGTCTATTTTTTGTGGGCACTTTATCTCCCATCTCCATGCCTTTGACCAAGCTGTTACCACCATCCCCTCACCTCCACTTCATAGAGTCACCGGCCTCCCTCCAAGCCAAGCTTATCCTGATTTTCCTAGTTTGTAGTGTCCTTGTACCCAGAAATTACTTTGTGTATACTTTTACTTTTCCATGTAGATGTTGCTTCTACACTTCTACCACCTCTCCATCACCCACAGATAGAAGTAAGCTACCTGAGGCCAGGATTGTTTGGTTTTTATCTTTATATCCCCAAGGTACAGTGCCAGGCACATAAAAGGTACTAAACAAATGTTGAATGAATGAGTGAGTGAATGAGTGAGTGAACGAGTGAGTGAATGAGTGAGTGAATGAGTGAGTGAGTGAATGAATGAGTGAATGAGTGAGTGAGTGAATGAGTGAGTGAATGAATGAGTGAGTGAATGAGTGAGTGAGTGAATGAATGAGTGAGTGAGTGAGTGAATGAGTGAGTGAGTGAGTGAATGAGTAAGTGAATGAATGAGTGAATGAGTGAGTGAATGAGTGAGTGAATGAATGAGTGAATGAGTGAGTGAATGAGTGAGTGAACGAGTGAGTGAACAAGTGAGTAAATGAGTGAGTGAATGAGTGAGTGAATGAGTGAGTGAATGAATGAGTGAGTGAATGAGTGAGTGAATGAATGAGTGAGTGAATGAGTGAGTGAGTGAATGAGTGAGTGAATGAATGAGTGAACGAGTGAGTGAGTGAGTGAACGAGTGAGTGAATGAGTGAGTAAATGAGTGAATGAGTAAATGAATGAGTGAATGAGTGAGTGAGTGAATGAGTGAGTGAGTGAATGAATGAGTGAGTGAGTGAATGAGTGAGTGAACGAGTGAGTAAATGAGTGAATGAGTGAATGAATGAGTGAGTGAATGAGCGAGTGAATAAGTGAGTGAATGAATGAATGAGTGAATGAGTGAGTGAGTGAATGAGTGAGTGAATGAATGAGTGAATGAGTGAGTGAGTGAGTAAATGAATGAGTGAATGAGTGAGTGAGTGAGTGAATGAGTGAGTGAGTGAATGAATGAGTGAGTGAATGAGTGAGTGAATGAATGAGTGAATGAGTGAGTGAATGAATGAGTGAATGAATGAGTGAATGAGTGAGTGAGTGAATGAATGAGTGAATGAGGGAGTGAATGAATGAGTGAGTGAGTGAATGAGGGAGTGAATGAGTGAGTGAATGAGTGAATGAGTGAGTGAGTGAATGAGTGAGTGAATGAGTGAATGAATGAGTGAGTGAGTGAATGAGTGAGTGAATGAATGAGTGAATGAGTGAGTGAGTAAATGAATGAGTGAGTGAGTGAATGAATGAGTGAATGA
>CM053589.1:176598543-176646090 GCA_028646515.1 Pseudochirops corinnae | reverse complement strand
CATTCTTGCTGAAAAAAACAGAACTGAATAGAAAATTTGACATTCAAATACAAGAAGCAAGAAAAGGTAAACATGGAAAAGAAATCATGAGGAACTTATCAAAGCTGAACTATTTACATGCCAACATGGAAAAATGATACTTGTAACTTATGAAACTTTTCTCAGTATAGATACATGATTGCATTGAATGAGAACTAGGTTCACAGAACTAATTAATAAGTGGTTTGCTACCATTTATCACTGAGACATTGATGGATTCATGGTTTCCATGGTGTAATTCTTTCACTGGCACAAATTGTAGCCCTTCAAAAGCTTTTCATTAAGTATAAACTTGGCATAGTAGATACAGCTCTAGACCTGGAGTCAGGAAGACCTTAGGTCAAATCCTACCTTGGACACTGGGCTGTGTGACCTTGGATATGTGGCTTAACCCTTCTCAGCCTCAGTGATATCCTCATCTGTTAAATGGTGATAACAATAGTATCTGCCTCTATGGGTCATCTTTGTTAGGAGATAATCTATGGAAAGCCCTTTGAAAACCTTAAAAGGCCATATAAATGTTACCTATTTATTAGGACAGCTTGACAGTACAGTGGATAGAGCACTGGAGTCAGGAAGACCTGAGTTCAAATCTGGCCTCAGACACTTGCTAGTTGTGTGACCCTGGGCAAGTCACTTAACCCTATTTGCCTGAGTTTCCTCATATGTAAAATGAGCTGGAAAAAGAAATGGCGAACCACTGCAATATCTTTGCTAAGAAAATTCCAAATGGTATCGCAAATAGTTGGTCACAACTGAACAACAACAATAGTAATGTATTAGTGGGAGTAGTATTATGCCATCTACTATGTTAGAGGCCTTCGCCGTATTCTTTTGGAAGCTCAGAAACTGCAGTGTACCACCCTGGACTGCCCGCTTCTATTCTCTTGTCTCATCCCATGACCATAACTCCTCTCTCATGGATCACTAATAGTTATGTATGGAAGCCTCTTACCTCTGCAGTGAGACTTCCCATTGCTCTCAATGTTCTTTGAAAAACCCTTGTGTTCCATGATTCTTAACCATCTAGGAAACTCAAAGAGATAAGCTTTTGCAGCAAGAGCAGGTTGGGATTTGGATAATAAAAGGAAACTATTTCTGAGGCCAGTAGTGATGGTATAAATCTTGGCTAATGATAGGTGTTGAAGATGTATGGAAACTAGCTAAACACCTGAACATATTATCAGAAGATGTACTGCTGTGTTTTATCCCAGAAGGCATAATCATGTGGCCAAGATTATACATGAAAAATTAGCCTTAAATGAGGGTTTGTAAATATACAAGTCCAAGAATATATATTTTAATAATGTTCCAAGACACACTAGAGTTAAGCTATAATGAAACCAAAAATTGCTGGCCAACAAACAAAACATTTTGTTATTTTATAAAGCTAATAACACAGTAAAGCTTATTGCCATTGATGTCCATGGGAAAAGAAAGCATCATAAAAACCTACAGAGAAAAAAAATAACTTTGAGGGAAACAGTGTAAGGCCAAAAAGCCTCTGGAAAACAATAGGGAACTATGAGGGGGAAGTCACTAAAATGCTCATACCCTCTGATTCAGCCATCCCACTACTAGGTACATATGCCAAGGTAGTCAAAGACAGGAAGTTTCAGCTTCTCATCCTGTCTCATCCTGGAATTCCCTTCAGCTCCTGGGGCTCCTCCCCCTGCAAACAGGGATGGGGAACCTGCCCTGGAATATCTTATACTCCTGCAGCTCATTCACAATTTAATATTCTTCTACAAGGCCTGATCATTCCCCACCCCATTGGCAAGTTTTTCCTGGAGCCTCCATTTTGTGAAGGGACATCAGGCTGGTCTGACTTCATTGCCCTTTCTGATACTAGCACTAGGTACCTTCAACACCCCCCTCCATCTTTTTCAGTTCCCTTTTGTGTATATCTTCCTCCATTAGAATGTAAGCTCCTGGAGGGCAAGAATCAGCTTTCTTTTTACTGGTACTTGTATCCCCAGTGCTTAGTATAGTGTCTAGCAAATTGTAAGTTCTTAAGAAGTGCTTGTTTCCTTCCTGTGTAACAAAATACTTTCAGTATTCAGTAATATTACTTGTGGTTTCAAGAACCTGGAAACAAAGTGGATACGCATTGTTTGAGGAATGGCTAAACAAGTTATGGTGTGTGAACCTAATAAAACATTGGTCTCCCATTAATTATTTAATCAAGAGGCATTTATTAAGCATCAACTCTGTGTCAGACACTGGGATAGGTGTTGGGAATACAAATGCAGAAAAGAAAAGATTTTAAATGATAATATGGGGTATCCAGAAAGTAGGAACCAATGGGAAGTAAAGAAAACAGACACAGGAGAAGAAAATGCCCAGAGACCACTAGGATAGAGTGAAAATGGTAATGGAAGTGAAGTAATAACAGAAAGGCAGTCAAGCTTAGGTTACATGCAAAGACCAGTTTGGTGGCAGATGAAGCCGACTCCTGCCTCCTTCATTGCTGAGAGGTTGGGAATTATGGGTGTAGATGTCACATACACCGTCAAACTCTGTGAGTCTGTTTTGCTTAATTGTTTTTCTTTGTTATAAAGAAGGACAAAATGGAAGGGAAGATTAAATCAGGAAATGATGAGAATATTTTTTAAAAGCATCAATAAAATTTTTTTTTCATAAAAGCCATGGTCATTATAAGTGCTTCGGATTTGAATTTTTTTCTCTAGGAGTTTCATGTATTTATGGATGCTCTAATCCCTGATTTTTACAATCTCCCAAAGATAGCTTAACTTAAACTAAATAACTAACTAGATAACTAAACTAAACTTGGGTTAAACTTAATGTGACTGAGACAGACACCCTACACACACACACACACACACACACACACACACACACACACACCCCTAAGGAAGAGGTTTTTGCAATCACCCCTATGGCCAGCAATGGTTTAATAATTATCAAGGAACAATGAGTCCACAAAATTCTTGAATATTTGCTAAGCACCTACTATGCACAGAAAACTATGCAGAGAACAACAAAAAACAAAATGGCAGTCATCATTGCTAAAAGATTATTCCTTACTCCTTTAAAGGCAGCAATTCATTCTGTTGACTTGGAAGCTGGTGAACCATGGTTATGCCCCTAATATTACTCCAGTCTGTATCTTCTGTCTCTACAGTAAAAGTAGTGCCAACAGCTGTAATACACAACTAATCCCAGTTGCCTCAAGATCCAAGCCCAGTCCAGCACCATCTGCCAGCTGGAGGACCCATTACATCAGCACCACCTACACACTGCCCCAAACCCCTGAGCCTTGCCCAACAATGACATCTCTTTTTCATCTACTACTCACTGCTACCTCTATAGCTAACAACTTCTTGCTACCCATTCTCTCCCTATAGCTTTATCAACCAATCACTGAGTAAATAGGAGAAAATTATCACCAACCATGGAGATAGAACAATCCTGTTCATCCCCTTCCTCCCCAATGCTACTCCAACCATATCCTATTTCAAACCTTCCACTGTGTCCTCTGGAATTCCCATTCCATAATGAATAAATTTTAGTCCTCAATCTCTTTTATTGTCTTTCTATTAGACCTTACTGAGATCCGGTTTCCCTTGATAGCACTACATGCCTGGCCTTCTCCATCACTAGACGGAGTTTCACCTACACCCCCACCACCACCCACTGGAGAAACTGGAAAACAACTTGATCCTCACTGCTACTCCTAAACTCTCCCTTTACCATCATTATTCTTCAACCTCTCCTTCTTTGAAAATCATTACTGTCTCCCATACCTGAAATGCTCCCCTTCCTCTTCTCTGATTACTGAACTGCCCAACTTCCTTTAAGTCTCAACTAAAATCCCACATTCTACAGGAAGCCTTCCCCCAAATTCTTAACTCCAGTGCTTTCCCTTTTTTGATTACTTCCTATTTATCCTGAATATAGCTCATTTGTATTTATTTGTTTTCATATTGTCTCCTCTATTAGAATGTAAGCTCCTTGAGAGCAGGGACTGTCTGCAGGGGGCCTCAGCACAGTGCCTGGAGCATGGCAGGCACTCAGTAAACATTTATCGAATTATCCAAGTATCTACATTCTTCACCCAGTATAGACTATGGGGGCTAATTTTCTTGACTGCACAACTGAATGTTACAAATCCCTGAAATAACACGTTTCCCTAAACTTCATAAAACAGCATTTATAGAGGTAGCACTGTGCCACAGAAAAGTGATTTGTTTTGAGTCACCTGAGTCTGAATTTTGTCTCTGCTTCTCACTGCCTGTGAAACACATTTCACCTGTACCTTTAAAATGATGCCCTCAGCTTCTAAACCATTTCTAATCCTGGCTCTCAATCTAGGATCCTCTAAACTTTAGTAATTTCCTTAGAAGGACTTCAGTCCCACCAGACTGCATTCTGTCCGGTTTCTCCTCTTGAGGCTGCCACCACAGCTGCCGTCTTCCAGATGATGCTTCTGAGCTAAGGTATGCGATCAAAGGAGCGGCAAGAGTCTTCTCTGAATTTGCCATCAAACGCACTCAACAACATAAGCATCCTCTAACTCTTCTGAGATTCACTGGATCAAAGCTACTGATAGGTTGGATTAAGTTTGCTAGGCTGCATTTCCCTACAGAGGGGAGAGTGTACAGCTATAAACTACAGAGTGCTTGATGGAGCAGGAAAGACATGAAACAGTTACAATTTGGTGTCTATTGAAAAATCGATAAGCAGAAGTGTATAGTCAATGCTGGAGGGGCTGTGGGAAGTCAGTCACTCTTGTACTCGTTTTGGTGGAGCTGTGAATGAGTGCAATTATTCTAGAAAACAATTTGGAATCTAAGAAAAATAACTAAACTGTATCCTTTGAGTAAACAAACCCTTCTCTGGGTAAGTACACCCAAGGAAATCAGATGAAATTATAAGTCCTGCACGTGTAAAATATCCCATCACTTTTGTAGGAGCCCAAACTAGAAACCAAGTTTTTGTTGTTGTCCTTGTTCAGGCCTGCATTTCAGTCCCGTCTGACTCTGTGACCCCATTGGGGATTTTCTTGGCAAGGATGCTGGAGTGGCTTGCCATTTCCTTCTCTAGCTTATTTTACAGATGAGGAAACTGAGGTAAACAGGTTAAGGGACTTGCCCAGGGCCACACAGCTAGTAACTGGGGCCAGATTTGAAATTAGGAACACGAGTCTTCCAGACTTCAGGCCTGGCATTTGATTCATAAATTGGGAAATGGGTGAACGATTTTCAGCATTGGAATGTTATTGCACTGTAAGGAATGGAGATTTTAAAAATTCAGAAAAATATGGAAAGATTTGTATGAATTGTTGCTCAGCAAAGTAACTAGTACCAGAAGAATGAATATGACTAAAGCAATGTATCACAGGGTCATAGAATTTGACAGCTAGAAGGGACCTCCAACTCCTACATATGGAATGTGCTCAGATTTCAGGAGCTGGCAGAAAGTGCATGACCAGGCTAAGCTGATGCTAGAGTCCACTTGTTTCCATAAAGAGAGCTGTGATGAGACGTATGAAAGCACCTTGGAAATATTTTGAAGCAGGTGTGAAATATTTTATAACTGGTTCTAGGCTTCTATCCATATGGTGGATGGCAGCCTCTTGGATTGGCCTTAGTCAACCTCTGCCTCTCTCTTGATTGAAACTCTTCTCTTGGTTTGACTGCTTTGCTGACGACATCTGGTGAAAGACAGTGCTATATGAAAGAGGCATTGGGCCCTCTGCCTCCAAGGTGACATATGGCCCTAGGAGTACTGGATTTGGCTTTCTGTTAGCCTCAATGTTTGTCCTTTCATTTTAGGTGTCTGCAACCTCAGAATTTTCAAAAGGTGTCTGAAACAGGATTCATTCAACAGCTATATTGGGGGGTTGGTATTCTTTATGGTCGCTCTCTTCCAGAACAAGATCAGCTATATCTACTCCTCAGAGATCTAAGGATACCCCTCAGAGGTTGGAGTATCTCTTCTCTAAAGTCATTGACTTGAGCTCCTATTCTGGGTGCTGTTCCCCACTACCAGCATCCTTAACCACCAGTGACTTGTACCCCAGTTCCATTTAACCAATTATTATCAATCAGTTTTTACCAACTAATTCCTCTCTACTCTAAAGTCTGGAATTCCCCTAGCTGGAGAACCCTCTACCTCCCTCATACCACGGGGTGAGTTTGATACCAAGGGAAGAGGCCAAGGAGCTCCAGGTTGAGTATCGGAGTTTAATCAATCATTATGAATACTTACAAACAGGGGCAATCTGGGGAGACTGCCAGATGATTCAATGGATCCCCACAAAGACCCCTAAAAATCCCTGTAGTAATTATAGATATCAGACCAAAGGCAGATGAGCCATAGGGTGCTTCACTGTGGATTGGTGGACATTTGGGGGTTTTCTCCTTAGTTAGTGTTTCAGCTAATATTTTAGTTTATGCTTAGTATTGAACCCAGTTCTCAGACACCCAGGCATTTACTCAGTGCTCTTGGGTAAATGCCCAGGGACTCCAGGTTGGGTACTGGTCATGTACCAGTCATGTACCAGTCACAGTATCTAATTTATGATTCAGTGTCTGAATTATGATTCAGTATTGAAGCTATAATTTTTAACAGGTCACCATGCCCAGGCTTCTAACTCTCACAGAGTTTAAGTTAATGGCTTTCACTTCTTACTGTGTCTTAAGGCTTTTACCCAATATGGACCCCACATTCAACTGACTCTTTGGCTTTTTCTTTAACCATACCATAGTGACACTGGAAATATCCTTCTCCTATGTGACCTTTTCCTCTGATAGGCTTGTTCTTACCAGAAGCTCCATTTTAAAGCAAACACTCAGGCCACTCATGTCTTTATTCCTCTCCAGCCTCCACACCTGATTTTCTGGATTCTCTCTACCATGCCATGGTGGGTACCCTCTTCCACCCCACTGCCCTTTCCAGCTTCCCTTAATGTATGTGTTCCTCCATTAGAACGTGAGTTCCTTGAGGGACACAGGGTCTGTCTTTTTTTCCAATTGTATTTCTATTCCGAGCATTTAGCACTGCATCTGGCACATAGAAAGGGCTTTACTGCAAGAACAAAAGTACACACATTCCCCCTCAACTTCTCATAGGCCACCTTGGTGTCTAGGATAGAGGTTGAATATTAGTCCGGTTTCTACATTAGCATTAGACTCACCAGGTTCAAGTGTTGTCTCAGCTACCCCCAGGCTGGGTCTTGAAAGTCACTCCTCTCGGTCTTTAGGGGCACTCTGGATCGACTGAAGAACTCAGAATGGACTTGGTGTCTGGGCTCCCAGATTCCAGGACAGCTTATTCTCAAGACCTTCTGGAACTCACAGGACTATAGCCACTAATCCCTTGCCTGTAATGGGGAAATAAAACACCAAGGCAGCCCAAGAACGGAGGCCATATTCTTGGGTCCGAAGGTTGGCCTTGGAGGCAGAGGACCTGAGGGTTCTCCCCTCAGAGCATGGTGTCTCATCAGAGGCTGTCAGCAGTCAGACTAAGAGAAGAAAGGCTGAGGTTAGCTGTGGCCCTACGAAGGTGCTCCCACTTCCTTTTCCATGACTGCCTCCAACAAAAGAAAAGTTGTTGACCATGTGATTGGCAGCCCAGAGTCAGCTACAGAAGACCTGCTCTAAAAGTTCTCCAAGGCCCTCATAAGGACATACTTCATCACACGTCTCCCACTCTTACTGTGAAGCACAACACTGTACAAACTCAGGTTTTGTTATTGTTCAGTCATGTCCGACTCTTCATGACCCCATTTAGGATTTTCTTAGCAAAGATATTGGTGCAATTTGCAATTTCCTTCTCCAGCCCATTTTGCAGATAAGGAAACTGAGGCAGATGGGGTTAAATGACTAGGGAAACACAGCTAATAAGTGTCTGAAGCTAGATTTGAACTCAGCAAGAAGAGTATTCCTGATTCTATGCACTGAACCATCTAGCAGCCTCCTCATTAAGGGCAAGCTCATGAGGAAGGGCTTATTGGCCAATGCCCCATTAGCAGGAATCAACACTACAATATGCCCAAAGGGTTGTCCTCCAGCCTCTGCTACCTGATGTCCAAGAAGGAGATGCCTACGGCCTCTCAAGGTCACTATTCCATCTTTAGACAGCTTAATTGTCAGGAAGCTTTTTCTAACATCAAGCCTAAATGTCTTTCCAGGTTCCCCTCGTTGTTACTGCCTTTGACCTCTGGACCTGGCAGAACAAACCTAATCCTCCCCATAGCAGCCCTTCAGTTACTGAAGAGAAAATCCAAAGACAGCATCATGTCCCTGCTGAATCTCCTCTTCTGCAAGCTGAACATTCCCAATTCCTTCAACCAATCTCCATGTGACATGGGCTCACAGTCTTCTGTCATCTTGAATGCCCCTGTCTGGGTACTCTCCATCTTATCAATGTCTTTCCTAAACTGTGGTGCCCAGAACTGAAGACAGCACACCAGATGAGATCTGATGAAGGCTTATTACCTCCCTATCTCTGGAAGCCATACATCTCTCAATGCTGCCAAGAATCACATTAGCTTTGCCGGAGGCCACCTCACACTGACCATCCACACTGAGCCCCAAGTCCATTATAACCTCTGATCTTCTTCTCAGAACTACTGCCCAACCATGCCTCCCCTATCTGTGTTTGTGAAGTTATTATTATTTTTTTGTATCCACTTCTCTCCTTATTGAATTTCATCTTGCTCGATTTCACCAATGACCAACCTGTCGAGATATTTTCAGATCCTGGTTTTGTCATCCAGTACGATAATCATCCCTGTCAGCTTTGTGCCATTGGTAAATTGTACAGGTATGTCAGGTGTACCTTTAACCACATAACTGATAACAATGTTAAACAGCATTAAACAGGCATTGATCACCAAGGCTCTAACCTTCAGACCCGCCTTGGTAATGCTAAATCATTAACAATTATTGTCTGAGTCCATCCAACCGTCCAACCATTTCTAAATCCATCTATTTCCCTCCCAAACAACCTCTCTCCATTTTCTCCACCAGGATAGTATGAAAGCTTTGCCAAATTGCAGACAAACTCTACCTGCAGCATCTCCCTTATCTACTAGTTTAGGAATCTGGTCTGAAAGGAATATGAGAGTCTGGCATGATCCATTCTTGATGAAGCCATGCTGGCTCTTTATACTCTCTGCTTCCCTTTCTAGACATTCACCAACCACCCCTTGATGATCTGCTCTAGAACACTCCCAGGAACCAAAGTCAAGCTCCCTAGCCCATTGTGTTCAGACTCCACTTTTTGGAAAGAATTGAGTTACTTGCCTTTCTCCATCCTTGTGGATGCCTCTCATTTTTCACAATCTTTCAGATACTCCTGATAGTGACAACACTCACATCTGCCTGGTTTTTTTTAGGACTACACCAGGCAACTTGAATCCATCCAGGGCAACCAGGTGCCATTATACTTTCTTTTCACTTATATTGGGTCTCAATACCCTGTCAGTCAGTCAAGCAACATTTAGTAAACACTTACTATGTGTCAAGCACCATGCTACAAAGACAGACAAAAAGACAGCCTGTACCCTCAAGGAGCTCACACTCTAATGGCCAGGATACTGTGTATATGTGTGGAGTAAACATACATGTAGGAAACATGAGATAATCTAAGAGAAAGCATTAGCAGTGGGCAACACTAGGAAAAGGTCTTTTGCAGAAGGTGGGATTTGAGCTCAGTCTTGTAGGAAGCCAGAGAGTCTAGAAGAGAATAGTGAGGAGGGACTGTTGCAAGCATATGGTCAAGTGAAAAGGCATAGAATTGGGAGATATGATGTCCTATATGAGGAAAAGAAGAAAGACAAGCGTGGCTGGATTGCAGGGTGCACGGAGGGAAGTGTAAAGTGGAAGACTGAAAAGATAGGAAGATGCTAAGTTGTAAAGGGCTTTAGAATCAAAGAGAAGAGGTTATATTTTATCCTAAAGGTTATAGGGAGCCATTGGAGTTTATGGAGCAGAGGAGAACAATATGGTCAGATCTGTGCTTTAAGAAGATCACTTTGGCAGCTGAATCGAGGATGGACTAGAGTGGGCAGAGTCTTCTGGCAAGGAGACCAACCAGAAGACCATTGTAAAATCTAGGTTTGAGGGGAGGAGAACCCACCCAGAGTAAGGCCTCTTGGTCATTTTTGTTCTGATACTTCCAACACAAAGGCCATTCTCCTTGGTAAAGAAAAACAAAATTGAGCAATTCCACCTTTTTCCTTTTGTTAGTTATCATCACATCTACTGCCTATCTTCTCTCTGATTATACTTTTTCTCTCCAAAAAGCTAAAAATCAAAAGGGGGAAGGGGAACCTTTTGGTTCTTAGCTCCCTTTCATAAACTCTGCTTGTTCTGAGATTCCACATTCCTGATACTCTTTTCACAATGCCATGCCTTACTTGGGTGCATCCTTTGTTACCTAGCATGCTTCTAACTTCTGCACATTTCTTTGCTAAATATAAGTAAAGGGGCAGCTAGGTGGCATAATGAATAGAGCATCGCCCTGGAGTCAGGAGGACCTGAGTTCAAATCTGGCCTCAGACACTTGACACACTTATTACTTGTGTGACCTTGGGCAAGTCACTTAACCCTAATTGCCTTGCCTTACCCCCCCTCCCAAAAATACACAAACACACACACACACACACACACACACACACGTTGAGTTCCCTGTGCAATCACATCAGCCTCTGTAGAGGTATCACATCTTTCCTCCTCACTGGAATTCTTTCCCTTTAAGTCTTCAGAAATTCATTCTTAAACATCTTCCTTCCCTCCTGGATTTACTTCCCCTCATAGCACTTTAGTTCTTTGAATCTGAGCTATCTTTCCTGGGAACCTTATGGAACCTGCTTTGCCTCCATCTAGAGCACATACCACGGTATGCCCAGATTCTTCTCCATCACAGATTGTAGGAGAGAATGATCACTTTTCCCAGGGTCCCTATCATTTCCAACCCAGCAACAAGCTCCTCCCCACTAGTGAGCATCAAGTCCCAAATGGAATTTGCCCTCATTGGTTCCTCCACCTTTTGAAGCATGAAATTATCACTAATACAAGTCAAGAACTTGCTACTCCAATGGGGGCAGGGGAGGGGGGAGGAAGGAAAAAGACAGAAAGCCAAACAGGCACAGAGACAAAGAGAGAGAAATATACACAGACAACAACACAGAGAAAAGCAGAGAGACAGAGGGACACCAACACACAGGTACGGAGACAGAGACAGAAATAGGGAGGCAGAGAGAGAGACAGAAAAAGAGAGAGAGAGAGAGAGAGAGAGAGAGAGAGAGAGAGAGAGAGATCGATCTAGCAGATGTGGGAATAACTGAAGTTCCTCATAACTACTGTGATTTTCCAGATTCCTTGTCAATTTTCTCTTTCTGTCCAGGAGGTCTTCAGGATATTCCAGCAACAAAATATGTAAACAAACTAAACAAAAAGTCCACTCCCTGAACTAAGAATAAATACCAATATAAATGAGCAGCAGAGTGCTGTGTCCTCCGTGCCTTTGATCAGATCGATTCTCTTGGCAATTAGAGGGTAGAACATTCAGTCTCTTCTCAATTACAAAGATAATAAGTCTTCTGGCCTTCCAGCTGGAATTCCGGGTATCAGTAAAGCTCAGCCAATATTCTTGTGACTTTTACTCTGAAAGGCCAACAAAAACCTACCACACCCATAGGATTTTTCTTTCATGTTGGTAGATAGAAAATAATATTTGTGGGATCAGAGATAGTTGGTTGTCAATTTTCAGTGGAGTGAGAATATGTAATTGCAGTAATCTGACCAGCTGGTTGAATGGGCAGCGCACAGGTGGGAAGGCCAGACCCTAGGACTTTGCTCAGATCCTCCATATGATTCATCAAGTTCTCCCCAAATACCCCACAAACTCCATCCCCTAGACCAAGGAAGACCCCTTTTAGAAGTGGGATGGGTACAAAGGGCCAGGCAGTGATCCCAAACACAGATAATACTTGGCAGCATACCAGAAGCACCCAAGTGAGCAAAATCCAGCAGTTCTGCAGAGAAGCCTAGTGCCTATTGTCCAGCCCCATTGAAAGATCCCTTCTGTGCCAGGAATCTGATACAGCAGCTCACCAAGAATTATCACATTCACTTTATAGCTTCTCAACAGTGACCACACACTGAGCATAGCTTTGATTTTTGTACCTGCCCTCTAGACCTCATTTATAAAGGTTCATTTTTATTAATTAGTACCCTAGCTTGCTCTCTTATTACTTCTCTGTGAATAGGTTTGGATAGATTTGGCTGTGATTCTAGCTTAATAGTTAATGCTTAAGGTTTGCAAAGCATTTACATATATCCTGCCAATCACAACCCTGAGAAGTTGATGCTACTATGATCTCCATTTTATAGATGAGGAAAACAAGATTGAGATAGGTGAAATGACTTGCCCAGAGTCACATAGCTAGTAGTATTGGAACTCAAGTCTGCTTGATTGCAATTTGAGCACTCTAGCCACAGCAACACCTAGCTATCACCACCCTAGGTTCAGCCCTTGTGGACTTGGGTCTTCACCTTTGGGCTCTAACATCTGGGGAAATGATTATGTCTGCCAGTATTTCCAGCATGCCCCCATGTAGCAGATAGAGCACTAGGCCTGGAGTCAGGAAGACCCGAGTTCAAACACAGCCATAGAGCTCACTACGTGAGTGGCTCTCCTTTGTCAAATAAAGACAGGACTAGTACCTGTCTCCAGCATGGTGGTGAGACTCCTATGAGATGATATTTGTAAAATGTTTTACAAACCTTAAAGAACTACATAAATGCACTATTAGGATGATGGTAATGGTCCATAGTCTATGCACCTCTCCCTTGGTGGTGCCACTCTTGTTGGGCAGTACAAAGCATTAGTCAACCAGCATTTATCAAATACCTCTATGTGCTAGGCACTGGCCATACAGAGACAAAAATGAAACAGCCCTACCCTCAAAGAGTGTACATTCCATTTGGGGAAATAATATATACATTCATCACAAGTATATGCATTTTTTTTTCTGGATTGGATCTGAGATTGCATGGCAGAGAGAACCCTCAGTGAAAAAATTTCCTCTACCAATGTGCATCAGGCACCCATTTTACAACTAATATTATTAAGAGTTGACTGGAGACACTAGAGGTTAAGTGACTCATCTGGCCAACCAGTATGTGTTGAATGTGGATGAATGTGGATCTCAAACCCAGGGGCTTTTGCCGCAGATGATGGCTCTATCCTTTACACCACACTGCGTCTCATAACAAAGATATCTATAAGGTCATTTGGTAGGGGGACAGGCACTAGCACCCTCAGAGCTCAGGAAAGGCTTCACATTGGGGAGGTGCTCGAACTGAGCTTTGAAGGACATTTTCAATTATCATACTGGATCAAGGGCTATGGACAGAAAATGGACAAGGCTGGGAATCTTCATGGGCTCTGGTGGCTGCCACTTCCTCTCACAAATTCTTGAATATTTTCTCTGCAGCTTCTGTAAGCCTGGATCCTACAAGACAATGAAAACAGGATCCGAGGAGAAGTGAAGAGTGCCCCCGAAAACAGACATCATTAACCTGGTTTCGTTCTTTCCACAGCTTCTAATTCAGGGCCATTTCCTTCTGATAACTCCCCTGCCATTTGACAAATGATACATGCCAACCTATAACAACAATGTGAAATAGAATACATTTCATCTCATAAACATGAGGAACAGAAGGCTGCTTGAAATGGACATAATTGAAGGATCTTTATCATCCTTCCATGCAGCGTTTGCAGCTGGGAGAGGCATAACCTCTCAGAAGGATGTGATAATGTTACAGGAACCAGTTGATAGGAGACAGGTCCTATGACAGCTAATCTATCCAATCATTACTTCTTTTCTTTTCAGCAGGGAGATGGAATAAGCATTATATCACTGCCTACCAACTTGATGGGCTGATTAATGAAGTCTGAGCAATTGAAATATTTGGGGTTTCTTTTCCCTCATGTTCCCCCCATTTTCCCTGGAGTCATGGGCAAGTTTTCTAAACATGAAAACTGGAAAGACAATCAGTGCCCCTAGGTCTGTCCCAGAAAAGTAACATTGGCCTCAATTTGTGAACCTGTGAATATAATAGGATAGATCCCAATTTGGATCGGGCAGGTAGGTGGCATAGTGGATAGAGTCAAGAAGACTCATGTTCCTAAGTTCAAATCCAGCCTCAGACCCTTAGTAGCTGCGTAATCCTTGCAAGTCACTGAACTCTGTTTGCCTCAGCTCCTCATCTGTAAAATGATCTGGAAAAGGAAATGGCCAACTACTCTGATGTCTTTGCCAAGAAAACCCCAAATAGGGTCAGTCAGACACAACTGAACAACAACAACAATAATGGTGATACCCAGTGTGTCAGATTCCTCCGCTCTTTAGCCTCTACACTTCAGTATGTTGGGAAGGATCTCCATATAGAGAGATCATCCCATACAGGGATGGTCAAGTATTCCCCTGAGAGAACTGGTCCTTGGTCCTTCTCTGAGCAGTACAGAGAGGCTTTGCTTTGTTAAAGAGATACATTCCAGCAAATATTATTGTCGAGCACATTTCCCTCTAAAATAGGACTTCCACCTGCCTTTCCAGACTTATCTCAGGCCACTTCCTTTCGTACATCCTCCAAACTGGCCAGTGAGCTGTTTCAGCACCTGAAATTCCATCTCCTACCTCCCTGAATTTATCCCCCACTTCCACCTCACAAAATACTCAAGTTCCCTCCAAGCCTAGCTCAAGTGACACCTCCTCCTCAAGTCTTTTCCCAAACCCACCACCCACATTATTATTGGGTTCTTATTCTTGAAATGACTTCGTTTGTCTATTTTCTTATTTACCTACTTCTTTCCACATTATAGACCTCAGGGAAATGTAAGGTTCCTTGAACGAATATAGAGACTGATTCATTCATTTCTTTCTATCCCTAGCACTTGGCATATAGTAATAGATGCTTAGTAAACTTTTGTTGAATTGAATTTCTGTAAAGTGAAAACAACATTTAATGGACTAAGGAACACATGACCCTGAAGAAAGAACGGAAAATCCTTTGGAACCAAGGCTGGCCCATGGCTTATCTTGTGGCCACAACCAGTTGTTACTAGGAGCCCTTGGAAGCCCTTTAGCAAAACAAGGATCATTTAATCTTAGAATGTTAGAACTGGTAGAGACCATCTAGTCCAGGTGTCAAACTCTCAGCCAAAAGAGATGGCCAAGCCAGAATGTGGACCCTGATGGCCTGACTCTGAGACCAGTGTTATTGTACTATAGCATATTGCTTCATATGGATCAATCCGCAAATATTTACAGATTATTTCCTATGGCAAGACATCATTCTTGGGGAAGAGAAGAAGGCCCTTTCAAGAAGCAGTGTGATGAGCTGTTCAGCAGTACCACTATTGGGCATATACCCCAGAGAAGTAAAGACAGGAAGAAAAGTCCCAAATATACCAAAGCATTCATGGCAACACTCTTTGTGGCAGCAAAAACTGGAAATAAAATGAATGTCTATCATTGGGGTCAGGGCAGGGGGGGCAATGGCTGAATAAATTGTAATTTACAAATGTAATAGCATAAGGAATTTAGAAACATGGGAAGATTTTTATGAAATGATGAAGAAAGATGAAAGCAGAATCAGGAGGATGACATTCACAATATTCACAGAAACATAAGCAAAAAAAAACACCACTAAAAACCACAAGAACTCAGATTAAATTTAATGAACAATCTTGGCACTAAAATACAGGTTATGAAACATACTTCCTGCCCCTCAGTAGAAAGTGGGGAACTATAAGGATGGAATGTTGGGAAGATCCCAATTGTGACCATTTTTCAGGGCTTAAGGACAACATTGAGGAGTCACTGTGGCATAAAAAACCAAAAATGGTCACTAAAACTAAAATGCAAGCATCATAAAGAAAGAAGGGTAGTGTGGTGGTCTACTTCCAGGTCTTCCATTGATTAGCTCAGTGATCTAGTCAAGTCATTTTATCTTTATGATCTTCTCTTTCCTCAGCTGTCTAATGAGGGCATTCCCTTCCCAGGCTAATGTTCTAAGTTGGAGATGTTTTTCCTTTGTTTTCAAAGAGAACCAATGATATCACAAGGCCATGCCTTGACTTGTGAGTGAATTGAATTTAAGTGGGCAAAGTTGTGCAAAGTCATCAGCTTCACTCTTCCTGAGTCATTGAAATCTAGTGGCATCAAGATGACTGGCAATGGCTCAGGATGCAGTGGATGACCTTGGCATCTTCAACTCTATCTTAATAGATGGTCTGTTATACAGCACATTAGATATTTTAGAATCAGCTGTTTGTGTCCAGTGGCATCAAGATGGCTGGCAATGGAACAGGATGCACTGGATGACCTTGTCCTCAATTCTATCTTAATAGACAGGAATGGCCAGGTACACAGCACATTAGATATTTCAGAATCAGCTATCTGTGTGTAGGCAGAGCATTAATTTATTAGAGGAAGAATCAAAATGAGAATCCAATTATAATAAAATTCAATTCAGTTAAATTCAACAAATGTTTATTAAGTGGCTACTATGTGCAAGGTGAAATGTTTCATGGCTAGAAGGTCAACCTGACAGTCAGGAAATTTTTTTTTTTTGCTATTTGTTATTCAGTCACGTCTGACTCTTAGTGACCCCATTTGGAATTTTCTTGGCAGACACTGGAATAGCTTGTTATTTCCTCCTCCAGATCATTTTACAGATAAGGAACTGAGGCAGACAGGGTGAAGTGACTTGCCCAGGGTCATACAACTAGTAAGTGTCTGAGGTCGCATTTGAACTTAAGTCCTCCTGACTCCATCCCTGGTGCTCTATGCATTCTGACCCCCCTAGCTGCCCCTACAGTCAAGTCCACCTCTGACACATGATGGTTGTATAACCATGGGCAAGTCTGTTAATCCCTCAGAGTCTCCAAATAATATTTTAAGATTATAAATCTGAGCTATTATAAGTTGCATGGCACAGTAATCAGAGCACCAACCCTGGAGTCAGGAAAACTCATGCTCTTGAGTTCAAATCCTTCCTCAGACACACTAGCTGTGTGACCCTGGGCAAGCCACTTAACCTCTGTTTGCCTCAATTTCCTCACTGGTAAAATGAGCTGGAGAAGGAAATGGCAAACCAGTCCAGTATCTTTGCCAAAAAAAAATCCCAAAAGGGGGTCATGAAGAGTTGGACACAATGGGAAAAAAAGAGCCAGGGTCTAGAGTCGGAAAGCCTATGTTTGACTCTTACCTCTTCTATTTACTAAGTGACCTTGGACAGGTAAATAACCTTTCTGGGCATTAGCTTTTCCCCCTCTGTAAAATGATGGGGATGGATTAGTGGATCTCTTAAATTCCACCTAACTCTCACATTCTGTTTCCTGGGTTCTAGAACCTGTTAATTCTAAGCTCTGGAGGGGGACTTATTTTATGCTCTTAGTTCCTAGAAATCTTTTTGGAAGAGCCTCACCGCTGTTTCTGGGGAACTAAGGGGAAGGAGGCAGGACAGGAGACACTTCTACAGAAGCCAAGAGGCTTTGGGGTTAAATTAAGGGTCCTTAGAGGCCAAACACCAAATTTTCACAGCAAGGAAGAGGCAGACAACAGAGCTATCCCAGAAATCAGCACTGAGGACACTGCCTGAAAAGAGAGAAAAAAATAAAAGCCCAGTTGGGGCTGGGCTTCAGGAAAGAAGTTGTTAACCTTCCTCCTGTCCAAAGCCGTTTCTCTGTGGATGCCGAATGAATGAAATGGCTTCCACAGCCTTTGTACTTGCTACCCAGGGGTAATAGGTAGGGTGTGGAACTGGCACCCCAAGAAGCTCTTCATTAGGAAAATGAGTTTTAATTCTGCCTGAGACCCTTCATAGCTGTGAGGGTATCTACTACATATGGTCATGAAACCTCTCTAACTCAGTTTCCTCATCTGTAAGCAGAAATAATACTTGCTGTTGGAAGCCTCCAAAGGGACATTCCATGTAAAGCACTTTATGAATCTTCCAGCTTTCTCTAAATGCCAGCTGTAATGATGAGGAAGAGAAAGACTCTGGTAATGACAATGACCAGCTATAGGTGTTGTTTGTCCTTCATTTTCAAAGAGGACCAATGACATCACAGGGATGCTTTGACTTGTAATGAATTAGATTTAAGTGAGGCAGAGTTGTGCAAAGTTGTCAGCCTCACTCTCTCTTCCAAAGTCATCAAAGTCCAGTGGCAGGACAAAAGTCAAGGTGCCTGGTGATGGGCCAGGATGCACTGGATGACCTTGGTTTGACGAGGGGATTAGACTTGGCTTGAGGGAGGCTTTATAAGGCAGGTGACATCTGTTGGGCCCTTGGGAAGGCCATGCCTAAGAAGAGGAGTCAGATGAAGCACAACCTGAAGTACACCCAGTGTCATCATATCAATGAGCATTTATTAAGCTCCTACTTAGTGCTAAGCAACAGGGACACAAAGAAAGGGGGAAGCAGCCCCTCCCCTCAAGGAGTTCACATTCTAATGGAGGGGACAACATGCAAAGTGATATATATATATATATATATATATATATATATATACACACAAGCTATGAACATGATAAATTGGAGGTCATGTCAGTGAAGAGGCCTGAGAAATGGAGACTAGAAAAAGCTTCTTGAAAAAAGGTTACATGTTGAGGGAAAGCAAAGGTGAGCCGAAACCAATGGACTGAGGCCAGGGCCTTGAAAGAGAAGAGAGAAAAAAGGAGTCAAAAGTAGAAATAGTTATGTGAGGGACAGGAGGGAAATTCAGTCTCACAACTGAACTTATATTTGTCAAGTGTCCACCATATTGAAAGTACTGTATTGTAGTGATACCAGGATGAAGAGTGACAGCATTTCTGCCCTGGAGGTTACAGCCTCATAGGGGGACAAAATACATACCCAAATAAACAAGATACAAGGGAGAATGTAGCAGGGACAAAAGAACAATGGAGAAAGGGTGCTCTAAGGATATCTGTGCCGGGAAGGAACATTTTCACACGGCCACCAATCTCTTACCGCCCCTAATTGTGGGTATCAGGGAAGGCTTCATTGAGAAGTCTGGACTAGATTTTGAAGGAAAAGCTTTTTAGTAGGTGGGCCCTGGGAAGAAGCATGTTCCAGCTGTGCCCAAAGGGCTATCAAACTGGGCCTACCCTTTGATCCAGCAATATCACTACTAGGTCTGTATCCCAAAGAGATGTACAAAAATGTACAAAATATTTATGGCAGTTCTGGATTGGATATTGGAAATGCAATTGGAAATCAAGGGATATCCATCAATTGGGAAATGTCTGAACAAGTTGTGGCATATGAATAAAATGGAATACTATTGCACTATAATAAATGATGAGCAGGGGGATTTCAGAAAAACCTGGAAAGACTTACATGGACTGATGCTAAGTGAAATGAGCAGAACCAAGAGGACATTGTACACAGTAACAGCAATGTTGTGTGACAACTGACTTGGTTAGACTTCACTCCTCTGAGCAATGTAATGCTCTAAAACAATTCCAAAAGACTCATGACGGAAAAAGTTACCCGCATCTGGAGAAAGAACTATAGAGTCTGAATGTAGAACAAAGACTATTATTTTCTCTTTTTGTTGTTGTTTTTTCTTTCTTTCTCAAGGTTTTTCCCTTTTATTCTGATTCTTCTTTTACTACATGACTAATGTGGAAATATGTTTAATATGATCATACATGTGTAGCCTATATCAGATTGCATGCCATCTTGGGGATGGGAGGAGAGTGAGAGGGGAAAAATTTAGAACTAAAAATTTTATAAAATGAATGTTGAAAATTTAAAAAATAAATAAAAAAAGAATGTTCCAGGAATAAGGGATGGCCTGAGCCAAGACTTGGGCAAGAAAAAGGATAGTTTGAGATCAGGAACAATTTGGTTGAAAAACAAAGCCCACATGTAAGAAAGGGTACATCAGTGTTTTAATGGGCCAGGATGGCTTTGCCTATTATAGGCAGCATGGATTGGCAGAGATGGAGCTGGCATTGGACCCAAGATGACCTGGGTACTTGTTCCCCCTCTAAGACATACTAGCTTTGTGACTGTGGCTAAGCCACTTACCCTCACAAATGTTCTAGGCAATTCTCTAAGACTTTGAGTTTCAGTGAAGGTATCACCCTCCATTGGTGGAGTTTCCTTCACGTAGGCAATCCTTACAACAGTGAAATCACATATGGGTCCATCCCTACCAAAGAACTTCACCTATCTTTCCCTAAACATGAAAAGGACAAGGACTTAGGAGAGTGACTTCCATTCATGAGACAGAAGCAGCATGAAGGACAAAAATTCTGAACAAAGTGCCCACTCCAAGTGGGTCAGCCTTTCCTGTCTGAGAGCAGGCTCCTCCTCCCACACTCAAGCTTCAGGGATCAAGGTACAATGGAGTCTCCCAGACCTGGGCAGCAGAAGGAGGGGTGATCCTTGGGAATCGCCATCCTCTGTCCTGCTCTCTTGTTCTTCATGCAGCTGTGACCAAGAGAACCAATGAAAGTTTGCAGTATCTCCTAATCCCTTCAAAGCAACCTGCTGTGAGTCAAACAGCCTGGGGCACCATCCCTGCATCACTGACTAGGTGATAGAAAGACTACATTAAGATTCTGGATGCCCGTGTTGGCTCCACACCCTACTTCCTCCCTCCCCCACAGCCACCTTACCCCCAGAAAAGCAAAGAGAGTTGATAACAGTTGGATCTTGGAAATGATTGGAATACTGTATTCTATAATACACATTACATTCTGCAATGCATGCATCAAAACTTCTTGATTTTAGCAATCTAATGGTTCATTTAACTAATAACTCGACATGTCAATGACCATTAACAGTAAGGCTCTAGGTGAGGAAGTTGCCAGTGGAAAGGGTGATGCAGAGTGATGACTGAGGTGGGACAAGCCTGGAGACAGAGCCTGGGATGTAGCAGTCTAATCAAGTGCCTGGTACCTTGAATAGTCCTCTCGAACCTGACACTTCAAGGAGCCACCAACCTGTTCTATCTGTGGGTCTGTCCTATCAAGCGAGAGACACGAGGACCCTGAATACAATTCCAGGATTTTAAAGATTTTTTAAATTTTATTTTTCATTTGATTAGAGCCATCCTAAGCACGTATTTGGACTTTTTTTCCTGAGGCTATCATCCACAGCCCTGTGCCCCTCTGAACACGGACCAGTCACTGCTGTACTTGTTATTCCTCCCATGGTATAAAATGTCAAATCTGTGTGCGTTGTGTTTTACATGGTCTGGGTTATTAACATTATTGCATTGTTATGTGATTAAGTGTTAACATTATTGCTTTATTATGCAATTAAGTGGTAACGTTATGTTTTGCCGAGAGCATTCTGATTACCATATGGGCTAAAATAACACTGCCTCCGATTCCCTAAAGCATTGGCTTGCACCAGTGAGACTGCGCCCTCCTGCGGGCCCCCTCGTCCTGGGGTTGTCTGCTGACCATGTGCTTTGCATGAGGGAGGCAGACAAAACACTCTGTGCATCACGTGGTATGTGTTGGAAGCCCTGAAGAGACAGGAGTCAGCTGATGAGATGGCTGGGAGCTTGTTCTTAGAACTGTCACTGAGGAAGCTGACAGGGTGAAAAGGCTGAACCCTGTCCTAGTCAGAGAAGGATGGGCTGAGGAAAGACAATGCCTAGCCTAGGGGCATAGGCCAGGGATGACCTTACATTCTACTTCACTGGACAGATGAGTAAACTGAGGCCCAGAGAGGGCAGCTGACTTGTTGGAAGTCACATGTGTAGGTAATAAATGGCAGTTCAACCTTTAAATTCGGAGCCCTTTCCACAGAACCTAGTGGCAGTGGCAGAGGGCTGGTGTGGAGAAACTGAGGCCACCAAAGAAAGCTCCAGGGGGCAGCATTTGATCTCAGAGGTGCTTGGAAACTGCAGAAGCCTGAGACCAGTGTGGGACTGCTTAAAGCAATTTGGCAGAGCAGAAAAGCAAAGCTCATCGACATCTTCCAGCCCAAGGTAGAGAACTGCCATGTGGAAAGGCATGTGGAAAGGCAGCACCAAAGGCAAATGGGCAAAGGGTCAGTGAGAGCTATGGACTGTCCCAAGTAGGCTGTGCTCAAGCATAAAGGGGACACAGGACATGTGGCTAGCACATATGGGAGAGCAAATTGGCTATGATGAGAGACAGAACAGCAATGAGGAGAAACATGTTTAGCTGGCTTGGGGTGCTTCTTGTACGGTCACAAAAGCAAACTGAGAGGCCACCCCAGGGTGCCCAGATTTGAAGAAGGAGCTCAGGAGGTGTGCTGAAGACAGAAACCCTCAGGAGGAAACAGAGACAAGCAGGACAGCTGTGAGGCAGAGACCATGTTGGCAGTATATGCTTAGAGAAAAAACATAGCTTTGGGTACAATCCTCTTTCTTTTCTGCTCATCTCATTTGGTGTGGGCTAAGGTCAGAATTATAAGAAAGTCTGCTGGAAAATGGAACTGTTCCTCCCAGGGAGACAAAGGAACATGGGAGCAGAGGTCAGAGAAACTCTTTGCAGGAGTGGGCAGCCTCTGTGGATGGACTGTTAAACAGCTGTGGAGCAGATGGACACATGAACACTATGTGGGCATTAGAGAAGAGGCTCAGGGTGGTCTGCAAGAAGCCCAAAGCCAGTGTACCAGCAGGAGTAAATAAGGACACTCACCAGCTGCCTGCTTGGAGCGCAGCCTCCAGCCAGACTTTCCTGATGCAGTGCTCCAATGCTCTGCCAAAACCCGGAGCATGTAAGAGATTGCACTGGGTTAAGAGAGAGCTTTTTTCCAAGACGGGAAGGGCTTCAACAAATCTGATGTCAGGGTGAGCTGGGCTGGGAGCCTCTATAGGTGCTGGGCCAGGATGTCTCCATCAGTGCATGGAGAGACTTCTCTGAGGCCAACACCCCCTCAATCTCTGTCCTCACTGCTCAGGACCTTCCTGAACCCCAGCCCCCCCCAAGTAGAGTCTAGTGTTTAGTCCTGGACATTAGTCCATTTGCCTCATATACCGCAACTGACCAAAATCCAATATGGCTCACACAGCACTAGGCATAACTAGAGCCTAAGCACTTCCTACCTGCGTGGTAATTCATCAAGGGGCCTTTTTGCAGATAAGGAGTCCGCTCGGAGTCACTTCGGAAGTTCTGCTTCTAACTTCTACCTTCTTTCCCTTATTACGGGGCCATTCAAGCTAGTTTTGATCAAATGAGACATTATTTGTAGAGCGTTTAGCACAGTGCCTGGCACACAGTAGGCTCTACGTGAAGGCTTACTTCCTCCACTTTTCCCTGCAGTGATCCCTGTCTTTAACTCAAACCCCCATTTCCATCAGGACTGCCTGGGAGACACTGAGCTTCCCTAGCCCCTGAAAGTCTTCAGGCAGAGGCTAGCCAATCCTCCTGTGCTTAGACTGTTGTCCTGGGGACTCATATGCCAGCAGTTAACCTATTAAAAGTCATTCATTCCTTTATTCAACAAGCTGTTACTAAGTGGTCCTGGCACTGTTGGGTGCTGTGACCTCTTTGATGACTTTGCATTCCAATGATGACACACAGAATATTTACAAAGTAATGTCAGGGCACTAGACACTGGAAGAAGGGGAATTAGGGGGAAATCGGGATTAAAAATAACTCCCCCGAGAGAGCTCTCATGCTGAGCTTTGAAAGGAAAAACCGGGATTCCAAGAGGCAGAGCTCTAGAAAAGGGGGACACCCTGCGTGTGCAAAGGCATGGCGGTGGGAGATGGATGGCGTGCAGAGAGAGCATGGTGGGACAATCTGGCCAGCGTTCTAAGAAATAGTGGCAACTACCCCCTGCAACCTCTGCGTGGTCCACAATCATTCTCTTCTGAAGAGAACTACGAAGAAGGGGAGAAAGGGAAAACGTGGTAACAAAAACAGATGGCTTCCTCTGAACTGAAATGTAACCACAATGTTTCCCTAACACGGTAACTTTGTGTCCGTTTTGCACAGATCTCTACGTCCGACTCTCCTTTCAGGGCTGAGTGAGAACGGCCCAACCGGCAAACAGAGCGGGGGAGGCCTTCAGGGCTCCGCTCCCTTCGCGTACGGCTGTGGGACGAGGCCGCTCCTCCAGGCCCCGCGTGGGCATCCGGCGCGTCCCACGCTGGGAGCCGTGGCAGGGGGGTGGGAGGGGTAGTGCCAGGAGGGAAGGAAGGAGGGAAGAGAGAGGAGGGAGGGAGGGGCAAGGTTGGTTTTTTCCCTCCCAGCACCAGTCACGTTTTATCCCAGGAAAGGCTGAAAAGGCGCAGAAAACCTCGCCCCTGACGTCACTGACGGCCCGGGGGGAGGGGCGGGGGGCTCATTTGGGCTCCTCCTCTCCCGTGACCCATCCCGGAGGGGCGAGACTTCCTCGGTCCTGCGGCTCCGCCCCTGCCTGACAGAGGGCGCCCCGGGGCCGGAGCTCCGACCTTCCAGTCAGCATGTCTTGAATTCAAATTCTACCGCCCGTGCATGGCGAGCCACTCTGCCTCGCTTGAAGCCTCAGTTTTCCCGTCGGGAAAGTGGCGCCAGCGCCCTCAAGCTCCTCAAGACTCCGAAGCCCTCAAGCGCCCCAAGAATAATAGTTCTCAGTATGGGGGGAGGGGTCGTCCCTGGGACCCCTAGGCACTAGGGCACTAGCTCCGGGGCTTTCCCTGAGTGGCCCCTGTCTGAACAGCGCAAAGCTCTTGGGAAGAAACCTGCAGTCCCTTCGGAGGGAATGAGCGAAAGTGGGCCCCGGCCTCGGGACATCAGGGTACGAATCCTCCCCGAACACTGAAAGGACCGTGTGATCTAGGGCCAGTCACTGGCTTCTCAGGGCATCGGTTCTCAAAGGCTTGCCCTGGGGTCTCTTCCAGCCCTGGACTTCAGGACGCGATGTGGATTCCGATCTCTGACCCCGGAGTCCAGCAGCCGGGTAGCGGCCCAGGCCAGCGCCCTCCCCGGACTCCCTTCTCCAGAGCGAGGGCGGAGAGAGGATGACGTCACTGACGGGAGGGGCGGTTGCCAGGGAGACCTAGTGAGACCGCGAAAGTCGCCCCAGCGCCGCGCGCCCTCCACTGGGCGAAACTGAGAATGGGAACCGGGAAAAGTCCCAGGGCCGGGGCTGGGTGGCCAAGGGATGGAAGCCGAGGAGGCTCAATCACCGGCCTACGCTTCCCAGAAGCCTCAGCTCCTCGGCGCTCCTCGCTGCCGGACTCCATTTCCCAGAGATGTTGGCGCCGGCTCCAAGCCGACGGAAGAACTTCCTTCGGTCACGCGGCGTCCTAAAGTGCGTATGCTGCGTGCGCTCTGATCACATGACTTGAGGTTCCGACGCTCGCTACCCTCCCACTCCGCCCCCCCCCCCCCCTCTATCCGTCTCTATAGCAACTACCGACGCAACAGAGCCCTTTCTCCCTTCCTCCACGTGGCTGAAGGATTCATTCTGGGCCAGTAGCATTAGCTTTGGGGGAAGGGCGGAAGAGAGGCACAAATTAAAAAATTAGTCCCTGCCTGCAGGGAGCTTACACTTTGGTTGTCTGTGAGACGAAACAAATAATTCACTCCATGCTCAAGGCACGTGCCCTCACTCCCCCTTCTGCTTCCTTCAAGGATTAGCTCTAATCTCTCCAGGATGCCTTCTATGATACTCCCAGCTGGGTGGGGGAGGGGGCTCGTTCTCCCCCTCCCCATATTTTCCCCGAATACTTTCTCTGTGTCTCTCCCCTTCTAGAAGTCTGTCCTTTATCCCCAGGAGAATCAATGGGGAGAGGCTGTGTCACTCTGGTCCTCCTCTGGCAACAGAGCATCAGTGTGCTGGCTGCCTTTCGTTTATTCTGGCCCAGCCCTTAGCACTGCGCCTGGCACACAGCAGATGCCGAATAAACGTTCACTGAACTGAATCCAAATGAAACGGAGCGCGAGCACGAACAGGGGAAACCTCAGACATGGGCCAGAGAGATTCAGGAGAGGATCATTATCTAACAGCGGAGGAGACTGAGGCCCAGAGTGGGGAGGAAACTCTGCCCCCAGCCTTCTTTGCTGACTCTCCTGCGCTAGTTCCTCTTTTCTTTGGCTATTTGATCTCTTGGAGAAATCACTGAATTTCCATTAGCTCGAGTTTCTTTTCAGCACAGATGGAGGCAGCTACATGGTGCAAGGGATAGAATGCTAGACCCAAAGTCAGAAAAGCCCGAGTTTGAATCCTGCTTCAGATACTAGCTCTGACTGACCACTGGGCAAGACCAGAGTCTATACTGCCTGCCTCAGTTCTTTTACTGTAAAATGAGGGTGATAATAGCACCTACCCCCCCCCCCAATGGCTACTGTGAGGATAAATGGAAATCTTAAAGTACTATGTAAATGCTAGTTACACAAATATACATGCATATACATGCACATATACCAATGGATATGGATGTGGATATATGTATATATACTCATACATATATACACATACAAACACAAAATTTTACACACAAGATAATAGATAGAAGAAAGTTTTGGGGGAAAGGCATTAGTGGCTGAGGGAATTAGGAAATACTTCATGTGGAAGGTGGTAAATTGAACTCTGAAGAAAACCGGAATCATAGGATTATAGAATGAAAACTTGCTTACCTGCTTCAGGTGTGATTGACTCTTCGTGACCCCATTTGGGGTTTCCTTGGCAAAGATACTGGAGTGGTTTGCCCTTTCCTTCTGGAGCTCATTTTATAGATGAGGAAACTGAGGCAAACAGGGTTAAGTGACTTGTCCAAGGTCACACAGTAAGTATCTGAGGCCACATTTGAATTCAAGTCTTCCCGAGTTCAGGCCTGGTTCTCTATCCACTACCTGGTTAGGTACTAGAGTACCTAATAGAGGAATATGAGAGTCTCTGCCCCCAAGGCAGAGCCTGGAAGTACTGTGGAAAGCCCAGGGCTTACCCAGGGTTATAGAGTAAATTAGGGATCTTACCTAGGACATAAACGGTCTGCTAGTGCTGGTTCTCTCTGCAGGCTGTAACATGGCCCTCTTCCCCCTTGGTTTCCATGAGCCTGTTCTCTCTCTTGGTTCTTCTCCTGGGAGACTGAGACCCAAAGAGAAAGCAACCTACCCAAGGTCTCACAGGCAGCTGGAGTGTTAGAGGCAGGTTCTCTGGCTCCAAATACAGTCCTCTTTTTACTCTCCCCTGCTCGATTCCTCAAGGAAACTGTCAGTCAATTCTTCATTCACAGGCAATCCTCAGTTAGGAAAGGTCATTGAAAGAGCTTCAGCAATATCTTAAGACCAGCTTTGATTCAGGGACAATTAGACATTTTGTTGAGGTCTGGGGGGAAAAGACATGAAGCTTTAAAAAATTGGGCAAGTCTAGGAACCTGGAAGGGACTCGGCACAAATTAATTCCATTTCTTAATTCCAAATTGGTTTTAAAAATTATGATTCTGTGACCACACCGATGTGGGTGGGTATTCCCTGCAATCACAGTCACATCTATCTGGTCACAGATTTAAAGCTAGAAGGGACATAAAGGGACACTGAGTCCAATGTCCAAATTTTAAAGAGGAAAGTGAGGCCCCAAAGAGGTGATGTGCTTTGGCCATGATCTTCAAGCCAGGGTACATTCAGACAAGATTGGAATCCAGGGCTTCCTAATTCCATGAGATGATTGTAAGAGCTGGAGGTAAGGCAAGAGTGCCTCACAAGCACGTGAAGGAGGGCCAGAGCAAGAAGGCAGGGGAAATAGGAGGGAGAGGCTGACAAAATCTGGGTTCCACCCTGAGAATATCACTTTCCTTTCGAGAACTCAGTTTGCCCATCTGTGATCCCTGCTTTCCCAAGCTCTCTTACTGCTGAGAGGTGAAGTGCCTTGCCCATTATAACTCAAACCTTCCTGATGCTTAGTCCAACACTACTCACCATGCTACCTAGTGGCCTAATTGTTTTACTTTGCATCACTAATGCCTAAAAATGCATCTTACATAGTAAGCAGGGATTAATTCTTGTCGTTGAGCTGAAATGAGTTAAAATTCCATTCCTAGAACATCAGACCTGAACATTGAGGACTCCAAAGCTGCTGTGTGTGTAAACCTTGAACCCCACCCTAGGGTCCCAATCTGAGCAGAAATGACTAGGAAATCTATAGGCAAAGCTTACATTGTGAGCTTGCTTGTGGGCCTGAGTTTGTCCAGAAACTAGAATGCCAGAAACCACTCTAGATTTAACTGCACATAAATGGAGAATCCCTTAGTTGGGAGAGACACCTAGAGGCGGATTCTGGTGTACCATGTGGATTTTGTTTGGGATCTAAATGGAGCTGAAATCAAAAAAAGAAAGGAACAAACCTGTCTATCCTGCCCCTTCTGCCATCCATCCCATTTCTGGTATGAAATGAGTTTAGAAAATCCATTCTTGCCAATACAAAGTCAGTCTAGGGAGATCTATACCTAGAAAAGGGATAGGCAGAGAGAGAGTTCCCTAAATGCCGGTGTGATTAGATCTGAGCTAATTAAAATTATTGGCTGGCATAACTCTTCCCCTCAGTAATTAGGCAGTCTGTTGGAAGCTTTGAATTGACTAATTAATACACAGGAGATAGCTTAGAGTAAAGATACAAATAGAAATTTTAGAACTGTCATTAGCCAGTTCTAATTGAAAGGAAATTCTCTTTGTGCTTTGAAACTAGTAATAAGATTCAATTTCAGCCATAGGGCAATGCTCAGACTTCCTTAGTCACTCAACTAAGTCAAAGGAGACACCAAATGACAATGTCTGAAGAAAAGGGCAAGAGGGATGCATCCTATGGCGTCCCTAGTAAATCAGAAAGCCCTCAGGAATTCAAATTAAGCAAATTGCACTGAGGCTTAAAACCAACCCATAGAGCTGTGCCACAGAGGCCTATAACTGAAATGGGTGAAGACATTCCTCAATAAAATGGAAGTAACCTCTGAATCACGAGATATCCTGAAAGAGAAGATGGAACAGTTCCTGACCTAGTGTCCTACCTGAACATTCCTTTAAACCCTCTGAGCTGGATACACTTGACCCCCACCTGTAGGTCTAATCTAACTCTGATACCCATGCTAGTCTTGAGCAGCAACATAAAGAGCCCTAGTCCAACTGCAAAACATCCAAGTAAGGAGGTTGTAGGTGCTTCTCTGGATACCTTTGTCATGCCCCATTATCAAGTCCCCGTCTTGTCTGCTAGTTCTACAGTAATAATATAGGTGTGGAGTGCTTTTCCTCCATCCATATCCACTGTCTCATTGAGGGTAGAAGTACCATAGGATCCTTGGAGGCTATTCCATCGGAATTCCCCTTCTACCAAGTCCCATCATGCTGGAAAAATTTGGAGCATGGTCCCAGCCAGAGACAGGAATGGGAGGAGTGAGAGATCCTTGTCCTTTGCTAATTTTCCTTAAGAGAAAACAAAAGAGCTGGTGGTGTGGGTCTCATCATTTTACAGATAGGGAAACTGAGATCTAGAGAAATTCAGTGACCTGTCCAGATTCACACTGCTAGTAAGTGTCTGAGGCAGGATTTGAACTTGAGTCTTCCTCATTCCAAGTCCAGTGCTTTATCTACCACATCATAGTGTGGCCAATGTAGCAAGAAGTCAGGATCTCAAGCCCATACAGAAAACATCTATGCTTCCAAGGGACAAAACTTCCACCTCTTATACCAGTTAATACCCCAATTCATTGCAGTTCCTTAGGGGGGACGTGGGGATCCCCACTGAAGAAGCGAACCATTCAATAACATTAAAAATACCAGGCATTTTTATTTTGGGTGCATTAGACCTCAGACAGAGGAAGGCATCCATTTTAACGAGGAGATGAAGAAGCAAAGGGGGGAAAAGACTAGAGCCAGGGTCCAGGTGATCTAGAGAGATAAGGATGTTGCAGATGTTGCATCTGGATCCCTAAGGGGAAAGGCTACCCAGCATCCCAGTCTAGAATGTGATCATTCTCATACCCAGCAGGTGGCAGAAATGAACTGATAATGTGAGAGAGAGACAGAGAGACAGAGAGACAGAGACAGAGAGACAGAGAGAGAGAGAGAGAGACAGAGGGAGACAGAGAGAGGGGGGTGGGGGGAGACACCCTGGTCACACTTTGACTAGGCTCTTTGTCATGCAAGTATATCTGATTGGTTTCCCACCTATGATATCAGAGGTAGGTAGGAGGCCAGAATCTCCAGCCAGGAAATTCCCAGAAATGGAGAGTTTCAGAGAAGGGCTCGGTCAGGGAGTGTTAGCAGAGCCGAGATAGCCAGGCACATGAATGGACAGGAAAGCTCATGGACACCGCAGGGAGTCAGCGTCTGATCATGAATGCCTCAGTTCCAGCTGCAGCATAGGACTGGACAACAGACAACCCAGAATCACAGCAGGGACCAATTACATGGGAACTGGAAAGTATTTCATGAGTTTTAGTGGTTCTCCCAGTCCATCCTGATGAATGGAAAAACAGATATCTAACCCCATTCCCCATTTAAACTGTGTGAGTTCCCTGAGGGCAGGAACAATCATTCACCTTTCTTTGTATCCCCAGAGTTCAGCATAGGGCTGGGCATTAAGCAGGAGCATAATAAATGCTTGTTGACTTGACTAGGTTAGAGCCTAGTCAATTCGGGGGTGGGGAGGTGGAGGGAGAGGCACTTTAAATTGCAAGGTTTGTATTTTGTCCCTGAGCAACAGGACAGCTAGGTGGGGAAGTGAATTGAGCCTAGGACTGGGAAGACCTGAGTTCAAATCCAACCTCAGGCTCTTACTAGCTGTGGAACCCTGTTCACTTAAGTATCCTCAACTGCAAAATGAGCTGGAGAAGGAAATGGCAAACCACTCCTGTATCTTTGCCAAGAAAACCCCAAATGGGGTCACAAAGAGTCAGACACGACTGAACAACAACAATAATAGGAAAGGGACCACTAGGAAAGCCAGCATTTCAATGCAGTGGAATAAGTTAGGAGATGCGTGGTGCTCTCAGAAACAGGTCGCCAGTCACATGTGGCTTGTAGAGTTCTGAGGGGCAAAAGTAGAGAGCTCCCAGGAAAAAGGGGAGGGGGAAGTTGAGAAAGCCCTTTCGGGGAAACCAAATCCTGGAGGCCCTGGGGATCTAGTACAATAATCAAATAATCATTATTCTGTATGCCATAATAATGCTCAAACCTGGACAGTCAAGGAGTCCAGGAGTTCATACCCCACTAGTACTGTCCCGAAACACCAGAGAGGGTCCTGAAGAGGGAATCTAACCTCATGAGGTGGTACCTTCAGCTCAGAAACTGAAGGGACCCAGAGAAAGACTAACCAGAGCTGACCGGCTCACCAGAAGGAGGCAGAGTCTGGCCCTGGCCCAAAGCTCTAATTCAGGAACTAAAGCTGGGGAGATGATAGACCAAACAAGACACCAAGATTATCAAAAATTACAGTAGAGCTCAAGATTCCCACCTCTCTCCAAAAACAAACAAACAAAAAACAGCCATAGAACTGGAAGGGAAGAGAAAGTAGCTCTGTAAATACTATAAGCAGAGATTCTAAGGGAAAAAAATCAGATTTTCCACAAGGACTACTTTTAAAGAAATAAAAATCAGCACAACTGATAGATATATTTTAAAAATTCCAAAAATATGTGCAACCTGTGACACCTATGGACCTCCCATCTCCAGGAAAAGATGGATGGAAGGGGGGTATCATCTCATATCTCTTCATTTGAGTCCTACTTGATCTTTATATTTTGTTACATCCCCTTTTGATTTTGGGGTGTGTGATGGTTCTTTCCATTTACATTGCTGTAGTTACTATACATATTTGTTTTCTTGGCTTTGCTTACTCCCCTCTGCATCAGTTCATGTAAATCTCTCCATGCTTCTCTGTATCCATCACACACAGCATTTCTTATAGCACAATAGTATTCCATTCCATTCATGTACCACAATTTGCCATACCCAATCAAGTGACAACTACTTTTTCCCCCAATTCTATTTTATCACAAGTGCTTCTATAAATATTTTGCGATATATCTTATCAATAGTTTTCTTGAGGTATAAACCCAACAATGGGTTCTCTGATTCAAGGATATGAATATTTTAGTTTTAATATGAAAAATAGCTATTAGTCTTAAATATATTTATAAATTGTTTATATATCTTGGATACCAAACTCTTATCAGAGAAAATTAATACAAAGTTTTTTTTCCCCATTTTCCCTTCTTATCCTAGATGCATTAATTTTGTTATGCAGAAGCTTTTTCAGTTTCATGTAATCAAAGTTATTTATCTTTTGTAACTACTTCTAAGACTTTTTTTCTCTTTAGTTTTCAATTAGGTAAGGGAGGGTAACGGAAGGGAGGTCAGTAAGAGAGATGCCAAAAAAGAAATATTATTATTTTACATGCATAGAAGAGGACAGAAGGAAGTCCAGAAGGAAGCACAGACAAATTAGGATAATTTGTTAAGTAACATATGGACTTTATTTTTTTTGAAGTAATCAGTGTGAAAGGGGGATTTATGGTCCCATATGTGATCCTCTTTGCATTCTGTTGTGTGTATTAAATGTTAAATTGGGGGAGGGGATATTTAAATTCAGAATTTTTAAAAAATCTAAACAAAAAAGAAAGTGGGAGGTGGGGCTGGTGAGAAGGAAAAAGTTCAGAGATGGGAATCAGAAGTGAAGCAGAAACATCAATTCCATCATTTTATCCCCAGCAATAACAAACTAGCTCAGGCCCCGATGGGCTAAATGAAAAAGCAGATGTATTGAATAAAATGACTAACCTCAGCCACATACTAGAGAAACAAGCATCTGTTTCCCACCCACCCTGGGCCTGGGCTGCCTGGTTTGTGACACTGATTAGGTCAATAATAATTGGATTGTTAGTAATCATAGCCATCTTGGGTGACTGGCCCTCTCTTCTCCCTTTGCTCCAGGTCCCTTCCTGGGAGGCAAGGCTTTCTCACAGAGCAGCACACTCTGTGGAGGCACATCTTGGCTCCAGAAGCACAAGAGCAATGTTAAGGCAGATGCCCCTAACAGCCAGCCCAGTGAAGGTTCAGGATGAACCTCGAACTCTGTGACCTGGCCTGGCTTCCTTCTGCTCTAGGCTTATTTTTAAAGTCTAAGTTGATAAGCTGTTGATAAGCTCTCTGTGCATCCATTTTGGTTCCTCCAGATAAATCCCATTTTTCCTCCTTATAGGCAGTGTTTTCTCTTTTTTACCTCCTTCAGTCTTCAGAATAATTCTTGAGCATCTCTCATCCCTCCTGGGCTGACTTCCCCTCAAGCATTTTGGTCCATAGAAGCTCACCTAGTTCAGGGGGGACCAGCATCTCTGGTAGGAGGGCTGCTGAGCCCTTTTCAGGACCGCTCATCCACCTTTGTCATCCAACTCTCACCTGTGACTCCAAGAAGCTGTAGCATGCACAGTGGCCACATCCTGGTAAAATTGTCTCAGCAGATGGACTAAATGAGGCTGAGGGTAGCAGATAGGCCTCAAACCCATCAGTGAGATAGATAGGGGGATGTCTACCAAAGCATGTGAAGAAGTCCTGAGGACTAGAACAATTTATTCCAACAAGCCATGAAGGCAACTGAAGCAGGCCCTGTGGAGCACTTAGAGCTTGACATCAGACACTGATGACTCTGGAAGACATAGTGAGGTGGATGACTCTGTGCAGCTCTGCCTCACTTAAATCCAATTAATACGCATGACACCATCAGTTGTCTTTGAAAATGGACAAACAGAAATAATCGTATTAATGGATATGAGGACTGTTTAGCTCCCTATAGGCCACCATCACTTGCTGAGTACTATCTGCCTTCCTTATGGGGAACACAAAAAACCAGCTTCCTTCATCTCCATCACTAGAAAAGAACCTTCGCTCCCCCTGGTGACTCAATATTATTTGGCATTAACTATATAGGATGATTAGGATAACTCTAAGGGTTATCCACAGTAACATGGTACTGAAAGGGCTCCCACAGATACTGACTCCCAAGAATCCTTAACAGCCCTTCTCTCTCCATGGTCTGCCCTCTGTAGCCTCCCCTGACTGATCCAGGTACTGCAAAGATTTTTGTAGATGGCTCAAACCTGGTTGGAGCTGAAGGACCCCTAGTTACTCTGGTGCTAAATTTACCTGTACAGTTTTACCAGTACCACCATGGGCCAGCCACCAATTGCTTTCTAACCCCCATTTCTCAAGTGCCAAAGCTCCTCCAAGAGAGTACCACTGCACTCTACCCATCCAAAAGGGCAGCAGGTTCAGTGACTTCCCCCATTCCCAGTGCCATGCTTACTGACAGTGGTATTTGCCCAAGCCACAACTGTCCTAACCTCCTGATCAGCCCACATCCATATAGTTGTGTGATGGAGGAGGCCAATAACTAAAGTCTGAAGCCATTCTGGGGGTATCCACCCACATGATTACATCTAATTCCCCACTGCAATCCCAACCTAGATAGACCATGGAGAGGGGGACGCACTCAAACTCATTTCTTTTAACAACTTTATCCCCTCCCTTGCAGATCCCCAATGGGAATCAGCTATGATAGGAATTCATCTTTATGGGGTCTAGGTATGAATAACTCCCCATTTCAGTCACTTAAAAAGAGTGGTAACATTAATAAATTTCATAGGCTGATCCAGCCTATGAAAGTCAGCTGCTGGAGTCTCAGTACTGACTCCATTAGGCCAAGCCACCAGGAAACTTTGCTCCAGTGTATCAGATTTCTGTTGGCACTTCTGGTACAAAGCCAGTTCCTCAAAAGAAAAGGTCCACCCAACACTGCTCCCTGGGATAAGGGATCGTCTTCCTCCAGGGAGCAGTGATAAGGAAATTCTGGGGCTTTTTTTTTAAACCACTGGTGGGAATTCTAAATCTCTTCCTCATTTTATCTTCTTTTTCCTCATTCTGATAGCTCTACCCTCAGCAGGAACTACAATGTCTGGGTCAGAGAGTACCAGAGTAGGCATCTGGGTGTTGCCTCATTGCCTTGAGGAGAGATCCCTTCCCTCCTCCAGCTCCTGCTGACCTAATGTCCTCTCTGCTGTGGTGGGTAATCTATTCCCTAACCCATAGAAAGGACTCCCCATACACTATTAAAAGGGTCTTTCAAGTGACTGAGTGCCATCCAAATACCCCACCCTCCATATTTGTATCACCCTTCCCACAACTGTGAGTCACAAGGGTATCTCATTTCATCCCAATTACCACCCACACCAGATGTTAGGGTTGGGCCTGACACTAACACCCTGTTAGTTCAGGTTCAATGTAGGACAAAAAGAGGGACTCGCAAGTCATTGGAATAGTTAACAAATGGTGGTGTAGTGAGGGCTCTGGACCTGGAATCAGGAAGACCTGAATTCAAATCCCACCCCAGACCCTTACTGTCTATGTGACCCTGGGCAAGTCACTTAATCTCTGTCTGTTTCCTCAGCTGTCAAATGAGAATAATAGCACCTATATCATAAGGTTGTTGTGAAGATCAAATGAGATCACATTTGTAAAGAGTTCAGTATTCAGTAGGTACTTAATAAATGCTTGTTTCTTTTCATGATCCTGGTAGCTCCTTGATTGGCACTTCTCAACCAAGTTTCCTTCCCTGAATTGCTCCAAATAGATCTCCGATGGAACAGCCATGGCTCAGACTTCATCATTTCCAATTCACCTCTCTGCTGAGTCTGCATCCCCATCCATAATTCACCTAGAAATGGATAGCAGCTGCCAGGGTCTGTGACAGTAAGAATATAGATGTCTGAGCCTCTGGGGGTTTATAAGAAACCCTAGAAAGGGTAACTGACCAAAAAAAAGGTTATCAACAACTTCTGTTCCCACAGACTAGCATACCTTTTGGCAATAAAGAAAAGTTTGTGATCATTATGGACCCTCAAAACATATAGAAATGTTGGAGTCCTCTGGGAACAATGAGAAATGAAACTTGAGGACAGACTTCAGTTCCCACTCTATGGTTTGGAAAGTGATATAATTAAGCTCTGTAAGAATTAGCATAAATATAACTGGGGAAGAGGAAGTCAGTGAAGTAGAGATGAGGAGGGGGAGTATTCCAGGTATGGGGACAACCAGTGAAAAACACCTAGAGTCGGATAGGACTGATTTACTGAGTAGGGGAAAGTTTCCACCCTTTACACTGGAATTTACAGAAACGGTGCTTCATTCCAGCAGATATTGGGTACCCAAGTCTTATCTGGGTTAAATTTTGGATTATAAGATGTTTAATTAATAAGTTTAAATATAACACAGCTTCTACTTTTCTTTTTAACTGTGCTCTCATGTACTTGGCCTCCATCTCTGTGCCAACAACGATCTGCATGGGCATTCCAATATCTCCAACTCCCTTCAAGAAATAATTTCCTAAAATTTCTTGTGTTATGAGGAATCTATCACAGTATAAAAATGTCTTGGTGAATTGATTTGGGGCTAAAAGGGTCTCTTATTTTCAGTCAAATTGTCTCACTAGTTTCAGATTTGTAAAACGTCCTTGACAATTTCTCTCCAAAACAATACGGTCTTCATAGTCTCAGCATAAACAATTTCTAAAGGAGAAAAGGTGATTTGGCACTGATCTTTCAGACACTTTTGCTCTCGAAGACTAGTTTGGAACAAAGGAAGTCACGGCTTCATCTTGTTATCATTAAGCAAATTTAAAAAGGCACTCTATTTGGGTGAGGAAAAATACAGAGGAAACTTCCTTTTTACACTTCTTCCTTGGTCATCAGGCACATTAGACACTTACGCATGCTTATGGCCCCCCATCTGACCAGGGGCAGGAAAAAATGAACTCAGCTTTGGGAAATACTAATATGGAGGAAAGGGGGCAAAGAATTCAGAACTGTCTAATTTGATCTGTTACTGTCATCATGCTGGTTTTTTATGATTGCTGCCTTCTCTTTCAAAGGGCTCATTTTGCCACAAATTCAAGTCATTCAATGGTCTATGGCAGTGGTTCCCAGAGAGGGGTCCCTACAGGGATCTGGGAGGTAAAAACTATTTTCATAATAATAAGACATTTTAATTTCTAATTTGATAAATATTGACAGATATAGCCCACATAAACAAAAGTGTATTTGGGGGGGTTTTCAATCATTTTTAAGAGTATAAAGGGGTCCTGAGACCAAATGTTTGAGAACTGCTGGTCTAGTTTGCAGCCTTGACCCTCTACCTTGAAAAAAATAAATAAATCAGAAAAATATTTGCCCTTCTCTTGTCCTAAAGCACCTCTCCATGAGCCACTGACAGTGACTCCTCCATTACACCCATCCATTCATTCAGGAACCCGCCATGTAAATTCATCTGGGTCCCATCAGAGCTTAGCAGCCATCTAGTATAAACCCAGCATGTGACAGATAAGAAAACTGTGTCTTCTTAACACTTTGTTATTGTTCAGTTATTCAGTTGTATCCAACCCTTTGTGACCCTACATGGGGTCTTTTTGGCAGACACTGGAGTGGTTTGCCATTTCCTTCTCCAATGGATTAAGGTAAACAGGATTAGGTGACTGGCTCAGGGTCACAAAGTGACTGAGTGTCTGCGGCCAGATTTGGACACAGCTCTTTCTGACTCCAGACCCAGTGCTCTATCCATTGAGACACTTTTCTCCCCTCCAAGTATCTGCATCACTGGCTTTCTTGCTGTTCTCATACACTCCCCCTCCTGTGTCTTTTCTCTGGCCATCTCCCTCACATCTGGAAAGTTCTACCTCTTCACCTCCACCTCTTAGATTCCTTGAGCCCTTTAAAGACTCAGCACTGTTCCCACCTTTGACAAGAAACCTTCCCGGGTCCCCTCAACCCAGCCTCACCTTTCCCCTCCTCAACCTTCAGTGTCTTCTCTCTGATTAGGTAGTTTTGTATGTACATAGTTGTTTTCATACTGTCTCTCCAATTAGACTGTGAGCTCCTTGATGGCAGGGACCTTGTTTTGTGTCTTTCTTTGTATCCCCAGTGCTTAGCACCATTCCTGGAACATTGTGTTTTAATAGATGTTTGTTGATTGACAAGTGACTTGCCTAAGGTCACACAGGTAGAAAACAGCAGAGGTGAATTGTGAGTTGAGGTCCTGTCAACTCCAAATTCACCATCACAGTGCCCCTCATGATTACTTGAACATCTTGAAATCGAATTACTTGAAGCAGCTAGAGAGATGCTACTTGTCTGTCTCCTTAAAAATCTTGAGCTTTCACTTCCACTAACCATTTCTGCTCCTCTCACCACAGCCCATTCTTATTTTCTTACTATGCTGTTCATCCTCCCTTGAACACCCTCCAGTTTACCAATGCCTTTCCTTAAATATGGCACCCAGAACTGATCACAGTATTCCAGATGTGGCTTGATAAAGGTTGAATACAGGGAGAATTTTTGTGAGAAATTGAAGTTCACTATTCTCTATCTTGCAGAAAGAACTTCCTTCTCTTTCTCTGAAAAATCAGAACATTTTCCCCTCTCTAGTCCTGTGGTGCATTTCCCCCTTGTAGTCTTTGTTTTCAGGCAGGGAGAGGGAGGAGGAAGGTAGGGAAGATTTATTTTTGGAATAAATTTTATTGATATCTTTTTTTAAACATCATCTAAATTTCCCCCTGTATCTCCTCTCTCCCCAGAGATCCATCCATATAACAAAGATTTTTTAAGTAGAAGAGAACAAAAGTCCACAAAACTGATTAATACATTGAAAAAAATCTTAAAACATACACAATGTTCCACATTCATGGACCTCCCACTTCTGCAAAGGAGTGGGGCAAGGTATCTTCTTATAGTTCTTCTCTGGGACTAAAGCTGTTCTTTGTAATTTTGCAACATTCACTTTTGGTTCTTCTGTGGTGGTTTCTTTCCATTTACATTGTTGTACTCACTGCATATACTGTTTCTCAGTGTCTGATTTCTTCACTTTGGATCAGTTCATATAAATCTTCCCATGTTGCTCTGTATTTAATTACATTTGTTATGTCTTGCAGCACAATAATAGTCTATTACAATCAAATAATACAAATGAACCATTCTCCCATAAAGAGGTATCTACTTTGTTTCTAGTTCTTTGCTAAAACAAAAAGTGCTACAATAAATCTTTTGGTCAATAGGAGGCCTTTCTTTTTATAAATGACTTGCTTGGGGTATACACTTACTAACTAGTGGGATCTCTGGGTCAAAGAGTATGGACATGTTAGCCACTTAATTTTCCTAATACCAAACTGCTTTCCAAAATGATTGTACTAATTCACAGCTCTATCAATGATGCATTAGTACTGCTATCTTTTCACAACTCTTTTAATGTTTACTATTCTTGTCTTTTGTCCTCGTTGCCAATTTACTGGGTGTGAACAGTGAAACTTCATGCTTGTTTTGATCTGCATTTCTCTTATTTGTAATGTGCTACATTCTTTTCATATAGTTGTTAAAAGTTTGCCAATTCCTCTAACCACTTACGTATTAGAGATATTAGGTCTTAAATATTTCTTAGTTGTTTGTATATGTTGGAAACCTAATACTTAACAGAGAAATTTGATGCAAATAGTTTCCCAGTTTACCACTTCCCTTCTTATCCTGCATTTTCAGCAGAAACTTTTCAATTTTATGTAATCAATTTATTTTAACTTTTGTAATTATCTCTTGCCCTTGTTTGGTTAAGATTACATCTCCTACCTATAGATGTAAAAAGCATATGATGGCTTTCTCCACTAATCTTAATGGTATTTCAATGATTACTGCCAACTTGGGCAATCAAGGAGTTCCTTATCTTAGGATAGAATTAGTGTGGTGTTCTTAATTCTAGTGCCTTCTCTCTGCTGATTATTTCCTATTTTTATCCTGTATATAACATATTTGTACATATCTGTTTACATGTTGTCTCCCTCATTAGATTGTGAACTCCTGGAGAGCAGAGACTGACTTTTTGCCTTTCTTTGTATTCCCAGTACTAAGCATAGTGCCTGGAATATAATAAGTGCTTAATAAATGATTATTGACTGCTCTCTATATTCCTATTTATAAATAAAAGGTATAACTATTTAAAGAAAACACAGGAGGCAAGATTTCAGCTGAGCCATGAAGAATCAGCATAGTGGACAAAGAGGAATGATGAACACTGCCAGCAAAGGGAGATACTGAATGTGTATGTGTGTGTGAAAGAGACAGAGAGAGAGGGAAAAGGGAGCTTGGGTGGGGAGGGGAGAGGGAGGAAGGGAAAAGACATGTGGCATAGAAACCACAGAGAATGAGAGAAAATCCAGAAGGATAGGAATAAGCAAACAATGTTCCAATTAAAAAAAATAAATGGAAAATTTAGGAATCTGTCAACAAATTAATTTTGAGAGCATTTAGAAAAGAAAATGGTAACCACCAGGTTACCAGATGGATTCACTAAGAACAAAATCTCATTTCCTTTTTTATTAAAATTAACAGACTACTAGTTTTGCCTTCTGAGGCCAAACAAAGTAAGTCTAAGCCTTTTTTCACATCACACAATCTTCTAAATATTTAAAGACAATTCTCATACTCTCACCATCCTCTGATCTAAGTCAGGAGGAAGATTCTTCTAATGTTGAATGTGTCATGCATTGTGATTTTAGTGCCTGCTGGTGCTGAACTGAACTAAATGATAGTAATATTAGGCGCAGAGGCAGTACATACTGCATGCCTGAAATACACTTCCTCCTCAAAGAATCCCTCTTCTTTCAGAATGCAGCTTAAATATCACCTTTTACAGAAAGCCCTTCCCTCCTGGATCTTACTTCCCCTCTACTCCTATTCTTGTGTTCTCCCCTCCAAATTACCTCGAATTTATACTCTGAGAGACCTGCCTACTTGAGTTCATGTGAAAAAGACCTAGGGGTTTTGTCTACAAGTCCACTGTGAATCGATACTGATGTGTTTGCCCAGTTAGTGCAGTCCTAGACTGCAGTAACAGTTAGTAACAGTCTCATGGTATTCTGTGCTAGTCTAACTACCTCTGGAATACCGTATTTAGATCTGGGCACTACATCATAATGACACTGACAATGGGAGCACATGTTGAAAATATTAAAAATCATGTCACATCTCTGAATATTCGGAGTTTGCCCATCATTCAAGGGCCAGTTCAAGTTTTGACTCAGTTGCACTTTTTCTGGATCCATATTTACTCCTTATCCATAAACATACAAACTAGGATGGATGTATGAGCTTACTGATGAGGATGCTCCCTCTGATGCAGATCACAGCCCATCCCTGCCTGCCCCTCCAGTACAATCCTTGTAGGCTTTCCTGTGTCATCCATCAGCTCACCCCAGAGGGGGAGGGAGTGTTACACAACAGGCTGCTGGGAGCCCTCCTTTCTTTTTCTTGACATTGCGAAGAATAGTGGTACATATGGGTTGACCAGTGGTTATCTCTACTCAGAAAATCAGAGCCCAAATTAGAATCCACATCTTCAGATTCTAAATCCAGCACTCATTCTACTAAACTACACGATAGCAGAGTAAAGGCTGTTGTTGTTTGTCCTTCCTTCTAGACGAGGACCATGACATCAGGGAAGCACTGCCATGACACACCAGCGAACTGAATTTAAGTAAGGGAGGAATGCTTCTTTATTAGTAGAGAGTTAGACAAGGTCCATCCATCAAGGTCCCTTCCAACTTGGAAATCCCATCAATCTCCTAAGAGGCAGGGGGCTTGATTATTTTTCTCCTTGGTGAAAAAAAGAAGTATAAATCTCCCTATTTAACCTTTATTGACAGATGGTTAGACAGATAAAACAAAATTAAATGAATGAATTCTTACTCCCAGTGCTTAATGTTTCAGTCTTAATTATTAGCAGTTCACAACATGGAGGAAGACATTCCCTTCCATGGTAGTAGGAAATATCTGAAAAATCAACCTTCACAGATGATGTGAAGTTTCATTTTGCTAGTTCTTTTGTCTTAGTCCTGGCAAGTGCTTATCACTGGTTAGCATTTCTTGGGATTTCTAACCCTGGTTCTTATCTAATCAATGCTTGTTGAATTAAATTGAATAGAAAACGTGCATAAAAATTGTCTTGATGGCAGCCTGTATTCTTGGGACACTGGGATTCTTTCCTACCACTAGAGCACTCAAAGCTAATGGGGCAGTCTTATAGCACATAGGACATGCATGAGTTGAATCCCTCTTGGACATGGATTTCACTGGAGATTCATTACATACCTTAGTCATGGCCATGTTATCCACACTGGTGCTTGAGGCTGAGCTCCAGGGGGTGAAGCAGAATATTTATGCAAACAAGTTAGGTTTTGATAAGGAAGGCAAGATTTAAAGGACTTGAGAAGAGGGTCCATTTTGAGCTAAACGGGTTGGAAGGAGATAGATCAGCAAAGGCTTCATGGAGGAGGTAGTATAGCACCTGAAGTGAAACTTAAAGGAAAAGAATGATTTTACTTGATGGTGCCAAAGACAGATCACAAGCCAGGAATGGAGGATGGTCTCCTTTTATGGAGAAGGTAGAACAACAATACTGAGGAAAATTAACTTGAGGAGGAATGTAACTTGAAGAGTCTAATTTGGCTAGAATGTAGTGTGTGAAAGAGTAGGATATACAACTGGAAAGGTAAGCAGTAGCCAAATTGTGGAGAGTTGTTAATGGCAAGCTAAGGAATTTATTTGCATCTATGTGGAACTATGGAAGTTTTTTTGTTTTGTTTTTTAAAGCAGGTTAAGTGACATGATCAGACCGGCACATTAAGAATAGTAGCAATTGGGGCGGCTAGGTGGTACAGTGAATAGAGCACCGGCCCTGGAGTTGGGAGGATCTGAGTTCAAATCCGGCCTCAGACACTTGACACACTTATTAGCTGTGTGACTTTGGGCAAGTCACTTAACCCCAACTGCCCGCCAAAAAGCAAAAAAAAAAGTAGCAATCAGCACCACTTTCATATTTCAAGGTTTACAAAGTGTTTTTTCTTTTTCACAGCTGTGAAGCAGATAAACCAAGTATTAACCACATTTTACATAGGAAGAAACAGGCTCAAAGAGCTTAAATGATGCACACATAGTCACTGAGCCCAAATTAGAAGCCACACCTGCACATTCTAGATCCAGCACTCATTCTCCTAAACTCTACTATAGCAGAGTAAAGGCTCCTTCTAGAAGAGGGCCATGACATCAGGGAGGTGGTGCCATGACATGCAAGGGAATTGGATTTAAGTGAGGGAAGGATGTTCAAAGTCACTAGCCTCACTTTCTCCTCTGGAGTCATCTGGGTCCAGTCACCAGACATCAATCAGGATGACTGGAGATGGCCCAGGATGCAGGGGGAGACCGAGGCCTTTTCAAGCTAAGGTCTTTTCTAGGTCTCAGTCTGACTGAGGAAATGCCCATTCAGACTCAAGCTGAATATGCAGCCTCACTCAATGTCTTCCAATAAAAGCTTCATGAATACTTGACAGGTATGTGGCAGAAAGGATTCTTGTTCAAACACATGTTGTGCTATCTGGCCTCCAAGGGCCCTCCCAACTCTTCTGGGATTCTGAATGGAGAGAAACTGGAAGTGCGTAGAATAGAATTAAGAAGATGTTATTACAATAGTCTAGGTTCTGAAATTAGGTAGTGGCAGCAAAAATAGCAATGCAGACACAAGATATTGTGGAGAGAGAACTAGTAGAACATGCTAGAAACTGGTTGGCTATTGGAGGTGACGGATGACAGAAAACCTCCTGGAAATCAAGTAGTGGCATCAAAAGAAAACACCTGAGAAACAGGTTTTGGGGGGGGGGGGAGGAAGAAAGATGAAGAGACTGTAAGTGTCAGAGTGCATCAACTGCTGGACTTGGAGTCCAGAAGGTCTGAATTCAAATCCAGCCTCAGATATTTATTGGCTGTGGGACCCTGGGCAAGTCACTGCACCTCTCTTTGCCCTGTTTTCCTCATCTGTAAAATGGACACAATATTATACACCTACTTCTCAGGGTTACTGTTGGGATCAAATGAGATATATGTAAGGCACTTCTGCAAACTTTAAAGTGTTATATAAATGCTATCATCGGCATCATCATCATCATTATTACTATTATTGTCATTAAGTTTTAGGTTTGAGACTGCTGAACTTGAGGTACAGGTAGGACACACACGCAGAGATGTTTTAGCAGTTAAATATGCAAGACAGGACGTCAGTGGAAAGACTGATTCTATACATATAAACTCGGGAGTCATCCACGAAGATAATCACAGCCACAAAATGCAATGAGGTAAAAGGAAAAGACCACATGTTCTCTCCCTTGGGACTAAAGATAGTCTTTCAGCTGAATTATTTAAAACTGGGCATAACAGCAACATTTGATTAGTAGGATCAGATTCAAAATGATCACTGTGGGTTAAAATGAAAGCCTAACTACACCTGAGGAGATGAAATTTAATAGGTATAAAGTTCTATACTGGGCTCAAGGAATCTTCTCAAGTATAGGTTAGGGGAAATGTGGCTGGGCAATGAGTATTTCAGTGGTCTACAAACTCAAAATGAGTTTAAAGTATTATATGATACCCCCCAAACCTTATCTTACTGTATAGACCCATTGTTAACTCTACTAAAATTCTCTGGTGTCTATTAAGATGGCACTAAGCATACTGCCTTCCATATAATAATTTCTTAATAAATGCTTGTGGGCTGGACTAGATTCATCCTAATAGATTCAAGGGAAGGGAATAAACATTGGTATGGTACTAACTATGTGCCAACCACTATGTTATGCACTTTAGTTATTATTTCATTTGATCCTCACAACAACCCTGGGAGGTCAGGTGCTATGATTATCCCCATTTTACAGCTTAGGATAATGAGACAAACAAGTTAAATGACTTGCCCAGGGTCACACAACTAGTAAGTTTCTGAGGTCAAATTTGAACTCAGGTTTTCCTGGTTCCAGGGCTGCAATACAAAGACCAAAATGGCAGCCCCTGTCCACAAGGTGCTTACATTCTATCACAGGAGACAATGTGGACTTACAGATGTACCGGAAGTACACAAAATAAGTGAATACAAGATCACAAGAAGTTGGAGGGAAGACCCAGCAAGGCCTCATGGAGAAGATGATCCTAGAGCTGAGTTTTGAAAGAAACAAGGGATTATGAAAGGCAGAGGGTAAGGAGGGAGGGCACTTCAGGCATGGGACAACAGACTGTGCCAGGGAACAGACACAGATGGAAGATAAAGGACCAGCAAGGTTGGTTTGCCTGGACCAGAGTACATGAAAGGGAGTAATACATAATGTTGGAAAGACAAGGCTAGAGCCTTCATTGTCATGAGGGGCTTTAAATGCCAAGCAGGAGAGTTTACATTTGACTCTGGAGGTCATAGGGAGCCAGGGCTTAATGAGTTCACACCTGTGCTTTAGGATATAACTTTGGCAGCTTTAAGGAAGATGGAGTGGAGAAGGGAGGGTCTTAAAGTAAGAAGAACAATTCAGAGTATTTTGCAAAGCTTGAACTAGGGTGATGGCTGTGTGAGTGGAAAGATGAAGTAAGATGCTGGAAATGTTTTGGAAATAACCTTTGCTAGTTGAGTTAAATAAAATAATAGATCACATTTTCTGACCCTTTAAGAAAAAAATCCTTGGTCATAACTTTCCACCATCAAACCATTCCTCCCTTTCAAAAAGTCCAATTGAGAATGATGTATAGGTCAGTTTTAGTACATTATTTCCAAAATAAAATGTCTTCCAGTGGAATTTCCTTAAAACTTTCTGCATCCTTTTTCACACTTTGATGTGAAATTATTTCCATTTTCAAGTCGGTTTCCAAAAAGTTTTCTTTCTTTTTTAGTCTAAATAGTCTCTTCAATTCCTCCATGAAAGTCCTCCTCCAATCCCATATAATGGCCTGACAATGACCTAAGTACAAGAAAATCAGCAGAGTGTAAATTCTTATGGGTCCTAATGTGCTGGAAAGGCTCAGGTGATGGCACTGTGACAAATATTGTCTTCACAAGCAGCCAAGAGGCTAATTGACAGAAGGCTGGGCAGCAGGTGACTAAGATTTTTGGCCTCAGCAACTTCCAAAAGGCAGCAACTTGCACTGCTGGAGGGAGTACTGACAGTAATGAAATAATTACTGACTTTCTGAAATACGTAAATAATTCCCTGTTATAGTTTCCCTCACCATCCTTTTTCCTTATTCCATTGTGCTTTGTGAATGAGAGAAGTTAAAAGGAAACTATGTTTTTTCTTACATGGCACTGTGATGTGGGTTTCTAAAGCTTTCTTTTAAGCCTAATTCTCACAGGAATTTTTTTAAAATTGGTAGTAAATAGGTGTTTTATCCCAAAGGGAAACTGAAGCACTAGATGCTGAGTAAGCTGGAGTAGAAGCAGACCCAGGCACCGCAATTTCCTAACTCCTGACATCATCACTACTACGACAAAAGGACATACCCACACCAGTTCAGGAAAATCAAACCAAAACTCCAGTTTTCTCTTGTATTCATTTTAGTCCTGGGATTAAAAACCAAAGCAAAAACCCTTCAGAGCTCCAAATAAACTATGAGCAAATGTTAAGAGAAAAGGGTGATATTGATAATTATCCATTTTATTTTTATTCACTATAGCAACACTTTCAAAGAGTCTTTACATAAGGGTTTTCTACTTTACAAGCAAATTGCAATATACAGTATATACTCTGGATGGATTTTAAAGAAAAGACAAAGGGGAAAACAAGCACTGAAAGTATTAATGGTTGTGTTTTTGTCTCATAGCTAGCATTGAACTTAAGACTTTAAACAATAGAATGTTACTGGATTTGGCATTCTGTTTTTATTGTGATAACGTGACATCTAAGGAGGCAGTGAAGCAGCTTTATCACCGCAGTGATCAAAAGCATACTGCATGTTTCTTTAATGACAAAATTTAGATTATTTTTAAATTTAAACTTTCCATAATGTGTCAAAACTCATGCCGCCACATTAAAATGAAAGAGGCAATATGGAAAGCCCATTTGAAAATGCACTTTGAGCACAAGAATTAAGAAAATACGTGGTTTTCTCCAATCCCCCTCAGTAGTGGCATTGTTAAGTCCATGAGGAATTTCAAAACATATTTCTGAGACACACATGCATGCCACTGTATCGACCCCCACAGAATTCAGCCCCTTTAGCAGCATGAAAATTGTGGATTTGTGCAGGCTTATTGATTCTCATTTCAATTGTGTTTTAAGGATCCTAAAGTACATTCCAAGTGAATGTGAAATCAAGGAAATGACGACCGTACTCACAAACTGAGATTGTACATCTTATCTGGAGCATCCTAGACTATGGGAGTACGTGGAAGTGGCAGTTAGAAGAAAGAAAAAGATCGTGTAGTATGTTATCAGGTCAAAAACACGGGAAAACAAAGGAGCATACAAAGAAAACATCGTGAAAAAGTGACACGTGATGTGGTATAACAGCTTTCTTCAGTGCTGTACAGATGCCTTCAAATAGCAACATTACAGGGAGATTTATTTGAAACAAACAAAAATAGTCACGTACAACAGGAGGCTTGTTGATTACTTTAGGCACAACTCTAAGCAATAAAGCTCATTTAAAGTG
>CM053589.1:176462126-176598443 GCA_028646515.1 Pseudochirops corinnae | reverse complement strand
CATTTTGGGGGCTTGTGTGTGTGTATGTGTGTGTATCTGTTCTATCAGGAAGGCCTAAACACATGTGGCTCATATATTTTCAAAAATGTGCACGTGAATGGTTCTCTGACAATCCAGAATGAAAGATGAGTTAGCAAGCTTGGGGGCAAATTGCATTTTACAATTTCAAGTCAAAAAAGACATACATTTGCCTATTTTCTTTCCAAAGGGATAGTTACTTCTCATCAGTACATTACTGTTAAAAGGAATCATTGGAAATACATGCAACTGATTTCCTGGCCATATTCCCTTTAATTAGTAGTGGTCAGCAGGTACAAAACAAACCAAAAAACCCGACCCAATGTTTCTGGCCATCCACAGCACTTCGTAATGGTTACCTCTCTTGGAAAATATTACTCTAGACTGATGCCATTAATGGAGAAATACAAAAGGAAATCTGTAGCCTGACGGCACGCAAACACCACTAGATCTGTGCATGCACTAACTTCTCGGTCCCACAGCTCCCTTGTAAAAGAAAAAAAAGTAATTGAGAGCATCTGTCAAACATTTTAGTAAAAGACTCTTCCCTCCCCAGCTCTGGTTCTTGCACAAGCCCTCCTCAGTTTCTAATCACCTTCCAATAAATTTGTCGCTCACGTGCACACCCCCATATAAATAAGGAAGAAAGCTAAGAAGCATAGAAAAGCAAAATCAAAGCTCTTAAGAGTACCAGCTCTTCTCATGATATTGTGGGCTTGCTTAAAGCAAAGCTGTGATTTTTCTCAAAATATTACTTATTAAACACAAGTTTTATTATGCAAAATAGTTTTAAATCCCTATACATACATCAAAGTTTTGTGCAAACATTTCAAGTCAGGTACTTCAGTCTTCTGATATTAGCAGAAAGTCAATAAATACAAACATTATAATAAAGTTAAAAGGCCTAATTTAAAACATCTTATGTAGAGCCTTAAACACGGCATCATGAACCCTCAGCCTTACACATTCAACACTCCATCACCAGCAGAACTCTCAGCGTTTTCAAGTTTTGCTAATGAATGCCTCTCCAGTCCCATTTCCAAAATTCACCCAGTAACAACATCAAGGGAACACGAAGATCACACCAGTGAGACATCACAGCAATGCACAGATGTCTACACAGGACGTGACGCCGCCCTCCAACCGGGGAGACTCGCCTGGTACCCAGAGAAGGCGCGAGAAGGTAAGCCTTGGAACACAACACACATCAGTAACCTGCCAAAAGGCCTGAGCTCTTTAGAGTCATGGGGGTTTTACGGAGGCCTGTGCAATACAGTACGAGCCAACAACCTGCTTAGAGATGTGCAATCCCACCAATGTCTCGAGCCTTTTAAATAGCGGTTATATTCAAAGGCTGGGGTAAACAAAAAAGGATCCCATTTTAAATAATCATCATTAATAAGAATTATAAAAAAAGACTATGTCAGTAAACCATACACCTTGAATATTTAGGGGAACACTGTGGTAAAGCATAAATTTTCTGTAGGGAGTAACAAACTGAAGTTTCCTCTGCAGGCCTCTGAGATGGAAAAGCAAACATATGTGTTTACCTGAGACAATGAATGTTCAGATGGCGTAGGCTTCAACTAGGTTATGGAACTGAATAGGCAAACTAATTGAAGCTTCGAAGTTTTAATATCAAGACTTGCAGGCTTTTTAATAGTGCCTTCACCATGGGAATCGAATGTATGTAAAACAATCATAGAATGAACAAATCTTTCCAAAGAAATGGGCATGTGATGATTACGTCCTTAATGTATCTTTGGCTTCGGGAGACGAGAATAGCGCTTGGAGGACAAACAATCCCCAGAGTGGAAATTGGCAGTCTGATGTTGCATGCTCTCTTTTCTTTGTGCCAGTGGCCTTGGGATGTTTGTCTTGCCTTGGAAGGTCTGAGGCTCTTGTTTGGGACTGCTTACTATTTGCTTCTGTTTAAGAGAGGAGACTGAAGGTGGGCGAAGTTTAGAAGCTTTCTGATTCGGCTTACTTACTAACCTTGTCTGACTCATCATTTGAAGTTTTTCTGGATCACATGTTGACTCTGATGTCTTACAAGCTGTTGGTCTATTGTGAGATGATTCAGAAATGGTCCCTGAATGAGGTACCAAAGAATTCTCAACTGATGGCTTTTGAAGCTGCAAGGCCTTTGGATGGGTAGTACCAGCTGTGGGCAAAGGCTGGTAAATTTTCGCAGCTTTCTGAGCTTGGTCTTCTCCTGTACTCACGTGGAAAGAGGGTGCAGATGCCAGTTCACTCGCTTTATTACCAGTCAGCTGATTAGGCTTTGAAACATTCCCTGTCATACTCAAGTGTTCTTCAGAAGGTATATTCATAGGAAATTCCTTCATAATTAATGGTGATTTTAATGACTGGGGCAGTTCTGTGAGGCCATAATCACTTTTTTGTTGAAAATCATCTGCAAAACTTTCATTTAGACTTTCAACATCCTGATGTAAGCCCACAACAGGACTTTCACTGTGGGCCTCGATGTGTTGTGGCTTTATTAGCTTTCCCTGGGCGTGGTCTGTGGGCCTGGGAAGGTTGCTGGAAGGCTGTAGTACTTGAGGCTGTCAAAACGAAAAACAAAATTAACCACAGTAAACTTCAAAAGTAATACATTCAGTATTAGATCCAAGTTGTGCTGATTTGATGTGTTTAATGTAGCTTTGAAAGCCTGAATATGCTTTTTGTGCTTAAAAAAAAAAAACTGACAAAACCATAAGTGAATTCATGAAACATACAAGAAGAGTGATTATGCAAACAAAAAGTTATGCTGGCTGAAAATTTCAAAGAAATTCCCAAAATAATCAGGAAAAGGGACAAGTTTAATGACGGACACTATAGAAAAATTTTTGTTCCACAATTCTATTTTAATAGATCTAAGTGGAGGCAAGAGCTCTTAGCTAACTGATTTCTTTGTGTTTCTATGCATTTGTGTTTAATCGATTCAAAGTAGTCAATTTACTTAGCACAATTATAAACATGACCACCTCCTCCCCCTTGGAAAAAAGCATTTTATGTATACTAGTTGTATCTGAGTTTGGAATTTTGTTAATCAGCAAATAAACAAGGTTTGATGAAGATTATGTGTCAGGTAAAATTTTATTTCAGTGCAATATAGGTGGATAAATCTACTCTACTTTCAATCTTCCCAATGAAAATATTTGGAAAGAAACATTTTCAAAGTGTCTTTGCCCTGTCTGTGACTATGACAACTTATACATATCATGTGGTCATAAATGTCCATGCCTAACCATAGACAAAGCTTCCTTAAGATGGCCTGATATTCCCTATTCACACAGAGAGAAACATCTCATGATAGCTAAACCAACAATGTCAATATGCCTTAAGAGGTGGTTTAATGTGGGGCTCATAAACTTTAAAAAAATTTTTGAAACTGTATTTCAATACAGTTGGTTTCCTTTGTAATTATAAGTACTCTATTTTATGCACCACTGTAATCTGCTCCAGGGGAGAACATACCCACATGGATGGGATCATAGTTATTTAAGTGCATAAACAATGAGTAACCAGCAATCATCATAGAGAACACAAAAACTGACATTTAATCTTATAAAGGAGAGACACCAATAATATTTGAAAGTAAAGGAGATGCTGTTCCTTACTATTAGTACAGAATATACTTTGAACTGATTATTCCTTTAGTAGCAAGGGTACACTAGGCCATCCACAATCTCTCACCTAAAATCAGTTAACTATAAAATAGTTACCTGTCTAGAGGTCAATGGTCAGTCTGTGGTCAGGGTAAGGAGTGAATCTTAGGCACAAAGTTAATTAGGCTGACAGGGTTATCAATGATCTTGGTCTAATAATTAGCACAGTCCTAATAAGACACAAATAATTCAAGACAGTCATCCAAAATCACATGGATTTATTTTTAATTAAACTCTTCACAATGTCTTTATAGTTTAAAACTCACACCACTGTTGATTAAAACATTATCTAATTTACTTTGACTTTTTAAAGCTCTTTTATCATTGGGTGTTAGCAGTGAAAGACTCAGGTTAAAAGTTCTCAGACTTTCTGGTTAAGACCTCTTCAACTATGAGCCAGCCATCACTAGAACAAATTATTAACTCAAGTGAATGAGTTCACCATGCAATTTACTCAACATATTCTTTCTAAGAGAGGTCACTGAAAGTGAAAAAGTAAATTGTGATATTAGTGGCAGAAGAACAGAGGCACTGAACAAATGAAACACTGGAGGGAAAGAAAAAAAAAAACCTGTTAAATGAAAAAAATAGACAGATTCAACAGTATTCTTCCAAGGAAAGTTCCCATTCCCTTTTCACTGTCTTTAACCTTCTAACACAGAAATATGAACTGTTCTCCATTCTCTATTTTCTAAAGTTATGTAAAAACTCTAAAAACAGTGGGATTTATAATAAATTATTTCAAAACTATCTTTCCATAATAGGTAAAGAAAAGACATGATTATAAATATCTTGTCAGCTTAAATTATAAAAAGACAAAGAGGTTTCTGGTTATTAGGTGCCATAAAAACAAAATTTAAATTATTTGATTATGTCTACCCTTCCAAAACAAGAACACTATAAATTGCATCTATAGTAACCACATTTTAAAAAGTTAACTGTTTAAATGCTGGCATGAATTTTAAAATATAAATTTTATATTAGCGAAGAGCTTAATTAAAAATGAATTCACTTAATTTTGAATTACTGACAGTTTAGATAGCATAAGCTGCAAATGTTTATTATTTACCCATGCATAGCTCTTCAAATTCTCAAATACTGAAGTGACCAGAGTTTATCTTGGAAAGAATTCAAACCAAAGTATGAATTTGGTGAGTGAAGCTCAAAAAGTCTAGAACCATGAGAATCTTGGACTTGGAAGGAACCTCAAAGAGCATCTGGTCTAAACTGTCTACCTAAAGTATGATTTCTCTCTAAAACAACGCTCCTATCTAAATAAAGAGCAAGGAAAAAATGTTTTTGGACACAAGCCTAAGGTTCACTTGCAGCACACCAAAGGATTTCTGGCAGCCTGCAAAAAATGCCGAGGAAGACATCTTTTCTATGTAGAAGAAATACTTTGGTGTGTTAAGTGATGGGCTGCAAACTGTACAGGCCTGTTTTAGGGAAATGAAGCTGTTTGTGTTTTTATATTTAAAAATAAAACAAAAATTGAACAATTTATATATGCTACAAAAGCCAGTGAGCTACATATAGTAGAAAGGGTTCTAGATTTAGAGTCAGAGAACATGGATCCTGACTTATGTCAATTACTATCTGTATTTAACTATCAGTTTAACATCTTTGTAGGCCTGTTTTCTCATCCATAAATGAAGGGAGCTGGTCTCTAAAGCTCTTTCTGCCTTTAAATTTATGATCCTGTGCTCCTATGAACTAATCAGCAATGTTCCTGATTCCTCAAAAGTAATCAGTGCTGTCAGTTGTCTAAAGAAATTCATTAATGGGTTTTACAGAGTATTATTTTAAATTTAGTAATATGACATGCTTTATCTACTCTAAAATAAATGTTTTATTTCTCAGCAATGCCTCTGCACGGCAAGGAGATAACTCTGAGTTCATAAAAGCCCTGCATTTAAGAATGCAAGCTCTGGCAGGTCCTATACCATGCTGGAAAGGCCTTAAGTTTGGTCCTAAGAACCAGTTATGTGTTTTCCAACTATGGAGGCTCATTACCAGTAGGCTGGCCACTTGGCAATGAATTCTTTGGACGTGGCAACCAAATTCATGTGAAAAACACATGGAAATGTATAGTTTGAAATCAACTCTAGCTATATTTTAGTATATGTTTCTTTTAGAGATCACTATAGAAGCATTACTAATACATGACGGTCAATTTGCCTTTGATACTAGAATGGTTATACCAAAAAAAGCCAAAAACATTATCTTTTAAAGCTAATAGTTACTAGACATTAGTACAAACTAGGCAATCTGGCTCCATATTGCTAAGGAAGGAACGGTACTTTTTGACCCCTTAATGAGCCGTTAGGGTCTCCCCAAATTCTAATAATGTCAATGTCAAAATACTATTTAAAAAAATGTTCAAGGGAGATTAATGGAAAACTTAACACTGTAATTTAGAAAGTTTTGAATGTCATTTTTTTCTTCCCTAATCAGTCTATAGTTAACATATATTTGTTTCTTATTACAAGGAGAATGAAGACCATGGCTAATTACAGATTATCTGAAACACAGCAACCATATGCTGAACCCAAAGCAAGAGATATGGTACAGTTTTCCCCACCAAAAAGTCTACATACTTCTAGAAGAAATAAATAGGAAAAGAGAAGCACAACGAAATAATCATTTTGTGCTATCTATCCAGTTTATCTGTGCTTAAAAATGGCAAAGTTCCATACAATTTTCTCAAGGCAGGGCAGGGCATTAGGAAGTGACTTTGGGCATCAGGCTTCATAGAAGGAAAGAGCACTGGTTTGGGAATGAGAAGGTCTGGCGTCAATTTCTGCTTCTTGAATTACTATTTTGTAACTTTGGATGAATCATCAGCTTCTTCATCTCTAAAATAAACATGTTGGACTCAGTGGAAGTAACTTTCTAGTTCTATTCTGACTCTATGATCCTAATCAATCCTCTGGCTCTTTCTTTCTCCTCTTACTCTGTTTTCAACACTAGGCTTCTCAGCCTATGAATCCTACAAGATGTCGGTATTCAATCCAAATATTTTAGAAAGAGCATACTGGGGAGTAATATTCCTGAGAAGACCTGGAGCTGGGATCACCACAGAGATGAAGGCAGTGAGGTTCCAAATACGGGAAATATCATTCTTGGGTGGAAAGAATTCTCTACACTCAATGTTTAATGTCCCTGGAGGTAGCCTTGGTGGTGGGAAGACAAAAAGACACTATTTTTTATTTCTCTAAGCACTTATAATAATTGTAGCACAGTCACTATCAGTAAAATGACTGCTGGAAATGTCAAGCTGAATAAAAACTTTAATCACTGTGGCTAATGAGAGAAGAGTCAAGACATTTTTATTAAAGGTAACCCAACTCTAAATTAAAGATCTTGGATCCACTTCAAAAGTTTTTCTGGCGAATGTAAAAGTTGGTTCTCAAGCATTTTGAGGGATTGGGAGGAGGGAAGAAAATGGAGCGATATATAGCATGACTAATTCATGCAGGATTTTGACATGCATGCACCATGCAAAGTGGGAAAAACAATGGTTATGGAAAAAGGTGGTGGGAAGAAATCTGAAATTGTACTGTACCACGCTTTATCATAGAAGTAATGGACTAACTTCTCAACTCCTTGCCAATGGCATAATGGGAAAGCAGAGACAAGAAAAAGACAAGGACAATGATGTCAGAGGACCAACACACAACAATGAGTAATTGCCATGACAGAATAGCAACTTAGAGGTTTTAACTTCTCCCTTAGGCATCACTACTTATTAAATAAGCTTTATTCAAAATGAATTAATTTTTAATTCTTACTAACATCTAAAGTGATATGTAAAAGAGTCAGTTTAAGTAATTATCACCTCAAAAAAATAACTTTAACCTAAAGGATTCACAGATAAGACTCTGTATCAATGAAAGATAAAATAATTTTGTTACAATTTAAAGTGTTCACACCTAAGAGCTGAGTTAAATATATTTTTGCATCATTTCACAGTGACATGAAAATTAGTGTTAATAATTTCACATTTCCATCCATCTTGCATATTAGAAAATACACACACACAAAGCTTTCTAGATTTCTCCACCATGTTCGAATCATTTTATTCATTTCACTTGCCTCTACTCAAGTAACAAAGTCCACTGAAGGTGTAATTTGGTTCTCAAGTTTTATTGCAACAGAAGTATGACACTTTTTCTGGCGCCATCAAGAAGCACCCATTCTGTTATCAACAGACATTCAATATATATATAACCGTGCATTACAGACAAGAATGGACCCACAAAAGAACTATGTCTGTGCACAGTGTGTAGCTTCATACTAGAAATTTTCTATATTCATCATCCACCTAATCAGCTTTCAGGATTTTTGAACAACCATCATACTCTTTTTCTCCTAATTATATTGCTTTAGGCAGACCACAGAAAAACTGCAGGTAGCATCTGACAGCTAAACAAATAAATCAGTCTTTGAATAAAATGCAATTAAGGAGAATAATGTAAAAAAACATCTTTTAAAACTATGAAACTATAGTCAACAATTTAAGATCAAATAACGGTCTAAGACAGTTTGCCCCTTTCTAGCACATGGCCACTGAATGCTATAGTGCAACTTAATTTCTGTGGTCTCTAATCTTCACAGCACACATCAGAACAGCCTAGAGCTGGGCACAATCACTCAATTGAAATGTTCAAGTTCTCTTTCCAAATACGGATGATCAAAATGGACAGAATCTACTTCTTTAAAGTGGAAGTGTTTGAGCACCAAGATGATACAGTTACAATAAGAAATCAAATAAAGGTGGCTTCAAAATTACCCCATCATATTTACGACTATTTACCCTGCAGATTCCGGATGAAGAAACTTTATATGGAAGAAATGAAGCATTACAGTTTTTACTATTTGCAACAAAATGTCATAAAAAGCATATCCTAACCAGCAACTGATAGAGTATGCAGATGTTACTGTGCAGTTAATTAACAAGTGACTGCATCACATGGCATATAAAGGAAACTAAGTATCTGAAAATATTCTAAATTTTCAATTCTTACAAAATTTAGCTGAAAATTTACTGATTTTAAAATGCTTTTTATTCATTTTTTACTGCTTTAAATTAAAATTTAGTTCACATTCTCAATAATTTATAGTGTGTTAAGGGAAATACAACCTCACTTCCTCCTCTCCCCACTCTGGCCCTAATTCTTTGTCATTACCTGGTTAGGCACTGAGTATCCAAATTCAAATTACCTCGATCTGAACAAGTTTAGATACTTTAGGACACTAAAGACTAGAAACAAATGGGTGGGAAGGGTGGGAAGGGGAGCAGAGAAGGAGGGAGAGAACAGAGAGAGCTCAGGAACATTCTGAAAATAAAACTGACATTTACATGGTGAGGGGTTTCAGTTCTGATTATCCCAAAGTGCAGGGTCCCTGTGAGTAAAGACTCCACAGCACGGGGTCCACAGAGCATGGCCCCATGAATCTCAGGACTCCGAGTACCAGTGTGGTGGAATGGAGGAGGTGCAAGACTGAGAGTCACGAAGTGCTGGGTTCAGATCCCGTATCATACACGTCCTAGTCACGTGAGCCTGGCCAAGCCATTTAACTTCTTTGGGCCTCAGTGCCTTTTTTTTTTTTTTTGCTTTTTGGAGGGCAGTTGGGGTTAAGTGACTTGCCCAAGGTCACACGGCTAGTGTGTCAAGTGTCTGAGACTGGATTTGAACTCAGGTCCTCTTGACTTCAGGGCTGGGGCTCTATTCACTGTGCCACCTAGCGCCCCTGGGCCTCAGTTTCTTGATCTATATAACATGATTTGGGTTGTACTTGGCCTCCAAAATCCCTTTTAACTCTATGAAACTGTGAACCTGTGACCTATCAATACCAATCTAAGAGGGCCAATGTTGCCCCTACTCTTCCCCCAAAAGCTTTGCTACTGACTTATGAAAAGTCATTCTTAGGGCTATGTGACGAGGCAGCTCAAAAACTAAAGCGGCGTTCAAACTAGAGCTCACTTCTATCCAGGTTAAACCATGACCAGCTCTCAAAAGTGTGTGCTTAGTGAGTCTATTCAACAAAAGAGTTAGAAAGCAAAAATCCCTGGTGAACCCAGTCATGAAAAAATCAGTTCAGAAGTTTACAAGATGACTCAGAAGAGTGAAGGAGGGGTGCTGCGTTTCCAGCAATGGGGCAATGAAGTGTGTCTATCAACAGGACACAACAAATAATGTCATTAATAAGAACAGAGTAATAATAGTTTAAAAAAATATGTGTTTGGGCATAAAAGGGCTACAGAGTTTCACCAATCATCAGTGAAAGAAAAATCCTGACAATATTTACATTTCTTTTGCGAAGTAACTTCTTTCTGGTGGAGAGGCCAATAAGCAGTTACATATGATAATATTAGGAGGAAAAATTTAACACACTGGCGGTACTTAACCATGCGGACTTACTGGAATTTTTATTACTTTTGACTGGATGCAAAACTACTCTGGAGCATGATAAATTTAGTTTAATTTTTTTAAAAATGATTCAGTTTGTGAGAAATTCATCATTTATACAAAAATCTTAAGAAAAACATTTTGTGAAACTGTATCATTACTATTTTTAAAATCTTGATAGATGTATGTGGGAGGTTTGCTAGGCTGAGGGTATTATTCTTAGTGAAGAGTACACGTACTCAGTGCTGTAAGACAAAGATAGAAAGCGCTTGAGAACATATGTATGTAAAATGCTACTTTTCAGATTTCAAACCATTTAAGAAATTTTTTCTTATCCTTCAATCTGGTTTTTATTTTTGGAATATAAGTCTCACATAAATTGTGAAATTTGAAAACAATTCAGAAAAAGAACACAAATTTTTTTAAACATCCCTTCAATTTAGTCTATAGCACTGATTAAAGTTTGCTATGTTTTTGAGATTAAAGGCACCTAAACTTCAAATGGGTAAACTGCCTTGTGCCTGAGAGGCGCTGTTTTTATTTACTCTGGAAGCTGTATTTTAATTTCAGCTACAGCAAACATTTTAAAACAGCTTTCTGCATCTAACAGTCTGCAGCAATGTTTATAAATAACTATGCTAGAAACTTATCATTACTAATACCTCCTTTGGACATGGATCTGTTGGCATGAATTTAATGAGAAATAACTCACAGAAGAGAGTAACAAATTACATGAAGTGCTCAAAGAGCTTATTTGGATAAAAACAAAATCTGGTACGTAGGGATTTGCTAAAGAAAGAGTTTATCTTCTAATTCTCACTAGATTTATGAAGTGAAGACAAGAGTTGAAGATGATTTAGTTTCCTTGGCAATGTCATTTAATCTCGATTAAGATAAAGTTTGAATAGGCAAGTCCTCTACAATAATTAAACCAATTACCCCAAGTGAAGTGAACAAGTCTCTTTGTAAATAGATGGTAAATGGTTAAGATTATTCTGTTGATCCTTTATCTCTGATCCATCTCACAGCTAAAGTCCCAGGAAAGGCTGTATCCTTTTGTCATTTTAGCTTCCTTTTCTCTCACTTGTTTCTCAGACTTTTGCTAAATAGTGTCTGCTGTAATCACTCAAAGCTCAAATTCTCTCCAAACCTATCAATGATCTTTTAATTGCTAAATCTGCCAGCCTTTTCTTAATCCTTTATCTTCTTGACCTCTCCAGCATCTGCCATTGCTGTCTACTCTCTTCTGGAGAGTCTCTCTGGATCCTTGAAACACAGCTGTCCTATGGGCTCTCTTCTGGCTGCAATCACCTTTGCTGAGTTCCCACAGATACCCAACTTCCTGACTGTGGGTGTACTCTCTGTTCTTTTCTTCTTCTTTCTTGGCTTTCTTTTTTTGGTAACTTTATTAGCTTCCATATAGGTTTAATTATCACTTGAATGAAGATGACCTCCAGATCTCTACATACAATTCTAGTCTCTCTCCTGAACTCCAGTAACACATAATCATGGTCTATCAGACATTCTGCAACGGATGTTTCATGAGCATATCAAACTCAACACATATCAAAATAGCTCTCATTATCTCTCTTCCAAAACCATATCTCTTCTAAATTTCTCTCTTACTGTTAAATGCACAGCCATCCTTCCAGTTACCTTTGATCATATCAAGTATCATCCCAGACTCCTACATTTCCTTCACCTTCACCCCATGTGCCAAATCTCTTTGATTCTACTCCTCCACCACTTTTTTTCTTCAATCATATGACTATCACCCACGTTCAGGTCATTACTTCTCACCTACATTACTGCAGTAGCCTCCTAACTAGTCTGCCCTCAAGTCTTTTCCCACTCCAAGCCATCTGCCACAGGTGCGCCAAAACAATACCCACTGAAGCACCAGTCTGACCTCGTCACTCCCCTTCTCAAGGACCTCCAATGGCTCTCTACTAGTTTTAGACTGAAATACAAATTATTCTGCGTGACATTTAATGTCCTTTACAATTCATTACTCCTCCTCTCACACTCCGCAACGTGGCCTGCCTCCATGTACTACTCCCTTCTCAGAATCCTTGGCTTCCTTTCTCTTCCGATCTTTCCAGTTTATTTTGTATTTACTGGCACACGTTCACAGTGTCCTCCCCAACAGAACATGACCTCCTCAGGGGGGTTGTTTCACTTTTGGCCTTTGTATCATCAGTGCCTCACACAGGATCTGCCACACAGCAGCTGCTCAATAAATGCTCATCAATCACTTGATTTTTATTTTGACATTTTCTTAACTAGTCAAAAAACCTCATAGGCAACTGACCTGCAATCGTTTTGGTGAGTAATTTTTTAGGCTAGCATTAAGCTTCTAAAGGACCAAGCTCTGGTATATGACCCCACCTTTCAAGGATCAAAACACGTTTCATACAGACGTGAATGCACTTTTTATAACTGACATTGTTCAAAATTGCTTTATTCCACTCTACGCCGAAAGGTTATTGAAGGAGAGGAAGATTTTCTTTGTCTCATAACCTGTAATAAATACTTGAAATATATTAAATAAAACAACCATAACTATTAGCAGCCTTAACAAAAAAGCTGCAAGAAAGAAGAGATGTGGCATGTCTCTATGCAAAGTTACTGATTCAAATATCTGGAGACAAAATTCCTTTCAGCCAACAAAATTGATATGAACAAATAAAAGTTTCATGTCCCCACTAACTCACTGAACATTTTATTAAGTTCCTATGTGCAACACCCTGTGTTAGGCATCCAAAGAATAGAAAATAACATGTTATCTCTCCCTGCACTCAACGGGTACACAAACTAGACCTACTTCCATTCACTTGGCCTTACTTTTCTCCTACTGGCAAAATTGATACAGAGTTCTTGAAGACTTCAACAATGATACTAAATAAGAGCAGAGACGACTAGAACAGGGAAATAGGGATATGGAGGACCTAAGAAGAAGAAAGAAAGGCAACTTGGAAAAAAGATAAAGCAGATAGAAAGTTGAAGGGAGAAAGAAAAAGTGAATGGAAAGAGGAAGGTTAGGAGAAGAAGCAGAGAGGAAAAGGTACTCAGTTGCCTCAGAGAAAGGGAGAAAATAATGACCTGATGGACATCAGTGTCCTATATTTTGTGCCTGTATCAAGCATGCCAAAATACTGAAAGTAACACTGCACATGAAGTTCTTTCTTCAATGGAAATTCCACTAACGGGAGACAGTCAAAGCAAAGATGCATGGTCATCAAAGACAAATTCAGTTTACCTTGTCATTTTTCCTAAAGCCATCACTATTTTAAATTCATCCTGATATTTCGTAGTTCTAAATTTAAACATGTCATCAGACATGATCTGTAATAAAAACATTTCATATTCCTACCTGCTTAAAATTTCCACCCCGTTTAGAATAACTGGAACTTTGCACAAAGGCCTAATAATGACTACTGATATAGTTCACAAGTTCAAGAAAATCCATAAAAAGGGCATTTCAATAAATATGTAAAATAGTGCCAACTTACCAGGTGTGCACATAGTAAGCATATTGTATATAACACAATAAATCTAGTTTTAGAAAAGCAGATCAAAATTAACAAGTGAATTAGGGGGTCAAACAACCAAGTTGTTAGCAGTATTAGTAAACCATGCATATCTGAAAGCCAAGTTACTTTCCTACCCTATAAATACCGAATGATCATAAATTTAAAAGAAATGCTAGTGACAACAAAGCTTTCTCATAAGGTGTCTTTTAATAAGACATCTCCTTATTGAACTGCATTCCAAAGACCTTAGGAAATATTTGAGCGAATCTGTATTTATAAATGAAGTCAACTCCATTCTGGATACATTATGCCCATGTAGACATGTGTGAACATATTTTAAACATACCTAGATAAAAAAAAAAAAAGTATTGCTTACTCATCTTAAGGTTATAAAAAAGGAAAATGTATTAAGCACAATCAATACATATGTATATATGTTTATAGGGCTTATGCCATTCATAATATCTGAGGCTTGAGTTTTGTTAGAATCAAATTAAATTTTAAGCATTTTTATGAAAGTCTAAGTTGTAGTCATTTACATGCGATCAAAGATAGTGTTAAGTTGAGAAACAGCAACATAGAAATCATATGCCAGCAGCTCTTTCAGGCTGGGAAAGAAGGGTGCTCTAGAATGAACATTTCGTGCAAAGGGGAAATGTCTACTGGAAGCCAAGGTGAGGTATGAGTGAGAGATCCAGACTCACTCTGTCTGCGGTGCGGTGGTACAGTCCGAGGGCTCCCTTGGAATGAGCCCTGCCAAGGAGAGAAGGAGGGAGCAGAATACCCACCCTGTGCAGAGAGAGAAAGAAGGGAGAAGGTATAATAAAAAAGGGAACAGAAAAAGAGAGAAACCAAAAGCCATACTGTTTCCTTTTGAAAGAAAAAACATAGCCAGTGTTAAAAAAGTTTTAGGCTTGGTTTCAACCTTTATCCATACCACAAAGTGCTCTGAGTACATCGTCAGTAGTCAAGTTGTCAGTTTTCTTATATTGAGGCAAAGTTTTTGTTTTTCAACCTAAGAAAATTTGAAATTAATGTAAGAATATGTCCTGCTATATATTTTTTAGAAAGCAGTAAGTTATATTCCTTTTGTAGGACTAGGAAATATTAAAAATAGAAGATGTGATTTGAAATATTAAATGTTACTCTAGAAATAGCACCAAATATGAACTAGACAAAGAATCAGTGATATGAAATTGTTTAAAAAAAACATTCGAAATTGGAAAGAATCAGAGCATTAACAGGTAAGATAAAGAACATTGGCTTAAAATGACAAAATTATCAGCATTAGGAGAGACCTCCAACTTCCATAGTTGGGTTTGTAATTTGCAACAAATTATTGTACACATGTTACAATATGCAAATATATGCCTCCAGATCTAAATAATCTGAATCATTAGACTCACTTATTAAAGCATTATCCAAGAGAAAACTTTTAACACAATAAGGGAAGTTTTATGTTATTATAACCAAATAATGTTCAAATGAAACAAATGAATATGCATTTTCCTCAAGCTTTAAATATGTTTTTCTAATATTATTAATGAATTTTCACATGAGGATTTTGTCTTTGTAGTGAAAATAGATCCATTCAGTCCACTGTAAATGTCTCTATTAAAATATCAGACTAAATCTTATTTCTCAGAAATTTAAAGAAAAAATACTTAAGGGTAAGAATGACTTTGTTTTACTGATAGATACTTACTGTAGGATCAGGTAACATATCAAAATTGTTAGGGAACCTCACCAAGAACTTAATACAGGGGTGTGAGGGAAGGAAGAAAATCTGTAGCAGACGTCAGAGATTACATCTTTAGAGAACCAGGCTTACTGTGAGGTGCTTATAAAGGAAAGAGCACAGAGCGGTCAACTCTTAACTCTGTTACTAGCTGTGTATGTGACCTCAAGCAATCTCTTTAGATTGGTTTCCTGGTCCATAAGACTAAAGTGGTAGCCCCCAGATGCCATGTAAAGAGATAGCCAATGATTTCATTTAATCAATCATTTATTAATTTCCTACTATGTGTAGAGAGCACTGATCTTAGGTGCTAGGGGAGATATTAAGACATGAGTCATTCCATTTGCAATCTAGTTTACATGGAGGAAAACCTGATTATGAGGGCAAGAACAATGTATCACTAAGTAAAGTGTTTCTGGAGTGTCTAGAATTAGTATTTTTTAAGTTTAAATAGGAATGGGACTAATAGCATTCATAGAGGAGTGTTAAGTGAAGATGATTCATGGGTAATATGGCTATAGAAATCATATTTCTTGAAGGGGTCAGAAAGCCTAAGTGGCAAGAATAGATTTATGCTCAAATATGAACAGTTAATCCCACTTGGCTGGCTAGCTAAGTCTGCTACATAAGGGTTTAAGAAAAAGGCATTCATTTCTCTCACAGTGAACAGTGTACTGAACTTGGAGTCCAGAAGACTTAAGTTCAGATCCCATCTCTGACACCTACTGGTAGTGAGACATCTGGCAAATAACAACCACTTTGAGCTTGTTTCCTCATCTGAAAAATGAAAGGGTTAGACGAGGTGAACTCCTAACAGCCTTTTCAGTCCTAAATCTTTGATCCCAGAAGAATGCCAAAACAGAATTTTAAAAAGAAAAAAAAAACCACTCATTCATTCTATATCCAAGACCTAACTCTACTTAAATAACCTCTCCAGAAAGATGTCTTTCTTGAACACTTAAGAATCTTTTCCAGTGAGAGAGATGACAATCTCATCACAGGTCTGAGGATGAAGGAGAATTCCTACTTTGGCACCAAGGAGATAACTATTTCCCTAAAATATATGTGAAAATGAGTTCCTAAATATTCAAGCCTCCAGAAGGAACTCAAAAGGTCAACTGTAGAGTAATTCTGGGTGCTATACACTGGAACACTAGGGCTGAAGCAGTGAATACCCAGGTTTCCTTCTCCCCATACTTGGAGATAGGACTTAAATGTAATCTTCTGTGTGCTCTGGTTGTTAGTACTCTTCTTGCAGCCATGGTGGCTGAGCAGAGTGATTAAGAAGAACACACGGACCAGTCCTTTGGGCCCTTTTCTCCGTGGGCTCAGGATAGATTAGAGAACAGAACAGAGGCAGCCCAGGGCAAGAGATGCTCCTTTTTCAGGGAGAAGGCTTCACTACTCACTCTATTCATCATCCTCTCAGCTCAAGAATGGAATCTCTTTATTTTACTTGCTGTCTTGTCACATATGGAGGGAGTGGGGTGACTCTGGTGACTGATGAGGCAAAAGTTTCCAACTCCACCAGCCTCACCTGGATCTTAATGATGCCATCCTCACCATACTAGTTTGGAGGATGGGTTGTTGTTGCTTTGTTTGGTTTTGGGGGAGGGAATGGAGAAAATGAGTTCTTTGATAATTTGAGAAAGTATTTATGAATAGCATTTGTTTCTGTTTTCCCCAGAAACCCTAAGGGTCTTCCCCTCCCAACTTGATTTTTTTTTTTGACTAGGTAAAAGAAACCATTCTTTGCCTCATTTCCTACCTAGCTTTCATCACTGATTGGACGTTGTCTCAGTCAAACTAAGGTCCAAGAAAGACCTTAGCTTAAAAAGGCCATGGTCTCCCACTGCATCCAGGGCCATCTCCAGTCATCCTGATCTATATCTGGCTACTGGGTCCAGATGACTCCAGAAGAGAAAGTGAGACTGGTGACTTTACACAGCCCTCCCTCACTTAAATCCAATTCACTAGCAAGTCATGGCATCACCTCCCTGATGTCATGATCCTCTTCAAGAACAAAGGACAAATGACAAGAGAATATTTAATGGCATGCTAGTAAGTACACAATGATTTTCACTTAGCAATCCAAAGATGAGCAAAATTTAGTTCTAAAACACTAAAAAACTTCAGAGCCTTTTTGAGAAACAGTTGAACCTCATTCTTTCCTTTAGAGAACGGTAGATGAAAGCAGTAAGTTAACATTTCTGACTTGAGAGGAAAAGACCCTATTTGACTGCAACCAATAAATCCAGATGATGGGCCCTTTGTTTTTGGAGCAGGAGGGCAGCAAGAGGCAGAAAGTAAGAGGGTCTTGTTTGTGTCATTTCATTGGTATAGGTAATCCCAGAAAGGAAACCTGTACCGATGCAAAGTTTCAAAAAAAGAAAAAATCAATACTACTTTGCACTTTAAAACAAGAAAAAGTAACAACTTTTCAAGTGGTTTTGTTTCCCTTCTTTCATATAGCAGCTCTCTCCCATATCTAAAAGAATGATTTACAATATACAAGCACAAGTTACCCAGTGTTTTTTTAAAAATTGGGTCATTTCAATTCTTCTGATTGCAAGAACAAAAAAATTAATGGGAAAACAAAAATAGGACATCGTGCATAAAAATTTTAAGACGTTGATAATTATGAAACCAATTTTTTAAACTTAATTTTATTATACTTATTTTATAACAAAAACAAAATATAACTTCAATAAGAACAAAGGCATTTTTAAAGCATTTGCCTTCTTGTCTTCATTTCACAAAGATTTATAAAAGGCTCATTATGGTAGGTATTATTAAGCATACAAAAATAACAAAACACTGTTCAAAGGGACTACCTCGGAGAGTGTATACTCTAGTTGGGAAAATAAAAATATACAGAAATATAAAAAGCGCTCTATGGTAACATACTAGAGTTTGAGCAAAGTCTTATGGGAATTCAGAGGAATGAGATGCCAATTCTAGGTTATATAATAAAATAAGACCTCATGGAGAACACAGCAATTGACCTGGGAATTGGCAAATGGGAAATTTTTCAAAAATGTAAAGAGAACGAGAACAAGTAGGGTAAGAATGTAGAGGCAAAAACTGAATTCAATCCAATAAACACTGATTAAAGGGGTGCGATGTGCATAGAGGTAGTGGGGTGGAATGGAAGAGAGGACTTGCTTTGGAAGACCTGGGCTCCAGCCCCTGTCTCAGGTACCTGTGTGCAACCACAAGCAGTTATTTAGCTTCTCAACGCTCTACAAAGCTCTCTCAGGCTCCGAGTTAGAGAGAAGCTGCTCTGCACCAAGTGATTCATGCTGATGAAATCACAGATTTGGATCAAAAAATATGTACACTGTGCAAAGTGCTGTGATGGACAATGGGGATAAAGGAAGGGGAAAGTTCCTACCAAAACACTTACATTCTTCCGGGATATGGAGTGATGTGAATACTGGATCAGGAGGCCCACATCTGCTTCTAAAGAAGTGCATGACTTTGAGTGGCTCATTTAACCACTCGTGGAGCTCAGCTTCCTCATGTTTAAAATGGGGGTGCTAGCTAAGAGAAGTTCTAAGGTCTATTCTAGTTTAAAGTTCAAGAAAATCTAAATTGATAGCAGTAAATTTCAGATGTTTTTATTCAGATAATTTTTTACTGTCTGGTCTTTCAAACAGACACTGCTTCTAAAAGGACCACACTGCTTTATAACACATACAATATTTTAAGCACACAGATTTTTTTAAGAGACACAAAGATCATGATCTCTCCTTAATCCTCATATAATTTAGTTTTGACAGAAACACATTAAAGGACAAATGGAAAGAGGATTACGCTAGGAGTCAAGAGACAGGTACTAAACCCAGCTCCGTCAAGAGGTGTAACTTTGGGTAAATTAATTAAACTTTGGGTGTCAGTTTTCTATACTGTGCAGTGGGCTGGACTAATTACTTCTAAGATCACTTCCAGTTTTAACATTTTATAAGCTTACCTTTTTTATCACTTAAAAATCTAAGTAATAAGCTAGCACAATATTTATAATACAGATAATTTATTCTTAAATTTGATAAGCCAATACTGCATTTAACAAAATCAAATAAATTTTGTTTTAGAGGAAGTCTGTATCTCTGAACACTGTCTTACACATACACACACACACAGAGTATTTTAATTTTACATATATTTTTATAAAAGTATTAAGGAAGATACAACCTACATTATTTTTTTAAACTTCCTAGTTATATTTCCCTTCATAAGAGCTAGTACTTATTTATTTCAAAGCAAAAGATAGCATTTTAAAAAACCATTGGCACTGTATTATACACATATACTATATATACCTGATTTGAAAATAAGATAAACAAGTTCTTTATTGAGAATAAGGGATATTAGGTGGTGAGCTAGAGTACTGCTTTGGTACTCATATAATGTATCTCTAGCACATTAGGTAAATCCTTGAAGGAGGAAACATGGGAGTACGTGGACAATAATCACTCAAGAGGAGAAGACATGAATGGGTTTCAGACTGCACCAATGGTGGGAATGCACACGTTAGAGACTGCAAATTCACTGAAATATATGAAGATATATTTTATAAAGGCCTTCTTGACATTTCATTTATTTCTTTGTCAATACAAACTCACTGCCACCTGCTGCTTTCACACTGCCTCACTACCATTCAATTCTCAACTTGTAACGCAGCTTCTGAACACATCACTCAGCTGAAACAATTCTCCCCAACACTACCAGCACTCTTAATAGTTACACATTCTTTTCTAGGTCTTTATCCAATTTGGTACCTCTGCAGTTTTGGACAGTGTTGATCCATCCCTACATTCCTGGATTTCTCCATTTTATGACATGGGCTTTTCTAGCTCTTCTTATATTGGTCTGAATTCTTCTCAGTATCCTTTGCTCTGTCTCACGTAAAGATCTATCTTTGGACCCCTCTTCTTTCTACCTACTATTTTGGTGATCTCAGCTATTCCCACAGGACAATGATCATCTCTCCACAGAGGACATTCAAATCTATATATTCAGCCTTAACATCTCTGCTGAATTTTAGTGCTACATCATCAACCATCTGCTGGACCCTGCTATCACAGTGTCCCATCAGACCTCAAACTCAGCATGTCTAAACAGAATTCACTATCTTCCATTCCTACTTCAACTCTTCCTTCAAATCTCCTTATTTCTGTTCAATTCAATTCAATAAGCAATGATTATATCTTAAAAGCAGACTGGAAGAACAAGAAAATCTAGACCCAGGCTCCTGAGTGTGAAGAGGATCAAGCATGTGGCCCTAGAACTGGAAGAGGAGTAGTTGACTGAGTCATGCTACAGAGGCACAAATTTGGCCATCTATATTAGTATGTGTTATTATTATGGTTCAGGTTCTATGGGAAGAGTGCTGCTCCTCTAGCAACCCTAAGTTCATTTTTCCCCGTGTGATCCATTTTCCACACAGCTGCCAAAATAGACATCCTAAGTCAATAGGGTAACCGTGTTAGTCCCCTATTAAAAAATCTTCAGTGGGTCTTTATATTCAACTTGGAAGGGTACTCTGGTGAAGTGTCCCAGGGTTTTCTGCTTGTCCCTATATTATTTAACATTTTCAATCAATGACTTGGTGCTATGGGACTCTAGGTTTTCTCTCACAAAGACAAGATCTACATAGCATTCTGTAAAATCCAAACATATTTTTTGTATTTACTATCATGCAAATGACAAGAGAAGCAGTGACAACCGGTCCCAGGGGCCATATGACTTGGACAATACTCTTCTTTTAGTGCAGTTCCTGTTTAGGGTTCTAAACCTGCTCTCCAAGCACACTAACCAACTACTTCTAAAGGTGTACAAAGGTCCACAAACTATGGACAAGTAAAGGTCCACAAACTATAGACAAGTCCTGACCTTTGCCCTAAAATGACATATCTAGCCAAAATATTCCATCACCCTTTTTTTTTTTAACCTGGAGCAAATTCTCTTCCTTGACTAGAGTATTTATATAATAAATGTACTTTCATAGCTCATTCTGAAATAAGCAGTCACTTTACAATATATGCGCATAAACACATATCGCAGACCAGAGCTTTGTCCACTCAACAATATTTGGAATAAGGGCAAATGCCATGGCTAGCAGGTTTTCTGATATAAGTCTAAAATATACAACATTCTGATGACAGAATCTCAAAAAACATAGGCACGTATAAGGTCCTGAGTGAACGTCTACGCTTATTAGTTAAGTACTGTAACTTATACATATAAGCACAAGGAATCAAGGCTCTCTGGCTATTCTCACTGGTCTCTAATCTAATTTTGTTTGCTTCAGTTACTACCTTTCCTAACTGTACAAGGAGAGGGAGGTATGCTATATTCTTAAAAATTTTCTTGAGCTGCCATGAAGCATTTAAATTCTTCTAGCAGTGAGCAATTAACTGTCATGAATGGTGAAGTCCACCTTGCTCTGAAAGTTTTTAGGTCAGGAAATCAACTTTCATTTAAGTGGGGGACAGTAAGGTACAACCCTCACTTTTGATTACCAGAGTACCAAAAGCAAGTTCATCAACTTGCCCTGAGAATTTCCTCAGGGGTTCACAGTTCTAGGAAAGGGTAAGGGTACCCACTGAAACCAGCTGCTGTTGATGTCAAGAGCATTTCTTCCATTAGTCACAACCTACCTCCAGAAGCTTCTGTTTTCCAGTTTTACCTAGAGCACTGCATGGTTGACTCTCTCATTCCCACCACCTCACTAAGGAGGAGCACTCAGATATATTCCACTAGGTGGAAGTGCCTGGAGGAGGGTGTTAGGAGAGCAAAATAAATGCTACAAAAACCAGTCAGGATAATTCATAGTATCAATTCCATAACAAGGAGGCATCAACAAGAACATTCGAAGATTTTAATCAGTAATGAGGTTGGGCATCAGTAACAAGAACAGAGTCAATCTGAAAGAAACAAGGAGTTCAGTAAAGCAAGCCAGAAACAAGCAGTGAAGGGAATGTTACAAAGAGCCTAAATGTGCTAAGATCCATACTGTTTGCTTAGAGCTGTAGCACTTTGAGTTCTTTTAAGCATGGTTCAACCTAACTTTGTGTACTGACCCTCAACATGGCCTAAGGCTTTGTTAACATACTATCTAAGTTCACCACTAACCCTGCCTAGTTAAAAGACATTGGAAACTATTTCTTAGAAATATCTGAAAGGTAGCCAAGGTATTTTAATATATGCAAGCACAACACTGCATAATCAGACCTCTCATACCAAATTTGAAAAATAGTTTTTCATTCATTCCTACCTTGAGCAATGCAGCTGTTGTCTCCCCCTTGTGAATGCCTCTGGGAACACTACTGCCTGGCCCAAAAGGTCTGGGTATCATCTTTGAGATAGATCATTAATAACACAGACGAGGTCCAGAGAAGTGTAATCAGGATAATGAAGAGCTCATGTCATATGAGGATCATTTGATGAAACTAGAGCTATTTTGCAAGCAGAAGATCTAAGAAAGAAATGGTACTGATCTTCAAGTATCTGAAGGGCAATTCCAATCTGGAGTAAAGACAGTGCATCATATGCAAAGACTGGTGAGCATGGAGAAGCTGGGCTCTCAAAGCTCATCAGAGATGGGTTATGTCGGGCCCAAATGACAAATCCAGTAACGTTGCTTTATTCTTTATTTGTTCCTGGCTCAAGAACAGAAAAGAGCATTGCTTTGCCTGTCACAGATACACTGTCTTGATAATGTTGCTGGTTAGTAGCCTCAACTGGTAGGGGGTTTCCAAGTCTCCTGAAGATTCTGTCAGAAATCCTTCCATCTTCCCATTAGGGCACAGCCAATCAAGCAGCTTGCCCTAGGAAGCAGGCAGGACAAATTCCACCTTTGCTTGGAATGGGGAAGTCCTCAAAATGCACCACTTGTAAATAATCCGACATTTGCCAGAAATAAAAATAAGAACGACAACTTAAATTTATGTAAAGTTTTAAGATTTAACTCAACATCCCAGTGAAAGTGTTATTCTTATTTCAGAGAAGCAAAGAGAGGTTAAATGACTCATTCAAAGTCATAAAACCATTAATTATCATAATGGAGACTGGAAATTAGATCTCTCCTGACTACATCCTACTGCGTCTGAAATTCAGAAATCTCACCTTCGTGACTTGCTGAATAAACTGCTCTGAAAAGCTAACTAAGGGTGGAAACTGCTCATCCCACCCAGACTACAGTCAGTGGTTTTTCTCTCTTAAGTGTACTATGTTGGCCGAAATGTGCCTGCAGGCTGAGCTTTTGGTTTTTTCCTCACAGCCCTATGATTTTAGTCAGGTCGTGCCCAACCTATACCATGGTATCCCTCCCCTTTGCCCCCACCCCCCATTCACTGAAGCAAAAATAATACAAGTCAAGATCGTCACAAGAAGGTGCGGCTAAGTGGTGCAGTGAATAGAGCACCAGCCCTGGAGTCAGGAGGACCTGAGTTCAAATTTGGCCTCAGACACTTAACACTTATCAGCCATGTGACCTTGGGCAAGTCACTTAACCCCAACTGCCCTGCCTTCTCCCCTCCATAAAAAAAAGCAAAAAAAAACCCCAAAAAAAACATTGACTTGATAAATGAAACTAGAAGTCATTTAAAAAAAAAAAGACTGTCACAAGAAATGATGCTTCATTTTAGAGATGAGGAAACTGAAGCCCAGAGGTGCCACAGGGATAGTCCAGTCTTCTGATTCCATAACCAATGGTTTCTTTTTTGGGGTTTTGTTTGTTTATGTATTATATCATGCTGCCTGAAGCATGAAAAGTTCTATAGGTGGGATCACTGAATACCAGAACTAAGTTATTTCACTAGAATCTCTCTGCTGAATTTAAGAAGACACAAGATGGTCACAGCTGGTTTACCTAGTATTTTAAGAGAAAACTCTAGCAGCTAGTGTTCCTAGTGATGATCCTAAGGCACTCCAAGATCCTAAAATGTCTTTGGAATAATCACAGGTTCAATTATGCTCAGTATAGTTTTAGTGACAAGTATACAATACTGTGTTCTACATCTCTGCCATATGAAAATGTGTCTAAGCCTATGTAATAGCTATTAACCTGAAAAGCCTATACCCTAACCATGCCAGACAAAAGATAACCTCCTTACTACACAGAACTTGAAACAATTGAATTTTAAAAGTATTTGTCCTTTAGTTGAGTAATTATAACAATGAAACAAGTACAAAATGCTTCAACAAGAAACTCACATATGTCATACCTTCCATGGCTTTACATATATCATGCCAAGGAGGAAAGAACACGTTGCTTCTGCTCCTTACAAGTATTTGCAAACCCTATTCTTCTGACATATGTGTGATGAGAGGAGATTACATGCCCAGGTTGAGTTACATCAGTGTGCAAAATGGAAACAATATAAAAACACATATCCATTTCTATAGAACTTCACAATGAAAGCTTTGTGAGGCATAGAAATATTTAAGGGTGATAGAAAAAAGAACTGCAAGAGGGGAAAACTTTAAGAGGAAAATCTACAAAAAAGAAAATGATCAGAGAAAAACAATAACATTCAACACTAAATGGTTCAGGAGGGGGCCAAAGATGGGCACATTACTCACAGAAATTCTTCTCCAGGATGTTTGTGTATATTTATCAACGTATGTGCACTTCTCCCCTTTAGAATTCTGGTGGCATTGACACCTAGTGGCCTAGACAAACAAGAAAAAAACAACAAACATAATGAGTACATGTACACTTTTCTGTGTACGTACAGCCACATAAATCAGGTGATTGATTAGGTCATGATTACATAGAAGTCTCTTTTGATAATTAAGAACAGAAACATATCAAAATAATTCCTGCCAACTTGTCTCTATCCAAAAGGAGAAAAAAACAAACATAGTGGTTTGGTTCCTGAAAAGGTAAAGATGAATGACCATCTGCAAAAGCCTACCTGCTTGGAGGAAGGCAGCTTTGTTCATTAGGCTGGTAATACAGTTAACCTGGTGTGTTTATTTCCATGCACTCTCTTTTAGAATGTGTTAACATGGGTTGGTTGAAAATATCCCTCTGCTTGAGTAGGATCCATCTGGAGACTGACTTCTAATTTGAAAACTAATTCTATACATATTACCCCACCCAGAAAACATATATATCCCAAAATAAGAATGATTACTAAACATGCTTCTCTGCACAGTCTTGAGTGTTAAGTGCAATACAGTCTCAAATAATCACAAAATTTAAAAAAAGTAGAAATGGATAATAATCTTGAGAATGCTATTCCCTGCAAGGATATGACCATAGCAACTAGGTAAATAGCCTAGTAGGAGTATAAATTCCCTGCCCTGAAGGAAAAAAAATGTAAAAGAAAAATCCATTAAGTTAAGCTTCTAAATTGCTGCTTTGTACAAATGACTAAGAATTTTCTGTGAGTGAAAATGAGATCATAGAATAATTATAGCTTTTCATTTTCCCAGTACAAGTTAAATCCTATTACAGTACACAAACTAGAGCAAAAAATTCTCTGTAAAACAAAAGTATAAACTCTAATAAACAATTTCCAATTTAAAGAAAGAATTTAGATAGTTTCTTTGCGTTCAGTGTAAAGGGATTTAATTTCTACCATATTGGGGAGGATAAAAGAGAGGAAATGCTGTTTGAAGATGCTGCCATAAAGTGATAGTATTTACTAAATTTTAAATTGGATTACTTGTAGTGCCAGAAATTATTTTATTATGTTCTTTCTAAACAACAAATATTTGTATAAACATACAGATAACATGGCAGTGAAATGAGAACTTCATTAGGAGAAAGTGAACATGAGTTCAAACTCCATTCTGCTCTTACTACTTTGGGTGACAGGGGGCAAGCTATTGAATCTCCCTGCACCTCCCTTCGGTGTCCTGAGACTGAGGAGAGAGACAGTGAGTTCTCCAAGACTACACAGGTAGGTAGGTGGCAGCAAAATTCAAATCCAGTCCTTTGTCCATTAAACTAAATAAAAAGCTTCTACAAAATACAAGGCATAAAGGAAATGTCCAAAGAATGATTTTAGCACTGAGGACATGAGTTTAAGACATATCATTTGAAGTGGACTTTGAAAATCTATCCTCTGTAGAAACTGTTTAAGCATGACTAAAGAAAAGCGTAGTGCAGGTACAATGTCCACCTTCTGGAAGTAATCCATTCTAATTTTGGCATAGAGGTGGCAAAGTACAGTTAGGTTTGGGAAAATTATAAACAGATCCATCTGACTAATGTGAAATGTGTATGAAGAAGAGTACTGGAAGATAAGCAGGCTGGGAATAATGCAATAGAGTTTGCAGAGAATGACAGAAGCACATTGGTCAACAGTCTTCCTTAAAAGAACTCTATTTTACAGGATTCTTAAAAAAAAAATCTCAACAGATACTGCTTAAGGCTTGATGTTTCAAAGGGTATTAAGGACATAAATAAGAGAAACAGAAGACCTGGAGCTGGAATGGTTCTTTCTGAGGGTTTTAAGAAGGAAAAAAGAAAGGATAAGAAAAAGAATACACTAGTGTTGTAGAAAGGAGGAAGAGGAGGATAGAGCTTGCTATTTCTCATGACCGGGGAATGTGAGAAGACTGTACAAATGGGGTAGGGAAAACAGGTGTCAAATGAACTTCACTCTAATCTAAAACAGAGAAAGGAGGGATTCAACATAAAGACATACATAGCACATTTAGTGTAGAAATATGTTAAACTCAAGAGGAAAACAGGCAGGAAGACTAGTTATGGGGGTGGAGATTGTTAGGAAAATAAAATCCCTGGTTCAGGGCAGGAGTAGGGGACAGAGGTAGAAGAACTAGAATCTAAAGAAGTGTCTATCAATTGGGGAATGGGTGAAAAAATTAGGGTATATTAAGGTAATGAAGTATTATTGAGCTTTAATGACTGCAGAGAGTAGTACTTAAGTATTGACACAGAGTGAAGTGAATAGAACCAGAACACAATTTATACAAGGATAACAATATTGCCAAAAAAAAAAAAAAATCAACTTTGAAAGACATAAGAACTCTGAACAAAGCAATGATCAATCCTGTCTACTGAGAACCTATGTCAACACATTTAAACACATAAGGGCAGAAAGGCAAACCTTTTTAGCATGGCTATAGTGTGGACTCATTTGGCTTGCCTATAATTGTTACAATGGGTTTTTTTCCTTCCCAACCTAATTTTTAATTGGGAAGGGAGGTAGGAGAAGGTAATAAAGCAATGGTGATGACAGGAAATATATAGGACTATTGGGACATTTTTAAAATACAGAACAGAAGAAAGTTCAGGCAGAAGCACAGACAAAAACCAGTTTGAAATTATCATGTGGAATTTATTATAATTTTAAAAAAACAATAAAAGGTATGAAATGGAGATTCATAGTTTCATATGCAGTCATCTTTTTGTGTTTTGCAGTGCATATGGAAGTGCTCTTTTCTGTGCTTAAGTTCCAAATAAAAAAATTTAATTTTTAAAAAGGAAAGCTATGAAAATTAGCCTGAATTTTCCTTGGAAATAGTCAAATCACATGCCAAGAACTTTGTAAAGTGCTTGGGAAACAAAGAAAAGCAAAAAAAAAGTCCCTGCTCTCCAGTAGCTCACAGTCTAATGGAAAGATGACATGCAAAGGAAACAAGATATATACAGGATACTAACGTTAAGGGGGGCAGAGAAAGGCTTTTAGAAGGATTTTAGCTGAGACTTGAAGGGAGCTAGGAGTTATAAATGAGGAGGGAGTGAATTCTAGGCATGGGAAACACCCAGACAGAGATGGGAGGGCCATGTATGAGGAATATCCAAGATGTCACTGGCACTGAACTTTACAAATTATGTGGTGGGGAATAAGGTATAAGTAGACTAGAAAGGCAGGAGGGTCCCAGGTTATGAAGGACTTTAAAAGCCAAAGAGATCATTTTATATTTGATACTGGAAGTCATAGGGAGCTACTGGACTTCAATGAGTAGGGGGCGTGATAAAGTAAGAATTGCATTTTAGGAAGATCAATTTGACAGCTGACTGGAGTGAGGAGGGACTTGAGGTGGGCAGACCCACAGGAAGGCTACAAGGTGATGGTGACTTACACCAGGATGGCAGCAAATTAAAGGAGAGAAGTTCAAGTCATACATGAAGTTACAAAGGTAAAATCAATAGGACTTGGTAACTGATTGGATATTGTTGAAAAGAAATAAGCTGAGGAATGACATGAAAAAAATGTATGCACAAGGGATCTAAATCTGGCTGTGGTGTACAAGATGGAATGGAAGGGTGGGGGAAAGAGAATTAAAGAAAAGCTCCTTAGGGAGCTACTGACAGTCTATCTAGTCTTGATATCAACCAAACAACTGAGCATTTATTAAGCACCTACTGTGCTGTTAGGCACTGTGGAAATAAAAAAGATCTTTCTTTGTGGTATGGTAGTCTCATTTCCTAGTTAAGTGCTGGTCTGAGTTAAGTACAAATTAAATACGATTCACCGGAATGACACTATGGCCAAAAAGGCTACTGTGACATTAAGCTTCAATAAGAATATTCAAGACTATGGAAGTAATGGTCCTACTCTACTCTGCCCTGGACAGATCACATCTAGAATACTGTGTTCAGCTCTGAATGATATATTTTAGCAAGAGGGAAGAAAAAGGGAAAAATATTAAGTACCTACTATGTGCCGGGCATTAAACACTTTTGCAAAGCCATGACCAGGATAGGATAACTAGGTATTTGACCAAGGACAATGAAATTTAAAGATACTAATAGCACTTACAGTTCTTTAGAAGCGAAACTAAGAATTTCGTGGGCAAGAATGAGTTAAACTGAAAACTATCTTATAGTATCTTTCTTTTCCTACTGACTAGGCCTCAAATGAGTTTATTTTCTCCACACCCTTTCACAGTCTCCTCCACATATTTCAGACTGTATTTTTTTGTGCTACTTGTCCCAGTTGCAAAAAATTGCTAATTATGGACCTTAAAAAAATGTTGTTTACATCTGCATCTCAGTTTCTGATAAAAATATTCACCAGAACAGGTAAGAGTACTGCAGGGCACACCTCTGAGACATCCCTCTCAGGGTGATTCAGATTAATTAGCCACTCTTTGACTCTGGTCATTCAATGTCTTATAAAGTCACCCATCCATATCGTCATCTAGTCTATATTTCTTCATATTCTCCACAATGATACAAAGACCTTGTCAAACTCTCTACTAAAAAACCAAGTATACTCTATGTGAAAGGGTCCTAATCTACCTGTCTAATAATGCTGTCTGCCCCCAAAGGAAATGAGAATGGTTAGACACAACTGTTTCTTCTGATGAAAAAGTGTTATAGTATAAAGAACCTGCCTGCTTCCCTTTTTTGAAAATAGAGACATTTGCTCACATAACCTCAGGTAATGAAAATGTCAAATTTGAATGTCTCAAAAACAGTCACTCAGCATGATGGTTCCCAACAGTGTAAAAAATAAAACAAAAGACACCTGACCCAACACAACATCAAGAGAGTTAGTTAGGAAAATGTGTTGCCTGGGAGAAAAAGGTTTCCATGAAAATACACACAGTCACACTTACAAGTTGTTGCTCCAACTGCTGGATTTTTTCATCCTTCTTCTTTAATTCTTCTTTAAGGAGTTTAATCTCATTTAACAGATCTTCATTCTGAAACAGAAAATAGGAAAAAGGTAACATGAAATTCTCTCGGAAGGAGCTTCAGGTAGAAACACAAGGCCTGGGATCTCCTCTGTCCAGGAAACTTTCCATGTCAGGAAATTCCCTCTACCCATGCAGGTCAGGGCCTTCTCTGCAAAGTCAGAATAAGAATATGTCAGGGATAGGACTTGGACCCACAGCTTATTGCTATATGACAGTATTCAATCCACATAGAAACTAAAGAGATCTGAGACTGACTAAAAACAATCCCTCTGAGACACTAAGAAACTGATACATTTATGCAGTAACCTATAGCATATTTCCTTAATAATAAGGCTGTGTACTGACTGAAGAAATCAAAACTGAGAACTAAAGTACTACTTGACTTCACCTGTTCCTTTCTTTAAAAAAAAAAACAATTTATAAATAAATAAATTCTATTTTACATTTATAAAGATCAAGCACTTGTAAACAAGAATGAATTTTAGGTTTAAGTTTGGCTTCTTTTGTTCTCCTTCAGGAATAGCCAAAAACAAAACAAAACAAAACAAAACAACAACCCTAAAAAAACTTCTTGGAATTGATAAAGAAAAACTTCTCAAGTATAAGAAGGAAAAGCATATCTAGCCAAGAGTTGAGCCCCTCCTCCTCCCCCCATGAGGTTTTTTTAAAGGCCTGCAAGCTCATTAAGTCAATATTGTCACATGATGGCTACCAGAGCTACCATGGCATCATCTGGGCTGCATTAAGGAGGCAAAGTGTTCCCAGGGCTGAGGACACATGTCTCTCCCTGCCCTCTGCCCTTATCAGACTACATCTGTAGTACTGCATTTCATTCTGGGAACATTTCAGAAAGGACACTGATAAGTTGGAGAGCATTCAGAACAAGGAAAACAAAATGGTGAAGCCCCTTGAGATCCTGCTATCTAAGGATGGGCTGAGGACCTGGGGACATAGAGCTTGGGGAAGAGAAGGCTTGTTGGAGTAGGGGTGGAGTAATTATGCTCCACTGTCTCTAAATATCCTGACATATGGAAGAAGGGTGCAATTTGTTCTGCTTGGTGCCAGAGGGCAGAATAAATTATGAAGGAGCAAAGTTGAGCTTGCTGTAAGGAAAAACTTAACAGCCAGAACTACTCAAATATGCAATGGGCAGCAGTTTCATAAGACAATGGATCTACCCTCAGGGCAGGTGTTAAAGCAAAGGCTGGACAACCACATGTCAGGGATTCTTGTTCAGGTCAGATGACAAGACCTTCTGAGGTCTGAAGTCTCTTTCAATTCTGTGATTACAATGACAAATTAAAACAAATGGAACTATCCTACTCATTGTACCTTATATATCTGATCCCCAACTTCTGGTTCTGGTTCTGGACTTGATGGCAATGATAGCTGAATATCTTGTGAGCCATTCCCATCATTCTGTCCGAGAGAAAAGATAAACAAAAAACAAGCACTAGTGAAATTCATAAGTAAACCTAAAACTTTCTTTTAGCCATCTATTTCACCAGGTTCTCCATCGTTAAAACAGAGAAGCCAATACATGGCAAAAGAACAATTTCACCTGCTTCCCCTTCCCATACCCTGATGAAATGAGCAGTAAAAATGTCCCCAAATAAGTCAAGGAGAAAAGAGGTCATCTAGGAGAACAAAGAATTGTCCTTGAATGATCAAGGATGTGACTATAAAGGTGAAGTTCTCTTCAATGTTCCCAGTGTTCTTTTCAATGCCCCCTTTGTGAATGGTAACAAGGTAATGATTTATGTGGTGCTTCCTGAGTGGGAAGACAAGTGGCCTGATATACGGCCACCGATTTGGCTTTTAATACTTAACGTCTCACTATGTTAGCAAGAGCAGGTGTCATCAATTGCCTCACATTGGTATATTTACTGACACCAAGACAGCAGGCCTGGCCAGACATTCCTGACCTAGCCAACCCAAAGACAGTGCTGAGGCAATGGGGCACAATAATGGATGGAAGGAAGTCAAAAGGAGAGGGATAGAACACGGGTAGGGCTCTTTTTCACAAGGAATAGGAAAGGCCCTACATCTTGAGGATAAAAGGTAGCAAAAGTTTGGTAAGGAAAAAATAAGGATGTCCTTAACTATACTGTACAATTTTATTTTGCCTGGGGCTTATACCACATAGTGTCTAATGAGTGAGTTTGCCCATAACATTTTAAACTTCCACTATTCTTACAGTTCCAACTCACTAATGAAAAAATCAAAACATAATGCATATAATATAAAACATAATTAACTATAAATGTCAATGTCAATGGCACTTAAAGCATTTAATAAAAATAAGTTAGAATTTGAGAAGCTTAAACCTGAATTCTAAATATAATTCTATTTACTGAGTTAAGACTAGGGAAGAAGTACAGGCCTATGTTATTTTCTTTTCATTTTCAAATAATTCTGTGATTATGAAAAGAAATAAAATGTTATTTCTCCATTAATTAAGAATTTTTACAGCAACTACTGAGTGATTTGAACTATAGCAGGAGTTAAACTGATAATTATTTAAAGGGTACTTAACAAGAGGAAACTTTCCAGTGCTCTATTTCCTACAATCTTGATAAAATGAAACATTTAGAACAGTTAAAGAGCTACCATGCAGAAAGGATGATTTGAGTACTATTTATGGTTAATTCCAGAAACATGCTCCTAATAATTCAGAACATCCCCCTACTATCTATCATATACATAAATCCAGACCCTTTCTATAATACTTTTCCACTGCTTCTCATGAGCAGGCAACAATGGCCAAGTATCACAGCAAAGATGCCTTTCATTCTATTTTTATAGCCTTTAAGAAAACCATTAATTTGGAAAACTCACTAATAACTACTTTTAAATTTTGTAGCTGATCGATAGTGAAATGCACCTAACTTAAGGACTATAAGATCCTAGGACCAGAGGACACAGAACTAACAAAAAGTTTTAGCGAGCACCTGATCCAATCCAACCTGTTTATCTCATAGCAGAAGAAACTGAAGCCCAGAAAAGACCCAAGTTGTGGCCTTCAAAGTCACATGGGCAGTAAGTGGCAGAACAAAGGCTCATACCCAGAGTTTCAGATGCCAAACCCAGGGTTCTTCCCCTTACAGTGTGTTCCACAATACTTTAGCAGGCCTTTTTGTATTAATTGACTCCTGTCAATTAATGTGTGAAGATGTCAAATGAGAAGTAATGGTTCTTGCTTATTTCTTCAAAAATGAGCCACTGGTTTACACAGTAGACTTCCACATGTAAACTGTAGCTACTCTGCCAGGGCAGGCACATTTGCAATGTGCAGGAATTTAATCATAATCACAGGATTAAAGTTGGAAGGGATTTTAGAGATGATCTAGGATTTAAAACCAGGTCTCTCCTGACTCCAGGTCCAGCACTCTTAAAGGAAGCCAAAAATGTCACAATGAATTAACTCTGAAAAAAAGCTAATAACCATATCAAATATATTCTTTGACTTTTGTTACATTTATCATCAGAAATGTTGGTTATAATGCTAGATATTATGTATTATAGTAAGGAGACATTTATCTCTTATGGTTAGAAAATGACTTTTTTTTAAACAAAAATTCTTTTCCAAAAAACCGAATGTTACATCCTCTAAGTGTCCAAACATTTTTGAAGCCCTTTAATCATTTTTGATACATAAGAATCTACATCGTTATCTCAGGTCCAATTAAAGCTGCTTGCCAAAAGGGTCTCTGTCTTCTAGCTGAATTCTTACATGTCTATTTTATACTTTTTGTTCATGTACTGCTCCCACCTCCACCCTCTTTTTCCAGGTTAAGTTGAATAATCTTATTTCAGAAGGACTGCCTCTAGCAATTACAACATTCCCTTCTAATTTGTCACCCTTCAGCTTTGAGTGAGGACTTCCCCCAAAAAACAAAGTAACCATATTCTAATGCCAAGATTCTGTGCCCTATCTTGGGGGAAGCAAAGGCTTTTCCTATTTATTTCTTGATTTGTGTTTTAGATGGGTAAAGGGGTTGGATAACTGACTTTTGGAAATATTCTGTAGCTAAATTATTGTTTTCTGGCTTCAATTTCTAGCCAAGTTTTCTTTGTAGGTGTTGGAGTTCTCTGGATCTGAGCTAGATGAAATTTCTATTTCTATAATACTGCAAGTCCTACTGTAACATTCCTTGATTAGGGGCATAGAAGGAAAAACTTGGAGCAAAAACTGTACCTACCACTGCAATGGTAGAAATTCTTAGACTCTGCTAAAGAGAAACTAATTTTACATTGTATATGCTCCTCAGAAATACTGCAACAGTAGTACTCCGAGCTGCAGCTACCTTTCTGCAATTTGACAAATAATGTGATGGCCCTGTCCTGCCCCTGCCCTGCCCCTGCCCGCAATGAGGGCACTGCATTCCAGGCACTACAGTGGTAATCACACAGAAGAGACATTTAGATTTTCTGGCACTGAATCCATACAGTCAAGTTTTCATCTGTGGAATTCGGAATTGAGTCAACTAGAATTTCACAATCACTACAGTTGTTTCTTAAGAGTGGCCCTTGAATTTATTCATAACTTTTAAATTTATCATTGGAAGAGGACATGAAGCAATCTGAAACCCACGCATGGAATGCGAATATCATTCCAGTGGTCTTGGAAATATCTGTAGGGGCAGACATATGCCCACGTGGTATTTAGGGCTTTTATATCATCTTAGAGGTAAACTAATAAATTTTACTGGTTCACTTTTAATCTAACATTTCCAGGATATTTTAACTTGTTAATAATAAATGTCAAATATCTACCTCATTTTGATTCTAAAAACTGTGTAGTAATCAAATTTATTTTTCTTGAATTTTTCTATCATTATATCAAACTGAATATATTTATCTTCTCTTTTCTAAGAAAATGATTCTCATCAATATAGTGGAAAAGGATTTTTTCCACTATATTTTCCAATATAGTGGAAGGATTCTTAATATGTAGTTATGTGAAAACACATAACAAAATTAAATTACTGATATAGATGACATATTAAAACATGTGGTAGAACTACTCTAGAACCCTCCAGACTATGAAATAGGCATATATTTTAAATGTAATCATAAGCTTCCAGAATCAGTTCTGGAATCTAGTTTTGTTTCCAGAATGAGTAATTCTCATCACATAATCAAGAAACCACTTTCAATTACTATATGTGACAATTTAAAAAGAGATACTCTTAAACACTGTCATCCTTTTCTAATATTCCTCCCTCGAGTTCCCCAGTTCCATTCTGAGGAAGAAATGCAAAATGTTGTAGTATAACAGTGATAATGATGATGACAAAAATGATAGCAACATTTATATAGCACTTTAAGGTTTGCAAAAAAGACTTTAAAAAGATGCTATCTCATACAACAATCCTGTGAGACAGGTGATCTGAACTCTTGAGTTCAAGGGTTCTCCATTTGGAGATGGTCAGCATGTGTTTCATCATGAGAACTTTTGAATCATGACTGGTATTGGATTGATCAGCATTCCCAAGTCTTTCACCGTTGGCCATCTTTATAATATTGTTGTTATTGTCTGAATTATTCTCCGGGTTCTGCCCACTTCAGTCTGTTATCAGTTAATGCAAGTCTTCCCAGGCTTTTCAGACACTATCCCCTTTATCATCTCTTCCAGCACAATATATTCTATTATCACATTCATATACTATAACCTGTTCCACCATTCCCTAATTGATGGGCAACCCCTTAATTTCCAATTCTTTGCTACTGCAGAAAGAGCTGTTATAGAGCATACTTTGACCCTATGTAAGGCACTTAACCTACCCCTCAGTACTGGGGAAACTCTTAAGGCTATAAAATGTACAATTGTTCCTATCTCCATTGATGAAGGAAGTTTTCCCATACTGAGAACTCTACACCAATGAAATATTATAAGTCAGTACTCATCTAGAATCAATCTAGAAATATACTTGGGGGAGGAAGAGGGTCAGAAGTCTTGTCAAGGGACTGTGTTTTGTTATTAGATGAAAGAGCACCAATCTTGGATGTCAGAAGACTAGTCTGAGTTCTCTCCCTAAACTAGTTGTGTAACCGTGGACAAACTGCTTAGGCGCTCCATATTTCAGGTCTTAATTCAAAAAAGGGGGATAATGATATAAACCCATGTAATTATTAGGCATGTTGGGAGCCTAGAATAAAAATGTACATGAAAATATTGTAAAAAAATACAAAACTATACAAAAACAAGGTATCGCACACCTAAGAATCTGTCAGATATCAACAGGGAGCAATAGTACTTTTGAGATGGATTTTGAGATGGTGTTGTTCTCAGAAGACTTTAAGCTCCTCAAAGACAGAGACTTTGTTCTAATGAGTCTTGCATCTAATAGGTACTCAATAAATGTTGGTTGTATTGGATTTATATGTATCCTATTATTAAGGTAATAATGATTAGGAATATTTCTTACGTTTCAGCAGTCATCTAGAAAAAAACTCATTTTTTCTTCTTTTCTGAGGAAAATATATAAGTTCCTGATTTTATACTATAAATGTGGATTAGAAGCTAGGAAGTAAATAGTAATTCCAGTTTATAGCTAATTACCTGTGCTATTTGAAAAAGTATTTAGCTAGGATTTCATTGATGCCTGCTTCAGTATCACTTGAAAATAGCCATTCCCCATAGTAATCAAATCTCTATGGGAAGATGATAAATTAATATAGTCTCTAAGTCACTAATGCTAATCCTCAAAAGTAAAAGAACTAGCCACACCTGTAAAGTAAAACTAATCCCATAGTATAATGAATAAAGCTAAATTTGAATGTATTATATTAATGATATTTAAAATAATTCTTACTTGCTTCCTTACCTATGTACAAGGACCTATTCTAGGTGATGGGGTAAAATGATAAAAACAAAAACAAAATACCACCCTCAAGAAACTGACATTGCAAAAATGTCTGGAATAACATAAATTTCATTTTTGTAATTGCATATTCCTGTTACAGTATGCCTGGGGTGGGGGAGACAAAGTGTTCTACCATTTTCAAAATAGTAAATGAACTGAAAACAAAGAATTTTAATATTAAATGCATCTCTGGCACAATTCCAGCAAAGTTTCAGTTATTCCCCCTTACTCACCCTAGTAATACTAAATATTTCCGAAGACATGTTTGCTATTATGAATATTCTGCATGACAGGAATAGGAAGGTCTTTTAGAAAAATATTTCTCTAGTTCAATGAAGAGTTCTGATAATAAAATGACCAATAAAAAGTTTACTTTTCATGGAACTAAAAAGATAACCATCTCAAAAGGCTTGGAATATTCAAGCTTCATAAGACAGGGAAATCAACACATTAATTATGCAAGTCAATATGAAGTATAAAGTTCATTCAAGAGGTTGCTAGTAACCTTGAGTTCAAATATTAAAAGACCACTAATACCACTTAACTATACTTTGTCACTTAGTTCTAGGTATCTTAGAAGCTTTCCTGTTGTTTCAACAGGATTTCTGGACCCAATCAATACTTTGCATTGATTAAACTGCCACTGAGTGAAGATACTACTCAAAATGATTCAATGACCTTATTTATTGACCCATTTTAGGAGGATTTTCCTGTTGGTAAGACAACCATCGCCCAAACCTTTGATGATCTTCAAGATTTTACGGAAATGAAAAGTAGCTCCCCTTAATAAAAAGGGTTGCTGCCCCTAATGTATGCTGTCAGGGGGAAACTACTTTCTCAAAACATTAACAATACAAATATCAAGAGATGTGTATCCATGCTAACACCACCCTGCTTTTTAAAAAGGGCATTATGGAAGACTCTACAGAGCTTATATGCTATAGGATTTTTATTATTAAACTGTGGGAAAAGTCCCTAACAAATACCATCTTACCCAATGGGTTTGTGTAAGCTGCAAACACTGGTATCTTCCTACATGTTCCAATACACTTGAAATAGACATAACTAATTTAAATTTGTAAAAAGTTACCAGGCTCATCACTACAGGATTTGGCAGTACTGAAAAATCCATTGTTGACAAACATCACCAGTGAGGTCAACAAAGCTATTTTGTCTTTGAGATATGTTTTAACTCAGTCACAAAGATATATCCCCAAAAGGTAGACGAGTTGGGAAAAATTACTCTGAAAACTTTTTTTTTTTTTAAGTATCATACAGAAGGAAACAGACAAAGTACATTTCAAATGTACAGACTCTGGAATTGAAAGAAAATATATTTATTTAAAAGATTTTTAGAAAGTAATTGTAATTTATATGTGAGATCTTAATGTAATAAGATCATGTGAACTATGGTTAAAATTATTTTTTAAAATGAGACAATGTTCAATACTTTCTTGAAAGTTAATTATGGTATGCTGGGGAAAGGCATTGTGTTTTAACATTAAAAAAACTCTAGATTTTTAAAATAAGCTACAAAAATCTCTAAAGAGATAGGAAGAAACTTTCTACAAAACTTTTGAAAAAGGACAATGAAAGGGATAGGAAAATGAAACTGATAGGAAGAAACTATTTCTACAAAACTTTAGAGAGAGGCAGTGCCTTGCTCAACATGGGGAAGAAGACCACAATAAATATATGTCTATGTGATGCATCAACATGTATTGTAATCGATGAGAAGGCAGAGAAAGCTACAAAGAATTCAGAAAGATTCTACAAATCAAAGGGATTCTATGTTACTCAATAATTTTGATACAAAGGGAGATAGAGCTTAAAAAAATGGTGAAAAATATACTGAAAATATGGTTGATGATTAAGAAATGAAAGATAGTAATGGTTCTGTCAATTACATGTACCCAAACATCACAACTATAAATTATGAAACTTTCTCTGATAATAGAACATGATAAGAACTGAATATTACAAAAAATTAAATTGATATCTCAATTGATAGGAAACAACTATTTACCGATATGGGGATAATTTCAAAATCAATCCTATATATAACAAACCAAAGATCAAAATAGCACCAAGTCACACAGCACAAAGAGGAAAAGAAGAAGGCCAAGCAACTGTGACTCCCACTGCAACCAGTTAAAGGGAACAAGAAAAGATGTCCCCATGAACTCTCCCCCACGTCCTGTGGAAGGTTAAGCGACATAAAGCAATTGCCACAAGGAGAAGACAAAAATAGGAACACTCAGCCAGAACTGGTCTCCTTACTAAAGGAAGATGCTTAACTACCAAGAGAATCACTGGTTGAAAATTTAGATTCCTTTTACAACCTTGGGGAGGAGAATACTGGAAGATGAGGAGCAGTATCACAGCTCATAAAACAGAGGGAAATAGGAGAGAGGAAAATCTGCTGAAAGTCTGCTGTGAAACTCCATGAAGAAACTTCAAGACAAGACTAAGGATCACAATGAGGGGAAAAAAAAAATTGGTCTCTGTCAACATTTATCTAATAAATTATTTCCTTTATCAAATAATTGTGGCACCACCTCATTTGGACTCTATCTTCATTTCTGATGAGTACATGATGATTTAGAAAGGACACTAAAAGAGACAAAAATGAGACAAGCAGTAGTACCAGACCAAATCCAGAGAGTAAATCTATGTTGCCAGTGCCACAACTTTTAAAACATTGAGGGGTTAATTCTAAAGATATGTGGGAAGGGGAGGGCATGCTACTGAGGAAGGTGATTAAAAGGTTGACTACTGACCATAAAAAAATCTATTTTTGTATCTCTTAATGATAAGAAATCATCAAAGGTGTTCTGATTTAAAATGAGGAGGAGAGGCAGGCTTTCATCAACTGTTTTCTATGAGAGAACCCATTTCCAGTCACATAATTGCATGAAAGGTACAGAGAATACAAAATCTCACTGTGTTTGTAACTTTTTTTTTTAAAGAGGAGAGTATAAAGAAAGTTGTCATCCAATAAATGTGTGGTGAAAAAGATGGCTCAAGTCACATTAATGAGAGTGAAGGATGACTGATGGACAACTTGACCAGCAGTTTTGTGACAAAAGTATACAAGGAATACTTGTCCCAGAAGTGTTATCAGCTTTCAGTAGGAAATACTCTCTGCAACTCCAAAATATGTTAGGGAAGAAATACACATTCTCTCTCACACACACACACACACACACACACACACACACACACACACACACACTCTCTCTCTCTCTCTCTCTCTCTCTCTCTCTCTCTCTCTCTCTCTCTCTCTCTCTGTTGTGTGTCTATCTGTCTGTCTCTAATTACCTACTCTGTACACTGAGCACCTTTTCAAGAAGCAATCCTGTTTGAGGAGATCCTACACATGAGCCATACCTAAAGTCAACGTAGAGGTTTACCCCAGTTTTACTCTTGAATAGAGTCATAACAAGACAGAAAGGAGAAAAAAGACATTCTCTCTTAGGGTCAGCCCCATCCCATCTTCAGGATGAAACTGGGAGCCCTCTGAGCCACAGCAGGAGCCCCTTCTCTGGGAGGAGCCTCACCTGGGCTACAAGTAACACAATACTGGAGGAAGCACCAACACTGACAAGATCACATAGCCTCTAGCCTATTAGAGGTTAAATGTAATTTTATTTAATGCAGTGAATTTACCTAAATTCCAAGAAGGCACAAATTTTCTCAGAATAAAGCTAGAAGGGTGTTCTAAACCATTTCTCCTAAAACTGTACAATTTAAATCCCACTATAAATAATGACTTTATCCTCAAGGGCAGTAGATTATCTTTGTTCATCCCTTCTTATACTGCTTTATACATTATATATATTTGGATAACCAAATGGTTTGATAAACTAAGGGAGCAGAGACCCTTTAACCTGAGGGTTAGATATGGTCCCCAGGTAAACATCTATTTGGTTATCACTACCAGCAAAGCCTAGGAAAGAATTTTTCCCCTGTAAGGAGGCTGACATTCTAACTGTTCCTTTCAGAGTGGAATCCTGGGAAATTAAGGATAAAGAGCAGTTGGAAGTCAAAAACTCCTTCAATTATTACCAAAGGTCAGTAATAAAGTTTTAAGACAGCCCAAACGTGCAATGATAAGAGCAGTTTGTTGATCTACTACAAGAGAACTGAGCTCTCTCATCCTCTGTCCTTCACCTTCTGCCTTGCCCCATTTATTTCTTTCACCTCTCATCTTTCTCTATTATCACTACTACCAAGCCTTCATACTTCTTATTATTTCCACATGATTAGTCAAATTATTGAATAAAAATTTGTGTGTGTATATGTATATATGCTTCATTCATTCAACCTCCATTCCTCACAACCTCGCCCTCTCCCAGAAAAAATAAAAATAAAAACTCAGCCAGAGAGAAAGTCTAAGGGATATATCAGTATAACTAATATTCTAAAAGGAGAAAAGAAGGCTTCCAGACCACTGGGTAGATCTCCTTGAGAATATTTTAGGGGGAAAACTGAACAAAAATTCATGTTGAAGGAAAAGGTAAAGGGGTCCTGCAAAGTATGTCAGAAGTATCCAAAATAAGGAAACCACAGACCCACCAAAATACAAAGAATCAATTAAAGAAGGGTTAAGAATAATTATTAGTTATGAGGGGAAGGGAATGAGCATTTTTATAGCACCTACTATGTGCCAGGCGCTATGATAAGTGCTATAACAAGTATTTTCTCATTTGATCCTCACAATGACCCTATAAGGTAGGTGCTTATTTTATAGTTGAGGAAACTGAAGCAAACAGGTGAAGTGACTTGTACAGGGTCACACAGCTAGTCTGAGTCCACATATGAACTCAGATTTTCTTGACTCCAGGCCCAGTTCACATACCAGATAACAGAGTATCCAGAAAAAAGTGAGTTTCAAATGCTCAAGTTTATCCATGCCATTGCTAAAATATGATCCAGAACTGAAAACACTACTCCAGAGATAAGTGTTGTGATCAGGGCAGAGTATACAAGACACTGCCCTCTCTCACTCTGGACACCAGAGACTTCTCTGTGTCACTCTTTTCTTTTCGGGAGCTGTTACCTTCCCAAAGTCTAGCTCCCAATGAGACATTCCTTACTGGTTACTCTGCACTACTGACAGGAAGAAGGAGGAGGAGGAAGAGGAATTAGAGAATAAAGTGGAGGTGGTAGATACCACACAAGAAGGAGGAGACATGGTCTTTACTCTGAAAGAATCCAAATAGGTCCATCTGCAGTAGGCTGGGGAAGGCGGCGGGAACTAAGAGCATCCTGGTGCAGGGTCTCCCAGGCAACATGTGTTAGGCAGAAAGGGGATGTGGGCAGCAGTGGGTGTGGCTCTTATGCAGACTCTTTTGCTTCTCTGCACTGAGGAAGAGGATACAAACACATGCTGTGTGAAAGTGGGGGCTATGGTGAGACAGAAACGTGGGGCAGATAAATCACAACATAGATAATCTACACTCACTGAAATAAATGTTTACTACATTGTCAAAATCAAAAAAGTCTGTGGTACAAGACAACAAAACTAACAACAATGGCTCCAAGTTACAAATGAGCAAAGCCACTTGGGGCAGCTGGTTCTAGACCTGGTTCTGTGTACCTTCTCTGCAGGGCGGGCCCCAGTCCTTCCTGACTGACGGCTGCAATCCTCTCTCTTCCCTTGGCTTGAGAGATGCCACAGCTCTCAAATCACTCTCCTGAACTGACTTCTCAGGCTCTTCCCTTATTCCTTCACAGACCCCCAAGGTTCTGTCCTTGGCTCCCTATTTTTACTCTACTTTCTCCCTCCTGGCAAGTTCAATCACTTTCTTGGTTTCGACTATCACCAAATAATTCTATAATCTATGTCTCCCAGTCAGACTCTCTGATGATCTATAAACGATCTCAAGCTAGAGGTCCAATCAATACCACAAACTCACTATGTCCAAACCTCAGCTTTATAAGCTTTCCCCCCAAGAAATGATCTGACTTCTGCCTTCATAATTCACCTTGTTTCCCATGTTTGACCCTCCAAGTTATTTCTGATTCTTCTTTTTGCCTTGCTTCTCAAACCCGGTGACTAGTGTAACAGGGATAATAAGAGTCGGTCAATTTTCTGACCCCCAAATCTATTCTGTCTGAAACCTCCTTAAATTACAGCACAGCTCTCTTACAGGTCCACATTATCACCCAACTATTAAAATAGGCTCTAAACCAGTGGTTCTCAACCCTCCTAATGCCAGGACCCTTTAATAGTCATATGTAGGCATGTCTGCATGTGGGTGGACCTGCTTGGAGATGGATAGAGGAGGTTCCTAAGACCAACGGAAATATGTGTTTTCCGATGGTCTTAGGCGACCCCTGTGAAAGGGTCATTCAACCCCAAAGGGGTCGCAACCCACAGGTTGAGAACCACTGCTCTAAACAGTACTCCTGACTCCATACATTCTTCTCTCCAATTCATCATTCATATTGATGCCTTTCCTTATAAACTTTAAAGCATTAAAGAAATTACAATTATTACACATAGACAGGACACTGGATAGAATCCTGGCCATGGCATCTACCTCAGACCCTGACTAGCTCTGTGACCCCAGGGACAGGGCTCTCTCTCAGCCTTAGTTTTCTCATTCATGAAATGAGAGGGTTAAATCCAACTGACTCCTCAGGTCTCTTGTGGCTATAAATCCAGGATGCCATAATCCACATAGATACAATACTCCTCTGCTCAAAACTCTTTCATCACAATTTTGACAATTATCATGAATTACTTTCTACTGTAGTTATTAGAATATTTATCACATCTTCCTACCAAATTATAAACACCACGAAAGTAGACTGTATATTAGCTGATCTCTGGTTTACTAGTAATCCCTAGATTACTAGCTGTGTGACCCTGGACTTAAGGTTTATTTTCCTCAGTTTCCTCATCTGTAAAATGGGGATAATTGTTGCTCCTACCTCCCTAGGACTGTTGTAAGGATCAAATGAGATAACATTTATAAAGTTTCCTATAAATCCTGGCAATGATGATGGTGATCCAATATGAGTTGAACTGTTTCACCTGTCACTGTCCCCTTCCCCAATCTTCAGGCACTCTTGACTTTCCTCAGATCTGATATTTACTTAAATGCATTCTAAATCCCTATGGTTAGTTCTAACTCAGCTCCCAGGAATAACCACCGAAGACCCAGAAAAGAACGCTCTTGTCACCAATGTTCTTGGCCTTATCAGATGGTTCAACATCAGAAACTGATAGGATTTTATCAAGGGAAATGTCATTAAAGAAGATGGCTGACCATCTGCTTTTGCTTCTGCACCCAAAGGACCAGGGGACCCTTCCATCTGTCTTGCAGCTAAAACCTTGCCTGTGTGTTGTCTCCCCCATTATAAAGTGAGCCCCTTGACAGAAGGTTTGGCTTACTTTTCCATTTGTATCTCCAGCACTTAGACCAGAGCAAGTGCTTAATAAATATATCATTCATTCATTCAACTAGCAGAACCTTTCCCTTTACTCCCAGTTCTGATCCAAGTCATTCTTCCATATTTCCCTTCCCCCCCCCCTCAAATGCTAAACATCATCCACCGTGCTGGAAACCAAGGGAACAGGATAGCTCAGTTGGCAGAGATGCAGAGATAAGGGGACCTCTCTATTATACTCTAAGCAATCTGCTGCCCTGAGCCTGCCAAGAAACCATTTTTCCTGCTGGATGGACTTTCCACTTTCTATCAGAGAGTAGAAGGGTTCTCTGGGGATGAGTAGGAGACAAAAACCATCATCTAGAATAACATTACCATGAAGTCTAAGATTTGGCTATAATGTATTAATGATGTTATTTAAAAATGATATGCATTAATGGCAACATTATGCATCATCTTTATAATATTTTATCTATATCTTTATCACACATGTCTTAAAACTAAAAATTTTTCAAGTCTCTTTCACTCACATTTATTTCAAATAATCTTAAGTACTACAGGCATCATTCTTAAAAGAAATCCAAATATATACTTCGGAAGTAACAAGAGAAATGAACTACAACCATAACTCATGGCCAGTAAATCTAACTTCCTAATGCTAGAATTTTAAGCATTTAATACACACTGACCTGATGCAGCAGACGTTTCAGCTTAAGCAATTGGGTTTTTACAGCAGTGCAGTCCTGGACCATGTGCCGAAGAGTCATTTCATCCAGCATCACAGCATGTTCGGGTACATCTACCAACATCCGAGGACCCTGGTAAAGACTGCTTCCCCTGTAGCTTTCAAAATGATTCAGAGGAGATTCCCTGTAGGGAGATCCTCTGGAAAAAAAAAAGCAAAACAAAACAATTTTCCTCAGCACGAAAATGTGGCCTGAGTAGTTACAATCAATACCACGTAAACTCTAGTTACTATAAGTAACGCCTTTTAATTGTTGAACTCTTCTCTATCAACACACTAAATTTCACTCAGCAATCATACTTAGTATAATAATGGTCGAATTTTAAGGGTGTGAGAATGCGGCACAAGTGATTGCGATGGTTTAAGAAAACAAATGCTAAAATAGAAGCAAAATCTTTCCAAGGAGCTTCACCTAAGGCTTTCTTTCTTAAGAAGGTTACATCTCTCCATTCAAACACACCCACACAGCCCACTACAAATACCGGATCTGATAAATTTTGTTACAGACAGGTTGTGCTAAGATTCACAAGCCCATCTCCTACTCCCTTTCAGAGGCTAGGTCTCCATCTCACTCTGGTACTCGCTGTTTCTACCTTCTAGCATTGGCTTATGCTTTCCAACTGAAATGTTTTCCTTTTGCCCCAACTCTGCTTGTCTAATGTCATCTCCTCTATTAAAAAAGCTTGCGCTGATTTGTCCCAAGTTAGGATCAGTCACTCTTTACTCCAGACACAGAGCTTGATACTTCTCATTACACATCTACTTTATACATATGTTAAAGGAGTAATATTTCTATTAGCTTTCCTACCAAATAGTAAAAACCTCACGAAGACAGAGCCTGTAGCTTGTTCTTTGCATCCTCAGAGTGGATAACATAAACCTTTTTGCCTAGAAAAAGTCCTTAGTAAATATCTGCTAAATAAATGGAGTCAATCTGTCCAAAGCTGAAAAAGAAGCTAATTAAATGGAGAGTTTAGAAAAAACAATAAGGAGGTCATTCATGACCTTGATGACAGTTATTTTACTATAGTGGGTGGGTGAGAGCCCAGATGATAGGAGATAAAGAAGAGACTGGGTGGTAAGAAAGTAAAAGCAGCAGGCAGAGACAATTAACTCCATAATCTTGATAATGTAAAAGAAATAGTATGATCGGTTACAGGGGGCAACAGAAAGGGACAATCTGTAAGTGCCTGAAGGCCAAAGAAAAGCAACACAAGGGGCTGTTCTGTTGTAGGAGGGGGTGGTAAAGATAGAGAAAACAAAGTTCCCAAGGAGGTAGGAGGAGACAAGCTAGAGGGCAAAGGTGAAAGGATCAGCTTTGGAAGGGAAGGGGGCCCTCCTGAAGGCATTTTCTGCACCTATTTATAGAAACACATGTTGGGGGGGAAGTGATCTGTTGTCAAATTTTTATTAACATATTTTATATTGATGATATCATTCTGATACTAAGACAGTCTTGTAAAGCTTGACAGAAACCCCACTTGATTGTGAGGAATAATTTTCTTAATGTATTGCTACATTCTATTGATTAATATTTTATTTAATATTTTTATACTATACTGAAATTTATAATTTTATTTTTTATTGTTACCATTACTGAGTTAACATCAGATAAGCCTCCTAAAAAGAATAAGAATAAAGGAATTTTTCCTTAATACAATAAAGAGCATATGTCTTGGGCCCAAAGCAGACATATTAATAGAGAAATGTCCTCATCAAAAACAAAAACAAAGCAAGAATGCCCACACTCCCACCATTTTTATTTGACATAGTATTAAAAATTATAGCAACTGCAATAAGAAAGGGAAAAGATATTAGATGTATTGGCACTGAATTCAAATCACAGGTTATAGCAATAAATATCAAGAAGAAATAAGTTTAAAAACTCATTTACAGAAACAAAAAGCATCCAATATTTGGTAAATACTAGTAAGTTCAGCTGTTTCTAATAAAATCTAGTCAGAATTATACACAATCTGCCTCCAAAGAACTCTTTAAAAAAAAACCTATAATGACCAAAATAAGGAGGCCCTAAGTAACTGCAGAGATATCATTGTTTTTGGATGAATCAGGTTAATATAATAAAAATTACCATAGTTCTCAAGTTAATTTTATTTTTAAAACAATGCCAATCAAAATACTAAGGGGCTTATTTATAAAACTAGACAAAATCAGAATGAAATTTGTATGGAAATCAAGTCGAAATATCAAGAATATTGAGGGGTCACACTGAAGTGGAAAGCTAATGGGGGTCAGGGGATTTGCACTCTAATTTAAACAATTACGAAGTCCGTATCATCAAAACTTTCTAACATCAGCGAGAGGGAGAGCAAAAAAATAGAATGGTTACACCATTAAATGTGTATGAAATGTTCCTAGATCACAAATATTTAGAAAAACAAAGAAGACTGGGGACAGGGCCCATAATTTAACAAACATTTTTGGGAAAGCTGTCAGAGGTGTCAAACTCAGCTTGGGGTGAAAGCAGCCATGTCCGAAGTAGGATCTGAACCAGATTTAAAATTCAACTAGGAAATGTTTAACAAACTAAATAAAAATACAACATAGATAATGTTAACTTGTAGTTTTCGACATCAACCTGCAGCTTGCAGGGATCCATTTCTATTTAAGTTTGATACCACTGCCTTACACTATATAACTCAGTGGGTTCCATGTGGAGAGACAACTTAAAAAAATTCTAGAAGAAATGGAATGGTATATTTATCTAAATAGGGGGGTATTAATTTTTATTTTATAGATGTAAATAACCATTGAAGAACAAAACATTCATTTTATTACATTAAAAATTTTCTGTACTACAAAAATATAAATGGAACTATTAAATGAAAAATGTTAAATACTAAAAATAAAAAATAAGCTATTAAAAAGTCACAGTGTGACTCCAGAGATCACAATGGATAAATATCAAAGGATATGAACAATTTCCAAAAGAATAAACATGAATGAATGATAATCAATTGAAAACATGTTCAACGTCATTAATGAAAAGGATGAAAATTAAAACACTAAAGTACCACTTTATACTTGCCAAGTTGGCAAAAATAATTAAAATCAATGAATTTTCAATGCTGGAAAGGTGTGGAAGAATGGGTATACTCATTCATTGCTGGTGAAATTTCAAAACACTGAAATTTTCTGGAACCACTATGGTAGTATATAATAAAAGCTACAAAAATAATCACATGATTTGATCCAATAGCTTCATTATTAGGAGTACCTCCCAGAAAGTTTCAAAAACAAACCCCAAAAAACCCTATTTATTCAAAGACTTTCATGACAGTATTTTATGTAATTGCAAAAGGCTAGAAAAAAAGTTATGTGGAAGAAGCAAAGAAAATAATCATTTTAAAAGCAGAATGGGATACTGGAATAGTGTAATGCAATTAAGACTAACACATCTGAGAAATAAGTATAAAATAATGCAGAATGAAAGAAGCAGAATCAGAAGAATGGAGGCCAGGAAAAACAGGACTAAGGAAAACTAAATAAGAATGAATGGGCAAAGAATCTTGACGGAGACTTAAAGAGCTACTTATAAAGTCTTAGACTACTTTATCTATTGACATTAATTAATTTAAATGTAAAAATTGCCAGTAAGCTTAGTTGTTTCCATTAATGTTTTCTATAAAGAAGGGGAGTATTCTGAGACAGGAAGGGGAAAAGGAAAGGCAGCCAAGATGCGCAATTACACTTGATGGTCTTGATTTGCCCAATAAAATATGAAGTGATCTGCTGAGCAATGGTGGGGGTCAGGAGGGGGAAGGAGGGGAAGAGGCTGGGGAGTGAAGGTGGGAGTAAAAGTAAGGCTGGGGACTTGCGAAAGGTTGAGCAGACTTGGAATAGTCAGGCAATCCACTTCATCTATTCACAGGATTATAGCTCCAGTTTAAAGCTGGAGCTGGAACGGACCTTAAACATTACCAAGTCCACTCCCTCGCTTTATAGAGAAGAAAACTGGGAACTGTTAATGACATGTTCAGAATTCCACACAAGTGGGTGCAAACTGAGGTCCTCTGACTCAAATCCAATTCTTTTCATTTAACAACTGTTTCTAATATACTGTGCTAGGCACTAGAGGAGACAGACTATAATTAACTAATTGAGACATGCCCCCCACTCCAACTTGTACTTTATTAGAGGAACGTAATACATGTGTAGAAGGCCACATTTTCTGACAAGATGTGATTTCATAAGTCTAGGGAACTCCCAGTGAGGAAACTCCCTCTACCAACACACAGCAGCACCCATTTTGCAGCTTCCCCTCTGAGACTACTGCCTGGGGGCACTGAGGTGGCAGTAGCCCAGGGTCACAAAGTCAACAGGGGGCAAACTGAACTGACTCAGGTCTTGGTGACACGAAAATTGGCTCTCCATCCGTGACACCAGCAACTCTGCTTGGTTCCAGCTCCATGGAACCTTGTGCCTTTCCCCAAGATAAGGGGAGCCCCTAAAATCTCAGCTCCATGCTGACTTCCAAACAGCACTTTGCTCTGATACACCTTTAGTCAGGTTGTGCCATGCCAGTGGTCAGATGACTGATGTGTTAGGACAGTCAGGAGAATCAAAGAAGTTAAGGAATTGTGAAGTCAAGGGATAGGCCACATTGGATAGCTTTAACGTTAGTAAAATTATTTCTTTTAAACCACATTTCCGATATTGGGTATATGCAGAGGAATTTTTCGGTTGAGTTAACAGTACAACATAGCTGCTAGAAAAGCTAACACAACCTTGGGCTGCATTAACACTGTACTCTACAGTGATCAGATAACATCTAGAGCATTCTCTTCAGTGCTGGCTGTCACAACTTCAAGAGTCATCACTAAACAGCATCCACAATAGGGCCAACTAGCTGCTGAAGTGTCTAAAAATTAAGTCATTTGAAAAAATAATGTCCAACACAGGACTTCTTTAACTTTTTCCACTCGAAACCACTTTAGCACTTCCTAAACTATGGATCATGAACCACAGTTTAAGAAGTGCTGCAGAGTAGAAGGAACTGCTTTGAGAGTACTTCAAAATACCATATAAACATACATTGTTATCTGGCTCTCTGTCACTGAATGTATTCAAGCAGAGACTGTCTGGTCATCTGTGAAAGATGTTGTTGAAGTGACTCCTAAGCTTAGAGGGCTGGAGTTAGGCTGGACTGAATATGACATTTCTAAGGCAAGGTCTTCATAAAGATAACTATACCCCCGACATCTAAACAGGGTATACACATACACACATTACAACTATCCCCTGTGCTAAATTGTCACAAGAAGCTAAAATATGCATGCCTACCTATCACAGAGAGTATAACTTTCAGGCATAGAGAATATATTTATTTATCCTAAGAACACTTAAAAGTATCTGAAGAGTGTCCTGCTATGTACCATGCCTTGAGTGACCCCTATTTATTCTGTTAAACTAGAGCTACCTGTGATTTCATCAGTCTAAGTAGGTACTGGAGAAGAATTCCTTCTAGAGACCAGGACAGTTGCCAAGGGGCAGTCAGAGGGCATTACGTAGGGGTCACAGAGCCAATACATTTCAGAAGCAAGACTTGAACCCAGGTCTTGCTGAGACTGACTGAAAGACTAGCTCCCTATTTGCTAGGCTATGCATTCATTTATTATCTAGGCTATATTCTAAGGTATTCTAAGGCCCTTGCAACTATAATTCTATGAAAAACCTATGGAGCTCAGTTGTTACATACACTACAGAAATGTCCTATAAGCCATCCTCATTAATTCCACAGACATCTATGATTTTAAAATGAGGTATATCGAAAGGAGTCCTATCTTATAAATAAAAAAGAGAAAGGTGATTTGAGCTACTTTAAAATCAAAGTATTGAGCTATCATAATGAGAATATATTAGAAAGATTCTGCCCACCAAGAAATAGCTTTCCCCATTATACAATACCACTTTTCACTTCATATAAAGAATTTAAAGCTGTCCATTGAAAAATTCCAACTCAGTAAGAAACAAAATGAACTGTAACAGTCACTTCATACTATTGTCCTGAACTATCCAAGGTCCAACCTAGCTATGTTCTGAGATTTTTCAGATTCAGAGCTGTTTAGTCATTCAGCCTCAGACACTTACTAGCTGTATGACCCTAAGCAAGTGACTTAATCTCCCTTGACCTCACTTTCCTCACCTGTGAAATACAAATGATAATAGCCTCTACCTTCCAGGGTTATTGTGAGGATCAATGAGATGGTCACTGTAGAGCATTCTGCACAGTTTCTAGCACATACTAAGTGCTATATAAATGCCAGTTATTATTATCATCACTACTATTATTATTAACAAGCAACTAGTTGGTTGCAAGGATATGAATTTTTTTGGCCACAGCAACTCTACTATGTTTTAAGGGGTTACTGACAAAATCACAGATCCATGGAATTTATCTTTTGAGCAAGAAAAATCATAAACATTAACAATGGAAAATTAAATCAGTAGAGAACCCGTTTTAGGGCATTCCTTAAGTCTACATTTTAGCCATGGATAAAACTGTGATGAAAAAAAATGAAAAGAAGCTGTAAGCCACAAGGAGTAGCAGAGGGAAGTGATGAAAAAATATCCTGCTCTGAGTCTTGCATCAACAACCACTGGTGCTTTGACAATAGAATGTTTTGTGTGCCTCTGAAAACCTGGCACACAAGTCTAGGGAATAAAAAGTCATTGTGCAGAATTTCTCTGTGTGTACTAACAAGGAAGCGAGCTAGCAACAGGCTTCTACCTGCTCAGGTCCGTTTTCCCATGTTGATGATAGCTGTCACTGTGGCTCAGGCGGTAGTGTTCCTGGCCACTCCATCTCTGGGCTGGCCTTTTCCAAAAGCCTTCCTGATGCTGTCGAACATTTCTGTCTGATCCATCAAAGCGGTTCATATTCTCACACTCCACTAGACAGATTCAAAAACAACATTTGTTATTCACATTTATACATATTACACAAACTAATAAGAATGTACAGTTTGTTGATCACATGCTACTAAAAAGTCCACAGAAAAATTCTTGGAAAAATGTCAAGACTTTCTACTAAGTAATTATGAGATAAATTACATTTTAAATAGCAGGTACATTGAGGGAAAAGTAAATGATAATAAGACAAGTTTCAGTGAAGACAAAATTTGTACTTTACAACTGTTTCAGTAACACTTTGAAATAATTTCTATAAGACTTTAAAATAAAAATTATTATTCTTATAATTAATGCTATATACTTTAAATCCCAGTAATAATTTCCCCCCCCCCAAAAAAAACTGCTATTATCATTGCTAGTCCTTCTGATTTCAGAGTAAAAAATAAGGAGAGAAAAGAAAAATGTCAGGTGCCCATACCAAAGGGAAGCAAAGAACCACTGTTTCCTAAAAATGAGACCAATGTAAACTCACCTTGATCTTTCTACAAATCTCCAAATTAAAAAAAAAAAATCAAGCTCGCATTTTTAGAAAGTAAACTGCTTCCCTGTGCCTCTGTTAACTTCCTAGTGCAAACTGTTTGGCAAGTCTAAAAAGCCACTAGAGACAAAGCCAGCACTTGGCTCCAGCAGCACAGCTCACTCCCAGGAATCCCAGTCCCACAAACGTCTACCAGGCTTGACACAAACGCCCAAGTTTCTCTTTCACTTACCCGAAAATTTTTTCCTCACATATTTGGCCACTCAGTGAAAAAGTTACTTTGTCCCACGGCAACATTGTGCTGCTCTGCTGCCTACTCAGCCATAGTGGCATGGCCGAGCCTGATAAACAGGCCTTCCTTTCTGCTTAGCTCCCAGCCTGCACACATTGGGAAAGGAGCCCAGTTTACCCTGTGACTCCAAACTACCATCTTCGCCCAGGGCTTACATAGTTGTGGAGCGAGGACGGCTTCTAAAAATACTGCTAACCACCGTCCTGGCCCGGGCAGAGACAGAAAGGCTTCTCCACTTCTGGGAGGGGAGTGATTGCAGTGGCTTCACCCACAAGCCAAAACTTCTGACACAAAGGCTTCGGGGTCAGTGTGATCTTGGGATTGACTCTTTCTTAAATGAGCCGGAACAGCAACTTCTAGAACTGAAGGGCAGCTAAATCAGGATACCACTGTAAACAAAAAAGGAAGATCTTGCCCCCAAACAGAAGTACTTTACAGTAACTGTAAAAATGATAAAGTGCAAACACTCAGCTCACTGACCAAAATGTTCAAAATACATAAAAAGAGATGTGTATTGAAGCAATCTTTTAAATAAGTACAAAATGGTAGGAAAGGGCATTAAAAATATATAACTTTTAGGTTAACCTCTAAAGGGAAAGAAAATCTCTGAAATTAGGAATCACTACACAATGGATTTCCCTGCAAAATTATTCATGTAAGTGAAACTATTAAAATATTGTGTTCAAACACAATAAAAACCTCTTTATTTAGATTCTCCTAAGTTGGAATGTGAGATTGTTTTGGGTGAGTGTTGGACTAAAGTTAACTAATGCACAAATTTTGTGAAAAAATAAACAAAAAAAGGTAGGAGGAGGAGCTGTTAGGAAGCAGTAGATAGGACTTCTAGTACTGGCTCTTCCCAGAAGGAATTGTATTGACCTTAGGCAACCCATCTGCCCTCTGTAAGCTTCAATCTCTAAAATGAGGGAGTTTTTTTAAAGTCTCTTCCACCTTTAATATTCTATGAGCAAGTTAACGGTAAAAACATAACCCCAGAACCTCACTAAAGAGCCAATTTTTTAATCACTTAAGTATAAGGGTGACAAAAGTGTAAGGCACCAAAACGTAGAAAATAAATAATAATAAAAAACAATCATTAGAGCTATGCAGTAGGCTTTTTAATTATTTTTTTTCAATTAGCAAAAACCTTTCTCTCCTTCTATCCCCAATGGAAAAGAGAGAACAAATACACCCAGTGAAGTATAACGCATTCCTGCATTGGCAACGTCCAAAAAATATACATATGACTTATTCTGCAGCCGGAGTCCAACACCAGTCAGAAGACATCAGTCATTGTATTGTCCAAAGTACCAAAGTCTTTCAAAATTGTTTGTCTTTACAACGTTGTTATAGTATATATTGTTCTCTTGGTTCTACTCACTTCATTCTCTATCAATTCAAACAAGTCTTCCCAAGTTTCCCCCAAATTGTCCCTTTCATCACTCCTTACAGCACAACAGTATTGCAATACATTCACATGCCACAATTTGTCCGACTATTCCCCAATAGTAGACGGGCGCTCCCTTACTTTCCAGCTGTCACTACAAAAAAGCTGTTACAAATATTTTTGTATATATGCCTCCTTTTCCTCTTTATTTGGCTCTTTGTGGTACAGGTCTAGTAGGGGTACTGATGGGTCAGAGAGTACACAAAGCATCAAAAGCTTAGTAATCTTCTGGCCCTAGTTCTAAACTGCTTTTCAGAATGACTGGACAAACTGACAGCTTCACCAACAGGACATTCATGAGATTTTTTTTCCCCTAAAGCCCCTCCAACTTTTGTCATATTCTTTTTTGTCAACTTTGCCAGTCTTTTTGGTGTGAGACAGAACCTCAGGGTGGCTTTAATTTGGAATTCTCTAATTATTAGTGATTTGGAGTATTCTTTTCATATGGCTTTTGATATCTACTCTTCCCATTTGACCTGTACTCCTGGAGCCAAGAAGAGGGGGAGGGCATGCTTCTATACTGCTTTTTCATGCCATTTCAATAACAAAAATAACAGGTAATATTTATACAGTGACTATTATGCACCAGGCACTGTGCTAAGTGATTTACAGTTTTATTATCTCATTCGATCATCACAACAACTCTGGTTAGTAGGTGCTTTTATGATTCCATTTTGTAGATGAGGACATTGAGGCAGAAGTTAAGGGACTTGCCCAGAGTCACAGAGTTAATAAGTGTCTAAGGCTAGATTTGAACTCAGATCTTCTGCCTCCAGGTCCAGTGCTCTATCCACTGCACCACCTCGCTTTCTACTTCCATTCTTTCTACATCACATTCTCCTCATCTTTATTACTACTGCCCTATGAGTCATCCTCAACCTTGTTTAGACCTGACTAGCAGTGTTCCTTTCTTCATCCTTCCCTGGCAACTAGGTAGTATAGTGGATAGAGCATGATAAGCCAGCACACAGTCAATGCTTAGTAAATGCTTGTTTCCTTCCTCCCTTGATTCCCCTGCCATTGTTCTCAGACAATCTGACATTCATACAGATGATCCCAGCAACTTGTTCTCTTGATTCTTCAAACCCAATGACCTTTTACACACAACTTCAACTACGCACTAGTCTGGTCAAACATTGTGATTTTACTCCCTTCTCTCTCTCTCTCTCTCTCTCAAAATTCCTTTTACCTTTCCTATACCCTCTCATTTACACTAAAAGCATTTTTCACTTCTCAAAGCTTTTCCTAAGACATATAGCCTCAAATTATTCCTAGGTCTCTCAATCCATATCCCCTATTATGGTTCTGCATACACTGACACTTATATGTGACCTCATGGCTTAAATGAGAATCCCTTACTTGACTGTCTCTCTGAGATTTCTGTGAATCTTCATTCTGTTTCCCTCTAAGAGCCTGCCACTTTGATCTTCACCTCTCTCTGAATTTTTAGCCCCTTATTGATTACTGGCTCCTGCCATTCTTTCCCATTAGCAGTCTAGAATTCTCCTTTTCATAGCCTAAAGTCTAGAAAAAGGCTGGCTTGACTTTTCTCAGAGTCACTCCACCCCCATGCAGTCTAGCTTCTAACCTCACCTCTTCACTGAAACTGCTTTCTTTAAAGTTATCAAAGATTTTTTAATTGCTAAATCCAATAGCTTTTTCTATGTTCTCATTCTTTAACTCTCTGTATCATGTGTCAGTACTGGATCACCCCTTCTGTCTCTATCCTCCTACCTTTTGGGTGTTCATGACTCAGGTCTCGCCTGCTTCTCCTTCTACCTATTTGATGTCTCCTTTGCAAAAGCATCATCCCAATGTCACCCCCAAGTGTAGATCTAATTCAGATTTTTGATGTAGGCCCTATTCACTCCACATACTCTCTTGGTGATCTCATCAGCTTCTATGGTGCATCCAGACAACTCCCAAATACCTTTATCCAGCCCTAGCCCTCCTCTCCCCTCCTGAGACACTTCACCAAGTGTCTGATAGAAATCTTCACTGGTTATCCCACAGGTATCTCAAATTCAACATACCTAATACTGTCTTTCTCCCTAAACTACTTCCTAGTTTCCCTGTTTCTTCTGAAGGCTCCCCATTCCTTTCAGTCAAGAATATTTGTACCTCTAGAGTCTTTATGATTCTTCATTCTTCCTCACCAACAATATTCTACACAATTCTACATAACCTTGCCGGTTTTATCTCCATGACATCCTTTTTAATCCCCTTCTCTTCATCTACACAACCATGATGAGAGTTCAGAGTGTTGCAAAAGCTCGCCAGACAGCCTCCCTGCCACTAGTCTCTACCCCCTACAATCCATCCTACATAAAGCTGTCAAAGGCACAGGTATGGCCAAGCCATGTCCTTATACAAGAAATGCCAACTCCTTATTGCCTCTTGAATAAAACACAAAGTCTTTTAACAGGCATTTAAAGTCTTTTACAGTCTGACTTCAACCTCATACTTATTTCACTTGATACACTCCATGTCCCAGAGAAAATGGCCCACTTGCTGTGCCCCAGCAAAACTGTGAGAATGTGCAATTCTTAAGGCATATCTTTGCTCAAAGTTGTTTCCCTGGTCTAGAATGCCCTGCTTCCTTGCCTCCCCTCCAGCTCTTGGAATCTCAACATTCCTTCAGAATGAAAGCAATACTTATACTACAGGACTATACTACAGAATATTCAGCTAGAGAAAAGATATGGATGATGCTTTCCTAATAATGATTAGGAAATTCTGAGAATATAAGGTCTTCGTTATCATGTGTCAGTCTGCTAAAAACAGGACATCTGAAAAATTCTTGACTTCTTTCGTTGAAAGTCTTTCTCAGCAGGGAGAAAAATAATAATGAGAACAGACACTCAAATTTAATTTGGACCATTTGGAATAACTGGTTGATGAAAGAACCTTAGAAGAAACCTTAGAAGAAGCCAATTATGCCAAATTAGAAGTCATAATAGTGAAGGAAGGGAATGTTAGGCCTTTTTATCTACCTTAGACTTCAGTAAAGTACAGCTGAAAAAACTCATGAACAAGGCAAGTATGATTCTACAGTTAGAAAGTCTAAGAATGAAATAAATAGCTTGTTAAGAAGATAACTTCTCAGAACAAGATCTGGATTTTCAGAACCTGACTTAACACATGGGAATGCAAGGTTCTTGGCAAGGATGTTATTATCTATGCAATAAGGTCTGGAAAAAAATGTTATCTGCCTAGAAATTTACAAGTCTGCAAACTTTAAACTGAAAAGGAAGTGAGAAGGAAAAAACTGCCTACATCTATCTACCAGTTCAACAAGTATTTAATACCAACTCCAAGGACTTATCACCATGCAAAATACCTTAGAAAGCAGCTATAATGTAAAAGGAAAAACAGCAGGAGATGCTCAGACATTCACAAGGAAAAAAAAAAAGAAAGAAGGCAGTAATAAATACCACAGGCTCAGATTTCTATACTATACCCATGCTAAGGACGGGTAACAAACTAGGATCCTAATGCAGCGAGGCATATATAGCTTCAGAAGCACGAAAGAGATTCCATTTTTTATTATTACTGATACTGACTAGCATCCACATAACACTTTAATGTTTGAAGAGCACTTTAACTATTATTCTATGCTCACAATAACCCTAAGAGATAGGTGCTATTATTATGCACATTTAACAGAAGAGGAAACTGAGGCAGACAGAGGTTAGGTGACTTGCCCAGCATTACACAGATGCTAAGTGTCTGAAGACACATCTGAACTCTGCCCAAGTCAGTCTTCCTGACTTGAGGTTCAGTGCTCTATCCACTACGCCACCTAATAGCCAGTGGATTTTAAGAAAAATCAATGGAGTATATCTAGGGGAAACTCATCAGGATATGGGCATAACGAAGATCTGGAAGTCATGCTATGTCTGAAAAATGAAGGACACTTAAACTGTAGAAGATAAAACACGGGAAGACTCACAAGGACAGGATATAATAATTGTCTTCAAATACATGAAGGACTCTTATGTAAAAGTGTATAAGACACTCAGTATAGTTTCAATAGAGAGAATACCACTGTACAGAATACCAAAGGGAGGCAGGCTTCAGTTCAATATACAAGGGTATTTTCTAACAATAAGAGCTGTCTCAACGTGTAAATGGGCTATCCTGTGAAACAGTGAATTCACTGTCAATTGTAACAGATACTCAAAAGATTAGATTTGACAGATGTGTTATAGAGAGAATTCCTTCACATGTCAAATTGGACTGAATGACCTCAAAGGTCTCTTCTGATTCTTAGAATCTATGATGCTAGTAAAGCATTCTTATTGCCTTTAAGCGAGAAGTGATGTTTTGCTGAATGTAAAAACATAATGAATCAACAACGCACAAGAATTTCAAAAGGTATACCTAAACTGAAGAGAGATCACAGATCCAAAATATGCAAGTAGCTTTCACAAGTAATTTTTTTTTACTTGCTACAGAACAAAAAAAAATTCTTAATAAATTATAAAATTCAAAACTCAATGTACAGATCAAATCTAAATGTAGGGGTAATCATGGGTATTTGCCTAGCTTCTTCCTGTCTCAATTCTATAATATATATATGTGTGTCATAAACCAACTATCACTTCTTAGAAGCAGTTTCCAAAATGCTTCAAGTCAATTCATATAATGGGAATGCTCATAGACACCTCTGCATCCTACAGTAAAGTCTAACTGGCTATTTGCAGACATTCATTAGTTTATAACCTCTCTCTCATTTTCTGTGTAACATAGGCTGGATGGATCTATAGGTGCCATTCCATAGAGAATGCTCAGAGCTGTCCTTGGTTCTGGTCAAAGCTTTTGGAGCAGCTTCTGACCACATACAATTTATTGTTGAAGGGTTTACTGGGAGATGAAAAGTCTCCTAATTGGCTCTTAAAGCAGAGGAGATGATGATTCAGTGGGTATATATAAAAGGAACGTATATAGAGGGCTTCTGCCTCTTTCTTTTTTTCTTCCTTCCTTCCTTTCTTCCCTCTCTCTCTTTCCTATACTTTGCAGGACTTTTTTGAGAGTGTCTGCAGTCATAGAAGGTGGAGGTAACTGACCCTACTCCTCTCCCTTGACCTCCATGCATCTACGAACATGTAGCCACTGAAGCACATGGCCTGACCAAGACAAACCTGAGCCTTGGTTTGGGCTGCCTCTTTCTGTTTCTTTTGCTAAGCTGGTAACTGAGCAACAAGCACAAACTGTATGTGCCCAGAATGTGACCTTGTGAGTTTAACCAACCTGAAGGGGTCTTTGAGTATAGTGGTAGCAGTGTTCCACCAGAGGAGCTTGGCTGTAGCAGCGGCACATGGAGAGTGACTAACTAGCATGAAGCTCAGAGGAGGTCAACTTTGGATAAAATGATGGTGTGGAACTAAGGTCAAATGTAAAGCGTCTGATCGGTACTTCTACAAACTGCTTTAGGTACCGCCGATTCTATCAACAATGCTGTCTTAACAGGCGTTTTACTGAATTCTTGTTCTGTTAAGGTACACCTGTAAGTTCCTTATATAGGAATTACCTGTCCCAAACCTGATTTATATTATAAATCTTCTCAAAAGAAGCTCCCTTTCTAGGAGGAGTGAACCATAGAGAACTAGAGTGAATGAGTTTCCTCAAAGCACCAGTGTGAGGAACTCAACAGTCTAAGCCTCCTAATTAAAGGCAACCTCCCTCCTCAGAACGGAACCCAATCCAAACTGCATGCTTCACGACAGAACATGGAGTGACACAGTACTTCAGCCCCTGGGAAACCAACGGAGTGGTCCCTCATTACAAAATAGGAGCTAGACCTGAGACTTGTAACCCTGTCCACAATGCTCTATTTCTCTATATTTTTTTGAGACTTCAAACCAGCATGCTAAGAGTATAAAATTTTCTTTCAAGTTAATACGCTATTCCTTTGACTTTCCTCATATCTGACAGACTGTGATCCTCTTTTTGGCCTCCAAATATCCATCCTGTCTGCTCCTCTGGATACATACCATGCCCTCCCCATAGTTGATTATATCTGAGCAGAGAAGAAGCTTCTGACCTCTAACCTTTTTCTTAAATACAGTATTTACTCACTAGCTACCCAACTTTCTAGGCTATTCATATGACTCAACCCATCCCTCTGGCTGATCCAATTAGTATTTACTTCTAGTAAGACCTCAATATGGATCAGAAGCTCCAGCTTCCTGACCAGCCTCCATCTCAAAATAAGCCTAAAGGAAATAAATCTACATATGTCCACACATTGGTAGTCCAACTATGTTCCATTCCACCTAGAATTCTGCTCCTCTCCCTATCAACATATTCAGACTTGAAAGGGTCTCTTCCACAGAAGCTAAGAAAAATATCTTCATAGGCTGGCAAGGAGCAACCTTTTCTGTAGTTTCCATCTCAGTGTCACTGCCACACGAACACCATGGGTTACCACAGGTTGAAACAGACGTCAATGGCAGGTAAGCACATTTGCAAATAAAAAGAACTGAGCCACACCTTCTCACTGGTCTGTAACATGTGGGGCAGGGAAGGAAGAGATATTCACTTATCACCTACTCTTTGCAAATCTTATCTCATCTGATCCTCCCAACCTGAAGTAGGTACCATGATCCCCATTTTACAGTTAAGGAAACGAAGGCAGACAGTGACATGCCCAAGGTCACACAGCTAGTGTCTGAGGCCAGAGGCAAACTCAAGCCTTCCTGTCTCCAGGCCCCATGCTCCATCTACTGTGCCACCTCACTGCCTAAAGTAGAGAATAAATTTTTCAGTGGTCCAAATGTGTATGCTAAAATGCTGAATTTTTTTTATCAATAGAGAAAATATTAGAGGCAGTATAACAGTGGGCAGAGGGATGAATATGAAATGAAAAAACCTGGGTCAAGTCCTGCCTTTAACACATCCTTGTTGGTATGATAATGGAAGTCCCTAAATCTCTTACGCTCAAGACAACCTTTCAGTTTTCAAAACCACAAAAACAGATGCTGCATATCTGAATCCGGGAGAAAGAATGGTCTTCCACTCCTAGAGAATTCTTTATTATCATTTCATTATTATGAAATCATAACTCCTAGCAAAAAATGAGGTGAAGAGTCCTCAAATCAACATTCCACTACAGTCAAGATGATAGCATAGTCATTAAAAAATCTCCTCAAAATATGGCGAAAACAGTATATAGACATTTTATGAGTTATAAAATACTAAAAAAGTTTCTAGGAAGTGGTCCTCAAACAGTTCCTTAGACAGTAACACTTTCCCCACTAACCATTTTCGAGAGGTGCATCCTCGGGCAGGTCCACATCAAGCATGAGATCATCATCTTCAAGGTCACATGAGTCAAGGTTGTTCAGGATATCCTACAAACACAGATCAAAAGAAGTGAGGAAAACATCATGGAATGTTCCAAATGGATGTGGAAGAAATCAAATTTATAAAACAGCAACACAGACTAACACTTTTACTCGGGGCTAAAACACAGCTAGAAGCAATTTGACCAATATAAAGTGCTCAGTTTATAACATTTTCTTGCCAAATTCCGTATTTCCTTTAATATTTTCACTTTAATATTACAGAAGAAGAGAGGCCATTATAAGATCCTGTGAGTAGGGCAGCTATGTGGCACAGTGAATAAAGCACCGGCCCTGGAGTCAGGACGACCTGAGTGCAAATTTGGCCTCAGACACTTAACACAGAACTAGCCATGTGACCTTGGGCAAGTCACTTAACCCCAACTGCCCTACCTTCCCCCCTCCAAAAAATTTTTAAAAAAGAAAGAAAAATCTAAAAAAAAAAAAAAGATCCTGTGAGAGATAGAAAGCAAGTGGTTACAATAAGAACCCAGGATCAAAAATCAGAGGAGTCTCCCTTTAATTCAATTAAACTAAATGTTTAAGTGCCTACAACACGAAAGATATTGCACAACGTGGTAAAGATACAAAGACCAGAATGAAACAATCCCGATCCTGCAGGAGCCTATCTTCTATTAGACGATAGAACACATACACGAGTATAAATAGATACAAGCAGAAACAACATGAGAGTGGTTTCAAGAGAAGAGAACAGTTAACAACAGGGACTGGAACAAAGCTGTGACAGGGGGCACCTAAATGTGCTTAGAAGGAAGTTGGAGATTCTAAGAAGCAGAGATAAAGGGGGAAAAAAATTTATTTTCAGAATCACAATAGTATCTGGGGGTACAAAGATTGCTACGCAGACCTGCAAATAACAGCTGGCATTTTTGTCAATGATTACCTAATGGTTATTTTTTGCACAAACTACATGTTGGTTTCCCTAGTAGAAAATGGGTTAAAAGGTTTGAGGAATACCACTCTACTTACCAGGTTATTGGAAAGGATGAAAGTTATGTGAAATAATTGAAAAAGAAAACAAAGAACAGAAAAAACTGAAACAGCAATTAAAATCTTAACCTAGTAAACTGCCAAGTGGAAAAACCTGACTCAAAGAAGAAAGGGAAGAACTGAAACTAAACATTGTATCTATGTAATAAACATGAAGTTCTTCATATAGAGGGGAGGGGGACCCAACGACACGAAAACTTCTTGTGCCCCAGGAAATAACTGATGAGAGTTCACAGAAGCCCCTCAGGAGATAAGAAATCCCCTCCTAGTCAAGGAATAAAATACAAGTGGCGATACTAAGTGACCCCCTAATTCAGGCTGTGACATAGCAAAAGGCAAAAACAAGCATGAGACAGACAGGCTGTCTTTCAAAGGAAATGTGAAAGGGGCTACCCAAATTGCCCCAGAAGACAGCCAAGACCTGACTCCTACTGATTCATGGGAAGACAAAGATGCCAGAAGGCTTCTAGAAAAAATTGTCAGGGATTATGAAGTCCTTGGCAAGAAACCAAAGAACACTCCCGGTGTTCTTATCTGTAAGGTAAAGGGTTTCAGGAAGAAAAAACAGCTCTGAGATGTAAATGTCTAATTGAAAAGACAGTGTCTGTGATTAGGATTTAAATTTTTAGACCATGACTTAACCATATAGGAATTAAGGATTCTTGGCTAGGGATGCAGGGGTCATCTCCTAGTGTAGGACTTTCTTGATCTCCCACTGCTCCCCTCTCCAGCTTCCGAGATGTTAACTCATTCATTCTATCTCTATTACTCTCTCCCCTACCCTCCTCTCTCATTCCCTCCCTCTTGAAATTACTTGTGTGAAGCAGAATGACATAATGGGTAAAAGCTAGCCTCAGAGTCAGGAAGACCTGAGTTCAAGTCCTGCCTATGAAATGTACTGACTCTACTGACATTGGGCGAGTCACATAATGTGGCAACGTCTGAGACTGCTCTCAGACTGCTAGCTGCGGAACAGGCACTGGTCTGGATTAGCCAAGGAAGGTTCTTCCCATTACCAATGAAATCACAAGTCTGGGTAAAAAAAATGATTTTTTTTTTTTTTTACATACCACAGTTCCTAGCACAATGCAAGCATACAGAGGGCCCTAAAAATGTTGGATGAATGGAATTAAAAAGATATTTTCCTATAATCTAATGAACGTGTTGGAGAGGCAAGGAGGGAGGGAGAAAAGAAGTGATTTATTAAGAGTCACTATGTGCCAGGTACTATTGTACTAAAGCTTAACAAATACTCTTATCTCATTTGATCCTGACAATAGTCCTGCAAGGTAGATGCTGTTATGAAGCCCACCTTAGAGTTGAGAAAACTGCAAATGGAATGGAAGCATGGAATAGATGGAATGATACAGATGACAGAGCTGACAGAACTACTGAATTAATATTTTGCTTCTGTTTTCTCTACCAAGGAGAATGATCTTGAGGGAGAAAAGAACCAAAACTGTCAGCAAAGAAATCATCAAGCTCTACATAACTAAAAGATGTTAATAGTACCCAGCTACTCTCAACGAGTAAGTCAAGGGGCCCAAATAAAGCATATTCCAGAGGACCAAAAGAGTTAGCAGTTGGGACTACTGAGCCACTGTCAGTGACCTTTTATCTTAAAAGCATCAAAGCCTCACCCTCTAAACACACACACACACACACACACACACACACACACACACACACACAAAACTTGTGACAAGTTGTATTTTAGCTTCACAGCTTAACTACATGAAACTTAATGAGCTCCTTTCATAACTCTAGTTATTTATTTGGTGCTAACACTGTTTAAGAAAGTAACTCTTTGAAAATAACTTATTATTTGAAATTCAACAAATATCATTAAGCAACTATTACCACAACACATTATGGCAGGTGTTGGTGATACAAAGACAAAAAAGTACTTGAATTCTGGGAGTGGGAGGAGAGTACAACTTCTACACATATATTTTTTAAATATAAGGAATTTCAGGGAGAGGGCACTCTCTGATACGGTCTTACCAGTGTGTTAGGAAGATTTATATGACGGCTGAATGGAAGATGGACCAGAGAAGTAAGAGGCTTGAGCTAGGAAGATCAACTAGATGGCTATGATAATAGTCTAAGTGAGAGGTGATGAAGACCTATACCAGGGAGGTGACAGTGTCCAAAAAGAAGAGGGGTAAATGCAAGAGATGTTATCAAGTTAGAAAAAACAGAATTTGACAACTGATTATACGTACACCAAGATTGTGAGCATGAGTGACTGAGAGGATAGTACCATTGACAGAAATAGGGAAGTTAAGAAAAGGAGACGGTATGAGCAAAGGGAGGAAAGAAAATGAGTTCAGTTTTGCAGAGCTAAGTTTGATGTCTAAGGGACATCCTGTTACAGATATCTAAAAGAGAGCTGAAAATGTTAGGCTGGAAAATCAGTGTGTATAACATTTTTTTCAATCATTTGGCTAAAGACACGGATGGTATGCTCATAAAATTTGCAGATGATAAAAGCTGGAAAGATAGGTAACACAGGGCATAAAAGAGGATATACATAGATCCTGACAGGCTAGAACACTGGGTTGAATCTAGTAAGATAAAATTCAATAGAAATAAATGTAAAATCTTAAGAGTAGGACACAAAAAAAGCCCAACTTCACAAGTATAAAATGTGAGGAGGCATCTTAGACAGCAATTGTTCCGAAAAAGATGGGAGAACTGTGGTACACTGCAAGTTCAATACAAATAAGCAATCTGATGTGGCAACAAAAAAAAGATAATGTGATCTTAGAAAAGCCTGGACTTCGAAGAATAGGGAAGGGTTTCAACTGTCCTCTACCTTCATCTCATATTAGCTGCAGAACAGCATTCTGGGCACCACAGTTTTAGAGAGACAATGGGGCTGGGGGCAGTGTATTCCAGAGAGAGGAAAAAAACAAGGGAAATGGTTTTCCTAAAAAGGTGACATATACTGATTATCAGAATAATTCTATTAATGTATCCATGACTACTTTTTCCTACTTAGCTTGTGGATACCTAGATACCTGTTGGAAAGTATAAAGAATTGGAACATGGTATAACACAAAGTGCTCAGGATTAAATCCTGACTTTGCTACTTACAATCTGCACAAGCTGGAGCAAGTCGATTCATCTCTCTCGGCACCAGTTTACTCATCTAGAAAATGACAGGCAGGACCAGATGATCTCTAAAGTTCCTTTCAGCTCAAAAGTCTATTATGCTTCTGTGAATTACTGCATTTGCTTGTTTATCAAGTTAAAAGATTGATGCATTCTCTGAAGGTGGTGCTGCCTTATTTTTCTCTTCTATTTAAATTGTTCTGTAAAGCATTATTAATTGATGAAGCTCTATATTTTACACATGAGGTGAATTCATTTCTTTTCATGACTACAGAAATATTTTATAATCAAAGAGTTAAGCTAAAAAGGACCTCTGAACCCATCTAATCCATTTTACATATGAGAAAACCAAGAGTAAGAAAAGGTTAAGTGACTAGCCCAAGGCCATAATTAGTGAGTAGCCATGTCAAGATTTGAACCACAGGCCTCTGACTTCCATACCTAGTGTCTTTCCATTTATACCTTTGCTAACTCTTCCTCAAGCGGCTGGTAAGTTTTAAAAACTCTGCCTTTCAATCTAGTACTTATTATCAATCTCTCCTTGTTTACTGGCTTTGTCCCTATGGCCTACAAACATGCTCATGTATCCTCCATCCTCAAAAAATCTTCACTTCCTCCTTCCATTCCCACTGTCTTTCCAGATCTCTCTTCTGCCCAGCTAAATTCCTTGAAAAAGTCTTCTACAAACTCCTTACAATCCAGCTTTTGATCTCATCATTCACCCAAAACTGCTCTCTCCAAAGTTACTAAGGATCTCTTAATTGCCAAATCCAATGGCCTTTTCTCAATTTTCATTCTCCTCAACGTTGCTGCAGATATTACACAGATATTACCCTCTCTTCTTCAACGCTCTCTTCTCTCTAGGTTTTTAGGAAACCACTCTTTCCTGGTTCTTCTACCTGTCAGATCATTCCTTCTGTCTCCTTTGTTGGATCTTCTTCCAGATCATGCCCTCTAATTGTAGGCATACCTCAGAGTTTGGTCCTGGATCTTTTTCTCTTCTCCCTCTTATTCTGCTTGAATTGGTGATCTCATCAACTCCCATGGATTTAATTAGTATCTCTATGCTGAAGATACTCAAGCCTACTTAACCTGCCCCAATACCTCTGCTGACTTCAAATCTCGTATCTCCAACTACCTTTCAGACATGTCAAATTAGATGTCTAGAAGACATCTTAAAATCAGCAAGTCCAAAACCAAATAAACTCATAATTTTTCCCCCTAAATACTCCCCCTCCTACCTTCCCTATTACTGTTGAGGGCAACACCATCCTCCCAGTCCCCATGCTCAAAACTTAAGTCCCATCTTTAACTCCTTTCTATCTCTCACCTCCCATATCCAATCTGTTGCCAACGGCTGTCAATTTCACCTGTGCAACAACTCTCGACTATGCCTCCTCCTTCTGTCCTCTGACAATGTCAGCCCTCTAGTGCAGGCCCTCAGGACTTCATGTCTGGACTACTCTAACAGCCTACTGGTGGGTCAGCCTGCCTCACAGCTTTCTCCACTTCAATCCATCATGCATTCAGCCATCAAAGCAATTTTCCTACAGCACAGGTGTACACGTCACTCCCCCTATTCAATACATTCCAGGGACTCCCTACCATTTCCAGGATCAAAAATAAAACAATGGGCCTTCGAAGCACTTCATAACCTAGACCCCCCTTATTTTTCCAGTCTTCTTACACCTAACTCCTCCCTAGCATATACTCTTTGTTCCAGTGACACTGGTCTGGTCTCCTAGTAGTTTCACAAACTCAACACCCCATCTCTAAGCTCCAGGCATATTCTCTCCTCTCTTCTCCAGGCGTTCCCTCCTCATCTGTGCTTCCTAGCTCAAGAAGCTTCTTTTTAAGTCATGCCTAAAATCCCATCTCATATAGCCCTTCTAATTCCTACTGCTTTCCCTCCTTTCATTGTTTCCTTTTTATCCTGTATCTAGTTTGGTTGCTTGTCTCACCCATTAGGTTGTGGGCTTCTTGAGGGCAGCGTTTTGCCTCTTTATCTGTCTCCAGCTCTTAGCACAGTGCCCTGCATATAACAGCCACTTAATAAATATCTATGGACTGACTAAATGACACCTAGTTAATACTTGCCACTATATTTTTCAGAAGACCAAAAGTCAACAGTTATTTATTCTTCAAACTTACTTTGTTGAAAAGCAAGTACCAGCATGGCAAAATCTTATGAAGTGATACAAAGTAAAGTGAGAAGCACCAGAAACTGCACAGTAACTGTAACTGCACAGCAATGTTGTAATGATGATCCACTGTGAAAGATTCGGCTATCTGATCCATTAACGACTCTCGATGAAAAAAATGCTATTCACCTCCAGAGCGACATCGACTGAACTCTGAGTGCAAATTCTGAAGAAGACTTCTCTCACTTTCTTTATCTTTTTTGCTATTTTTTGCAATCTGGCTAATCTAGTTTTGTTTACTTTCTCAGCGGAAGGGAGAGAAGCTGGAATTAAAGATGCGAAAAGGAAAGCCTGCAACAAACAAATAAAAGATGGTTCAGAGGAAAAAAGTAACAAAACACCAGGAACCTCTCAAAAGCCATGCCAGGAAGCGGGTCACTGAAGTGTCAGTTATCTGGGTAACTATCCCTGATGGAAATAAAATAAACCCAACATATACCATAATAGAATAAGTAAAATGATCCTTTTCTGGGGGCGTCACAACACGCATAACGCCAGCCTGCGGCACACATGGCCACTCTCACACGTTCTCGGGACAGCCGTCACTGTGCAACAGCAGGACCCAGACCTCGGGGCCCTCTTTACCTCTTCCCTGCTATTCACCCCTATTACAAACTGGCAAAACGACAACTCCTAGTGGATCTTACCCCCCCACTGTCCTTTAAATCCGTCCCCTCCTTTCTGTTCCTGCTGCCGTCACCCCAGCCTTCATCACCTTTCACCCAAAGCTTGGCGATAGTTCATGAGTGGTAACATTGCCTCCATGATCTACAGCAGACAGAGGGATTTTTCTAACCCACAGGTCTGATGACATCAATGACCTGATTCAACATCTCTACTGTCTCCCCCCTGCTCCAAACTTCAGAGCCTATCATTCTCAGACCTTTACAATTTGGCTCCCCCCTAATTTTCCAGTTTGATCTCCTACTGCTCTTTTTCTTTTTAGGTACTACCATCTATGCTTCAGTCAAACAAGGTCCTGGCCCTTCTTGCCCAGCTTTTATTTTTTCACTGAAATGATCTGAAATGCACTGCTCCCATTTTCACTCATTAAAATCCTTTCTATTAAAAAGGAAAACTGATTTAGTTTGGTTAAGGTCAGATTTTTAAAATTATAACTATATTTGATTATATATTATATATAATTATAATTAGTATTTATTATTAATAACAATAGTTAGCATTTCCATACCACCTACTATGGGCCAGGCACTTTAGAAATGCTCTTATCTGATCCTCACAATAACCCTGGAAGACAGGAGCTTTTATTATTATTACCCCATTTTACAGCTGAAGAAGCTGAAGAAACTGAAGCAGACAGAAGTTAAGTGACTTATCCAAAGTCACACAGTTAGTAAGTGACTGAGGCTACATTTGAACTCAGGTCTTCCTGACTCCAGACCTAGCACTTTATTTATTGAGTCACATTATTTAACTTCAAGAAGAATGGAAACACAAATGTGGGAAAAACCTTTTCATCACCTATTTCTGATAAAGCTCTTAATATCCAAGATATGTAGGCAATTTACACAAACATATGACCAAGAATCATTCTCTAATAGGTATGTGGTCAACAAATACAGGTCAACAGTTCTCAAAAAAATTCCCAACTTGACAGCTCCATGAAGGATTACTACAAATTACCAAGCCAAACAAGTTCAAACAACTCCTGAATTTTCACCTAATACTCAGCAAATTTACAAAGACGACAAAGACCAAAAGAGTTGCTCTTTGAGAGGGTATAGAAAAACAAGCACACTGATATACCGTTGGTACAGCTGAGAATGAATCTGAGCCCTGGGGAAAACAATTTGGAATCATGCAAAAATATCAATTTAACTGTCTGTATCCTTTGACTCCACTGCTAGGCATATGCCCCACAGGGTCACACATATACCAAAATATTCGCAACATTTTTTGGTGTAAGAAATAGAAACAAAATGAATGCCCATTAATCAATAAATCTTCAACCAGCAAATATTCACACTGGAAATACAAAGAAAGGCAAAATCAGTCCTTGCCATCAAGCAACTTATATCCTCACGGGAGAAAGAAAAGAGAAATACTTAGATACATCAATGGCAAATGCAGAGTAGATAGAAAGTAACATCAGGAAAGGCTCTTTGGATAGAGCGATGTCAGTTGAAAGATGTGGTGAAAGAACAGACTGTAAGAGTTTAGAAAAAAATGAGAAGAGGAGAGGAGGTAGAAGTACTCTAGAGACAGTTTTTTCAAGGAGTTGAAGAAGAGGAGTAGAGATATAGGATGACACTTAGAGGAGAAAGTAAGGTTTTTTTTAAGATGAGGGAGACATGGTCAGAGTAAGCAATAGGAATGAAGACATGAAATAAGGTGAGACAAGGCTAAAAGAGGTCAGGGAGGACACTGGGGGACAATTTTTTGGAGAAGAGAGGAGGGGAGGGGATCAAAGATGGTCTTGCCAAGGTGAAAAACTACATCAATATCAGAGACTAAAGAGAAAGAGCAGATCTTGGAGTATGATGTCAGAGGAAAGAAGAGGTATAAACCCTCAGGAAAGGGTCTTTTTTGAAGGGGGACAAAATATGAAGCAATTTCAGCACTTGAGACGGTGGGTGAGTACAACTGGAGACTTGAGGAGGTACAAGATCAAGAACAGCAGTTACAGTAAGTGGATAGAGAATCTATAAGAGAATAGTAGAATGACCTTGCAACCCTGAAAATACAGTTGAAATTAGATATAAATTTGTAGTGGATCCAATCAGCATCTAGCTTTGTTCAGTAGCACTAGAATAGGAATAACCCAGGACTGGAGTTTTCAAGGCCTGGTGAATGATAGGACAAGGGGAGAAGCGCAAACGATAGTTCAGAATTGAACTGGTTAATAAAGGGGTGGAGATTCAGAAAGGAATGCTCTGGTAGTAATTTAAGAAGGCACAGATGGGTAGTGGGATTAGAAGTCATGGTGAGAGCAAAGAACAAGGCTAGATATAGAGAAAGATGGAATTAGCAAAGATTATGATCAGATAAAGGATGTAACACAAATATGCATGATGACAAGATTAAAGGTATTCCCTGTAACTAAGGTAGAGTAGAGGAGAGGTATGGGAATGGAAAAGATTATGGAACTGGGAAGATAGAGGATATGAGGAAATATAAAAACCTATGTTGAAATCCCCTAGTATGAGCCTAAGTTGAGGTGGAAAGAGAGACTAGAAGCCAGGCACTGAATTCACTGAGGAAGGAATAAGAATGTCCTAGAGACTGGTAGATAACAGCAGGCATGAGGCAGATTTGTTAATAAATTTAGATATTGTGAACCTCAAAGAAGGAAAGGTTTGCTGAATGATGATGGTAGAGGGAGAATATATAAGTGACAATGGGGGAAAATATTTCAACTCTCTGACCAATGAATTGGGGGTATGAAAGGAAAGTACAGCCAATAATTGAAAAGGTGACCATGGGTAGATGCAGTGTTATAGGAGTAGAGGTGGGGGCAGATCTCAAATAGTGTCAGAAAATGGAAATGAGTCAAGTTTAAACCAAGTTTGACAATTATGGAACAGTCATTACAGAGGGCACAATGAATAGGATGGGTAGATATGGGATAGGACATGTCGGGAGAGATGAAAGGTTGAGGTGAATGGAAAGAAGAAAGCAGAGAGATGGAGTTGTGGAACAGGGTTTCTTCACTGGTACCTAGAGTTTATTTATCAATTGAGAAATGGCTCCATAATTATAGTATAATATTGTGCTGTAAGAAAAAAAGAACAAAAGGAATTCAGGAAAAGCTATTAAATATTAACCAGAGAATTCGGCAAAACCTGAGAAAAACTGTATGAAATAAGTGAAATAAGCAGAAGTGAAATAAGTTAAAAAATAACACAGGTCCATTCAAAACAATGTAAGCAAAAAGAATAATAAAAGCAAACTGAACATTATGTTATCATAACAACCAACCATAGCCATGAGAAGAAATGAGGAAATACAACTCCTTCCTTTCACTGGAAAGGTGGACAACTATGGGTATGGAATGCTGTAAACATTTTAAGACAGTTGTTTTGTCACTTGGTTTTGCTTAACTATATATTTTACCTTTGTTACAAGAGGCTCACTAGTCAAAGAAGTATGTAGCCAGGAATGACTAATATAAAAACAAAAAACTTCAAATTAAAAATAATTTTTATGAAATAAAATCCTATCCATTCCCTCAAGGGCCATCAATGTAATAACTGCTACATAAAGTTTTCCTTGACTGTAGCTCTAACAATTTCTCCTTTGTTGAATCTCTCACGGTATTTTATTAAGTCTTAATAAGATTTTGGTTTGTATTATAATCATACATATGCTTTATCACACCAACTAGATTGTAGGATTCTTAAGAGCAGGGATGCCTATCTTATTTGTGTCTGTGTCCTAAGCAGAGTACCTTCTACATTGCTATTACTATTTGGTCAATTAGTCATGTCCAAATTCTCATGACCCCATTTGGGGTTTTCTTGGCAAAGATAATTAGAGTGGTTTGCCATTTCCTTCTCCAACTTATTTTACAGACAAGGAAACTGAGGCAAACACGATTAAATGATTTACCCAAGGTCATCCAGCTAATAAGTGTCTGAGGACACATTTGAACTCAGGTCCTCCTGACCCAAGGACTGACTCTCCATTCACTTAATAAGTATCTGTTGAACTAGGTTTCATCTTCCTAATCTGTAAAATGAAAAGGTTAAACTAAATGGTATCTGAGGTACAGATCTTTTCTAAAATGTTCTGATTCTCTAATTCCTTTCCTATCAATCAATAATTATAAATTAAATGCTGGGCACTACATAGATACTAGAGCTTCAAGAAAAAAGTTAAAGTCACTGAACCCAAGAAGTTTACATTCTATCTGAAAACAACCTGTACCCATATAAGTAAATACAAAAGATATACTAAAGAGCCACAAAATAATTCTCTAACTTCTAGACGCCCAGTGTTGTCTGTTCCCCCAGGCACCCAGCGCACCTATAAGCCTGCTTGCCCAAGCCACAGAATGGCACTTGCTTTAGAATCACTTCTGCTGACTCATCAAAATACTTTCCCTTAGTTTTTATTTTTCTACTAGCTATTAGGATGAAACCAGTAAGATTGGGTAATTTTTATCTCTAAGTAGGTACCAATAAAAAAAAATTTAATGCCTTCAAGTAACTAATAAAAATACTGAACATAACTGTTTTTAGGGCAGAATTCTGTGAACAAAACACTAGAGATCTCTTTTGATTTGACATTAATTCATTAATTACTACTCTGGGTCTCAGCAGCCATTCAGTTGACCTAGATGAATCTCCAGTTTAAGGCAGTGTGAGAGAGATATTCTGAGGTATGGAGTTCTTTCAATAACATATACATAAATATAAAAAGAATTTTAAAAATACCTACTCCACTTATTGGTAAAACCAACTATGGCTTCATTCTCCTCTTACCTTACTATTGCCCACCTCCAATTCCCTACAGTGGGAAGCTACAGAAGAACAAAAATTTTTAAATGTCAGCATATTTTGAAAGATAATCGACCCCCAGTGCTAGAGATTTGAAGTTAATCCATTTTCTCTATTTCTAAATAATTTCATTAACATTTTATAGTCTCTCCCTTATCAGTGAAACCCCTTTTAGATTAGAGAAGTCAATAGAAAAATTCCTTAAGCACAGTAAAAGCTAAGTTATCCGGCAATCTACTAGTTGTAAAGCTCAAAAAATTTGGCAGTTTTTATACCATCCAACATAAATCTAAAATCTATAAACCCGGCTAACTCAGACTTTTTAATTGTGCTGCAGCAGTTCTCAACCTATGTTCAATTTGTAACAATGAAAATACATCCTGCATATCAGATATTTACATTACGATTCATAACAGTAGCAAAATTACAGTTATGAAGTAGCAATGAAAATAATTTTATGGTTGGGAGTCACCACAACGTGAGGAACTGTATTAAAGGGTCGTGGCATTAGGAAGGTTGAGAACCACTGCGCTAGAGACTTCAGGACAACCTAGTACTTAATAGGCAGATTTTACACAGCATTACTGAAAGCAGAGATAATCTTATAACATTTCTATAGGTTAAACGCTACTTTCTCTCTTGTCCCAGGGGGCAGATTATGAGTAACCAGATGGATAGAATGAGGAAATCAGTCCTTTTTTCAGTGGGTAGCCTTTCCCATATATTCATTTCAGATCTTTAAAGCACTAAGAAGAGGAATTAAGATAACAAGAATTAATTCTTAGTTTACTGCAACTCATTCCCAGCATCAGCTGATTTGCTAAGTGTTAATAGTATCTCAAAGCAATAAATTAACATTTTTTTAAATAACTTAAATATTTATTTAGCACCTACTATTTGCAGAGTACTACAGACATAATTTAAATAAGATACAGCATTTCTCCTCAAGGAGTTTCACATGCTAGTTAAGCAGCTATGACATATATAAAACAATTGTAACATAAATTAGTGAATAGAAAAATATAACCCAAAGGCTTTGAAGAAAAGATCGTTACCATCTAAAGTAATCACTTAAAGCCATTAAGGAGAAGATAAGACTCCAACAAGGTCCATCAGGTTGTTGTAAACCAACAGGACCCTACCACCTCCACCACTGTGTGACTCATTTAATTTATTAGGTCAATTATCAAAGGCATACACCCAATCTGAAGGCATTTCTCAAGTATACTCTGGCTAATTCTAATACTTAATATATCTATGAAAAGAAAAGACTTGTGTGAACTTGACATGAGAGTTCCAAGAAAGAAGTGACCACTTCTACACTGGTGTAGGGCAAGAGAAATCTGGAAATATTTTAAGGAAGAAGTAATATTCACTTTGGGCCTTATAAGATTTTAACAGGGGTGGTAGGAGGTAGAAGGAAAGACATTTTAGGCACAGGAATCAAAATAAGCAAAGTTATGATGACAAGAAGATATAAGAGCAGGCAAGTGGTTATGTCTGACTATACCAAAGGTTGCTTGAAAGAGAATAATCAGAGCCAAAGTTGGAAAGACAGGGGTGGGGAATTTGTGACCCTCTAGCCCTCAAGTGTGGCTCTTTGACTGAATCCAAACTTCAGAGAACAAATGCCCTTAACAAAAGGATTTGTTTGATAAAACTTGGACTTGTACTCAAGGATCTAGAAGACTACATGTGGCCTGGAAGCTGCAAGTTCCCCACTCCTGGTTAGAGTAAAATTATGCCACGCAGGCAATAAGTACTTACAAAGTATTTACTATATATCAAGCTGGGGTTACAAAGAAAGGAAAAAATAGGGTCCCTGCCCTCAAGAAGCTTACATTACAATGGAAGAAGACATGGCTTAAAAGGGAGCTGAAAGGGAGAAAGGAGGAAAAAAAATGCACCTACCCCAGGAGCATGGTGGTAGAGAAGCAGAAGCAGAGACAGGAAGGGAATAAACCAAAACTGGCCTGGACCTGTGCCTAAAATGGAGGCCACCAGAAGGAATGTACCATTGGCATGATGGAGGGAAGCTCCAAAATGAGAACTGAGCTAATTCATGGTAAGCTGGAAGGTGGACTTGAGTCATGTTCTAGAGTTCTGAAAAAGCCTCACACAGCCTTAGAAGACAGACTGAGAGGAAGAAGAGGATCTATTTCCTTTACTCTGTTGACCCTGCTAGGGACTTAACAAACTGAGTTGGAAAGCATGGACAGTATAGCACAGGGTCAACAACCAACAACAACAAAAAAAAAACTGAAAGGAAAAACAAAAAGTACAAAGTAAAAGAAAAGAAAAGCTTTGGCAGAGAAGACAGAGATCAAGGTGGTGTAGGTGGTCCATCATACCTCTACAGGTATCTCCAAAGGAAGGACTAAGGCTGAAGCTACTGGCTATACTTGCCTTTTGAAACTGAAGGGAATTCCCCCAAAAGAAATGCTCTCTCCTCAACTTGTCCTCCTTGTGCCTGTCCAGTAATAGAGACTGTAATATACTCTCCTTGATTTTTTAATCTAAAAGTTCCTGGTATCCTAATCTTACATCAAATGAAGAGGTTACTAGAATATGTAAAAAATTAAATTGGGACAAAACTTGTCCAGGATCACACAGTTAGTAAGGTCTGAGGGTGGATTTGAACTCAGGAGGATGAATCTTCCTGATGCCAAGCCCAGTGCCAAGTCCACTGAGCCACCTAGCTGCCCCACTGCAATAAGGAGAGGCTGACCAAATCTCCCGAGAGAAGGGGGATAGACAAGAGAGAGCAGTGATCAAAGAAAATGGCAAACACCAAACTACCACCCCTTCCTCCCTGGAAGGATTATAAGAAAATCCTGAAAAGAATTCAGGAACACCTCCTACGCATCAGAAAGGATACAGTACTAGATGGCAAATTATACTCTCAATGGCAACACCCTTTCCTTGTAATTCCCCCTTAAACCAGAAGCAGCGAGGTAACACAGTGGAGTGATGGCAGGACTTAGAGTCAGGAATATCTGAATGCAGATCTGGCCTCAGGTATTTTCTAGTTAGGTGACCCAGAGCTAGTCATTTAACCTCTGTCTGCCCTGTTCTACCTCCCAGGGTTGTTGGGAGAACTGAATGAGATGACACTTGTAAAGTACTATAACACCTGGCATATTAGCAGGTACTTAATAAATAAATATTTCCTACCTTCAAGACTGCGGTAGTCCAAACTGTAGAAATATAAGGAAATGTTTGTCTCTCTGAATTAAAAATCCAGAATTCTAGTTAATTCTCAAACCCCTATTCTAGCGAGAAGAGAAAATGACTGAAGAAAGAATCTTGTGTGTATGACTAAATTTAGGGGACCAAAGAGTTTGACAATGAGACAGAAAAAGGAGTAGTCTTCAAGGCAGCAGGAAAGCAATAAAAAGAGACTCTGAAGTAGGAGAAGCCGATCGATAACAGCAAAGGCTGCTAAGAGAATAAAGAGAATTTAAGAAAAAGGTCACTGATGGATGACCTGGAAGATATAGTTTCAGTCAAGCTCTATGTACTGAAACTAGGCTGCAAGAGGTGGAGGAGTGAGTAGGTAGGGAGTCAGAAAGCAGAGGTAGTGTAGACAACCTTCAAGAAATGTGTTAGTGAAAAAGAAATACGATTGTATACCAAGGGGGTAATCACGTTAGATAGTGGTGTGTTTTTGTTTTTTTATTTTATATTGCTTAAGGATAGGGAAGACCTAAGCAGGCATATGAGAAGACCAAATAAGATCCTAGAAGAAAAATGGAAGAGAATCAAGGCAAAGACAGATGGTAAGTCTTGGTAAGAATGGTCATCTCATCTTTTGAAAGAAGAGGGAAGAAAGAAAGGAAAGACGAAGAAAGAGGTTTTGAAAAAAGCAGGTAAGGAGTTAAGTCAACAAATATGTATTACGTTGAGGCAAATGGTGGCACAGTATAGAGAATGGGGCCCAAAGTCAGGAAAACCGGAGTTCAAGTCCTCAAACATTTAACTAGCTGTGACTTTGGGCAAACCACTTAGTCTCTGTTTTTCTGTTTCTTCAACTGTAAAACGGGGAAAATAACAGCACGTACTGCATAAGGTCGTTGTCCTGCCTAGTCAAATGCCATGTTGAAAAGCAGACGGTACCAAAGACAAATGTCCCAACTTTGCCCAGGACTAACCCTATAAGGGGCTACTGATACTGAAAAGGGACAGCCGCTTAGTCTGGGGGGGGAAGGGGTAATAATTCCTGAAGCTAGTTAGCAAGTTCTCACAACAGAGATGAACGGAGTAATGTGAGGAAAGGGTGTCTTATGGTGATGCTTCTGAAGACTACTCAGAATAGGATGACAAACTAAATCCCTTCTCTAGACTTGACAGCCAGTAAAATGGAAGAGTGAGTTGAGCTGAAATACTTCTTAAACTTACCCAAACAATACCGGGTGCTCAACAGCTCTTAAAACCCCAGAGTTTAATATGGAAATGTGACAAAAAACTAAGTGAATGAAATAAAGATAATTTTCCAAACCAGTATCTCCTCAAAGTTCCAACTATTCATTTTCAATTATATGTCTCACTGAATCCTCAAATTCGACATGAACAAAACAGAATTTATATGTCTTTCTCCCCAAACCTGCTCCTCTTCCAACTAAATTCTGTCAATGGCACTACTATTTCTCCAGTCTGCCGTGTGGAAAATTTTTATTGTTAATGCATAAACCTATAGAAGGTTTGAATTTGTAAATATCCTTGAAAGTTATCAATCCCCTCATTTCATAGATGAGGAAACTGAGGCCCAGAGAGCTGATGTAACTGGTTGGCAGTAACCCAGCAAGTAAGCAGCACACAGCAGCCTTTCTGATTCTAGGCCCAGTGCTTCCGCTCTGACTTTCCCTTTCTCCACTCTCCTATTTAATATGTTAGCAAGTTTTTCAGCTTCTGCTTCTACCACTTATCTCTAGTACTCATCCCTTTTTCTCCATTCCCACTGTCCTTCCTCTCTTCCTCTTAACTGCCTGTGGATACCTGAAACATTTTCTTAATGTGTTTTCCTTCCTCCCTTCTCTCCGTGCTCCAAAGAATCCTTCCAGCCGCTGTGCCAAGCACACAGTAAAGGCTTGTTCACCAACAAAGACATTCTTCATGCTCAGGGCCTTGCATAGAGTAATAGTTAATGAGTATCTGTTGAATGGAATGCCTGGAGTTTGTTTTATTGCTCCTCTGGGACAAAACCCTTTCAATGGCCCCCTATTACCTGAACAAAATGCAGCATGGTGTAGTGGAAAGACTGCTGGATTTGAAGTCAGTAGAGACCTGGGTTTGAATCTCACCTCTGATACTTAGTAGTTGTGTGACCATAGGCTAGGCACTTAACTTCTTTGAGCCTCAGTTTCCTCATCTGTAAAATGGGGATAATGATACCTGTAGTACTTACTCACAGAGTTATTAAGAGGAATAAATGAGATAATGTTTGTAAAGTGCTTTGCAAACCTTAAAATATAAAATAACAATTATGATTATAATCTTCAACATCAAAATTCAAATTCTTTAGCATAGTATCCAAGACTCCACAATTCAAATCAACATATATTTATTAAATACCTATTAAGAATTAAGCACTGAGAAATAAAAATTTCTTCATTTCCAATGAGAGGATTCCAGATACACACAGGTAAGTGACCATACAAGGTAAATTGAGGCAGGAAAGAGCACTAGTAATTGAAGGACTCAGGGTAAACTCCTGAAGGAGAGGCTGTCTCAACTGATCCTTAAAGAAGATAAGAATTTTAAAAGGTAAAGACCAGAAGACAGAGCATTGCAGGAATGGAATGCAAGAATAGGGAGTTGTGTTTAAAAAGGAAGGTAAAATAGGTTCGAGTCAGATTTTAGAAAGCTTTAAATACCAATGGAAGGAATCTATATTTTGTCCTTGAGGAAACAGAAAGTCACTCAAGTTTTGTGGGAGGGGGAACATGTTCAGATTTGTGCCTGAGGCAAGTTATTTTAGCAGCTGTGTATAAAGATGGACTGGAAAACAGAAGATTCTAGAGGGATAGAGACCAATTATAAGACTATTATCACAGCACAGATAAGAGGTAATGGAGGCTTTAATTAAGGTGGTGGCTACACACAATTTTTAAATGAAGTATTATCAATAATATGAATGAAGTAAGCAAACAACATGCCTATATAACCATCTATGTGCTAGATGCTGGGGATACAAAGATAAAAATAAGACATTCCCTGCCCTCAAGAAGCTTATATTCTATGTGAGATTTCATGTACCTATGCATAAGTATACACAAAACATATACAAAATAAAGATAAGGTCACTGTTTTTGGAGGCAATGTTCTAGTAGAGAGAGGGCCAGCCTTGGAGTCACTCCTCATAGATTTCTAAGATTTCAGAAAGACCTGTACACATTCTGTACATACTACATGAACATGGCCATTCAGTTACTCTTTAAGTGCTCTGAAGGTACTCTCTATAACGAAACTCTCTAAATTTAAAAGAAGCTATTAATCTGTACCAGGAGGAGTACTATAATTATAGATCTTAAACAGTAACAACAACAAAAGATTAATAACCAATTTTAAAAAACAAAATATTTCAATATTAACTAGTTGGTATATTTTTTGGAATACTGACTTCCCTTAATATGAAAGTGAGAGAGAGAGAGATGTGTATATGTGTTCAGGTATTATCAACTAATTTAAAATGCTTTGATTTTTAGACCTAGAAGGTACTACAGAGATCATTTGGTTCAAGATCCCTATTACAGAATAGCTCTAGGATGGTTATACAACTTACCCAAGGTCACACAACTACATAGGGGGAAAGCCAAGACTAAATCCCAGGCCTTTTCACTGCCAATCCAATAATTTTCTTCTACCACACCAAACTATCTCCCTAGGATTTTTCAGGGATATTCAAGTCTTTTGTAAAAATCTTCATTCCTAAAATTCTTCTGAAATGGGGAGGTGTCAATGAACTTATTATAATTCATTATAACATGAAGAAAATACTCCATGTTAGTGGTTTATCATTTAATTTTCCCTGAATGCATCTCATATCTTTTTTTTTAACCTGAATGTATCTCTTATCTTTGTGCTTAAAAAAAAATATGTAGTGGCGGTTAGGTGGCACAGTAATTAAAGCACCAGACCTGGAGTCAGGAGAATCTGAGTTCAAATCCAGCCTCAGACACTTAACACCTATTAGCCATGTGACCTTAGGTAAGTTACTTAACCTCAACTGCTCTGCCTTCCCCCCTCCAAAACAAAAAAATATGTACACACTAATCATAGTTCATAGCTTTTAGAGCTGAACGCAACCTTAGAGATTACCTGGTCATGGGATTGTGGAGACGGAGATGGAAAGGACCTTTAAGGTCATCTAGTCTGACTTCTTCATTTTAGAGAAAACTACTGCTCCACAAAGTGAGATGGCTTGGTTCTACTACACTATACCACCTCTTGTTCAAGGGTCTGCATCTGTAACTAGCAGCACACTGCTGGCAATCAAATAAATAAAAGAGAGTCCAGATGTATTATCCTAATTTCTTCCTGATATTAAGTTTATATTTAGGCAAAGGAAAAATCTATATGAAGATAATATACTTGTGGTCTTTCTAGTCACTTCTGAGACAGTTAGCACTATTAGACCACATTACCCATAATTTTCTATTTTTTTCAATAAATGTAACAAAACTAATGGTAAATACAATGGATAACACTGTATTGTTCAAGTATATTTCTCCTGTGTATAATAACAAAAAAGCAATTGCATATAAAATCCTATGCAATTATTTTTAAGTTATTTTGATTATTTGATTATAGGATGAGGTAGGGGGGAGTTATGTGTTGGGATTTTTTTTCCACATTTTTCTCACAAGTTTTAGATTGCAGGAAAATTTCCCTTTGCACTAAAGAGCTAAAGCCAGCCTTACTGTATTTTTTTTTTTATTTATAGGCCTTTTAAATCATGGTATCCGACTTTTACTTATTTCAAATTTTTGTCTTCTATGTCAACAGAAAGCAAATATTCTTCCAAATATTAAAATGTACATGCAAAATTAAACAGCCACTCTCTACCTTTGAAAATAAGGTCATTATAGAATGATCTTTGTAGAAGCCAAATACAGACACATTCGTAATTCATGCAGTTTAAAAGAACTAGGCAAAAGATGTGTGCACGCAGAATTGCCACACAAATGAAAACAGTGCCCCCTTGTGATTACTGTACAATTAAACTAGATATTTTAAAAAAATGCATCATTGATATTGTAATAATGACAAAAAAGCAATACTAGGATTTCTTCTCTCCAATTTTCTCTCCCTCTACCTTCTTTTTCTTTTCCTTCTTCCTGTTCCCCTCAAATACACACATACACATACACACACACACACACACACACACATATACCCTATATCATATATTTATCAGTCTAGGGGAAATTTCCCAAATTGATCAGTTTACCATATAAACAGTAAGAGATCTGAGAAGCCATGAAAGTATAATAAATTATGCCCTATTCCTTACAACAAAGGCACTGTCCAGGTTCTTATAGTACTTCTATTGAGCATGTCTAGAGGCCTAATTTATTAGATGAATTGTGGAAAAGATTAATCCTGGTGGAGAAGAAAGAACACTAGAGGCTTAGAAACAGAGGATGTAAACTGATGCCCTGGTTCTGATATTTAATAACCGTATGACTTTGAGAAAGTCACTTCTCTGGGCTTCAGTATTCTCATTTGTAAAATGAAATGGCTTGACTACTAAATTCTTTGATCTACAATCTATTCTTCTGTGGATCAAATTAAAGTCATGGTTTGTACCATATTCATGTTAGTTTTAAATCTTGTAATGAATGTTGATGTAGGTTTCCCAAAAAGTACAAGGTTAACTGTCTGCAGTACACCACTGAACAATATTCTCTTCAGTTTAATATGACTTAGCTATAAGATTTCAGTGCTTCAGTATACATAATGAGCTATCTTTAACCATAATAGAGATTTTAATAATAGTGTTACTATGACAATTCTGATTTCTAAACAGGGACAAAAAAAACTTTTGTCAACTAATTCTTAACATTCTCCCTTTTGAAGTTTTCTGCACAAAAATAAACACTATGGTGAGTGTGAAAGGACTCATAATTACTATATTTGATAAGTTTAAACTTTTTTAAAACCACAAACTTTACACAACCATATCAACATATTCTAACTAATGAACACACACCCTATTCTTAACTAATCTGCTTTAACTTATCTGAAATAGGAATGACAAGGCTAAAATAGTACCTCTGGGTGTCCAGTTTCCTCATCTGCAAAATGAAGAGATTAGATGAGGTGATCTCTAAGGCCCCTTCCAGTTCTGTGAGTATTAACACACACATTTCTCTCGGCGAAGTCATATCACATTTGTTAAGAACATTTTTATTCTGAGGTTTTCATTTACCTACATTTAACCCTTCTCAGTGATCTGTGAGCTGTGCCTCCAATACAACATCTGTAATGTCTTTACATTTTTAGTTACCTACAGCATGCTATTATGACACGTGATGCCTTAGAAATTTATTTTGTAGATGAACTATGTCACAATTCATTCAACAATTATATAATTATTAAGTGCTTCAGTGGAAATGAAATGTGTATAGAAATAAAAGGGAACAGCATTCTAAGCATTCCAAGTTTAAGTGTTCTTCTTTATCATAAGCTGAATATCAGAAAATTTCTCAAATCAAACCTACCACTTAATTACACAACCGTAAGCATTAGCTTCGACCAAGAAACAACTTCTAATATTACATAACAAGTTATGGCTCAAATAGCAAATGGAATTTCATTTCTTCTCTGTTCTAAAATCTATGCCTGGAATAAAATGTCTTCATCAAAATGTAGGAATTTTGCTTAGATAATGATATGCATATTTGTCTAGAGCTAACAGGCTTCTACAAAATTCTCCTAACTCTTCGAGGTAAGCAGTACAAATATTATCTTACAGAGTAACAGTCTCAGAGTTGGATCTTCAGATCTCCAACACAGCGTTATTAACCTTTGTTGTACCATGAATCCCTTTAGCAGACTATTGAAGCCTATGTACCTGACCCAGAATGTTCTTAAAGACATAAAATTAAGAGGATTACAAAGGAATCCAAAAATAAAGTTTTCAAAAGATTTTTTTTAAAAAACTAATTATCAGCCCCCAGGTTAAGAACCCCCAATCTAGTTCAACCCCTTTAAGACACAGTCAACAAGTTAAGTGGTCTTTGATACCCACATCTAACAGGCAAGTAGGCCTACTCCATTTGGGATAGTTCTACCAGTTAACACACCAACTGTACTCAATTTAGCACAGATCCAAGCACCAATTCTTACACTAGGACCCCCTTTCAAAGTTGACATGGAATTATGAATAACTACTCAACAACTATTCAATGAGAAACCTGATCCCACAAGCTCTAATATTATCTAATCTATGTCTCTCCATCATTTCCACAAGAATAGTATGAAATACTCTGTCAGGTTAAGGGGCTTGGTCCAACCAAGAACACCAGATTTTGATATAATAACCTAGATGAGCTTTGCAAGCCTAAATTTAAAATAAACACATTCCATATTTTCTGTATATTCTTTCATCTATATCTAGATTTTATTTTACCTAATAGTTTAGATTAAATCAGAATTTAAACTTCACAAATTTTTCCATGGGAATATTAATTATGCACAACTCATAATTAAGACCCATCTTATTTAAAGAATAAATTATACTGAAAACTTTAAGTTGGATTCCCTGAAGCAAAGACTAATATAATAGATATTTTTAATGTTTAAAGCAAGTTAATTGACATTAGATGATCTCCAAGTAATTAAGGTACAGTAACAGAGCCTTAAGGAATTATAAAGAAAATTAACTTTACATAATCATTATCTAAAGAAAAATAGCTTAGCAGTCACAAAATCTGGATTCCAGTCCTACCTTTCTCATCTACTTACTCTGTAACTTTGGTCATGTCACTAAACAATGCTGGACGTGTTTCCTCACTGTGAAGAAATTTGACTGGATGATATTTGAGGCCTGTTCCAGCTGTAAAATTCTTTTATTCTGTTTTTCCTCCATTAAACAGATTTTTTTTTCTGAGGGGTATGGAGTGGGGAGTTAAAGGCTCTGGTCTTATTATTAAATCAAATATGAGATATTCCTTATACGCAAACCCATTCCACTGTTACAGACTGATAACTGCTCAGGGAGGATAAGGCAACAGTTAACAAACAAACAAGGGAAGACTTACTTGGACTTGGTAGTAGAAGGCTATTCAGTGGATTGGCATCAAGGACATCTTAAGTTAGTTGAGAGAAGCATATTGCAATCTACCAGCTAAGTATCAGACTCCACCTGGTCAGTGTGTCTAACAAAGGCCTATGTCCCATCAGGAACCATTTGCAGGGAGAGTGAGATCATTTCTGTTGCCTTTAGTGGCCAGTAGTGACATTTAAGTAAGAGTTAAACTAATTATTAAATAAACAAAAGTTTTCAGAGAAAGTTGTCTACAAACAATGTCCCCACTTCCTTCCCTCTCTTCTTAACCTTCTACTATCTGGCTTTATCATTCAACCAAAATGGGTCTCTCCAATTTAGGTCATCTGCCAAAAACTAACTCTTCTTCCCTCTTCCTCATCTGATGTAATTCTGACACCTTCACTCTTATCTCTGATGAAGAGCTGGCCTTTCTCTTTGCCAAAGCAAACCCCTGTACATACACTCGATACAAACCCCTCTCCTCTTCTTCAGTAGACTGTCCCCTCTATTTTCCCATTCTAAGTCTGATCTTTATCTTCTTATCTACTGGATCCTTCTGTGGCCTGACCGCATCACTAGCTATTCCCTATATCTCTCTTCTTTTCAACTAAGCTGCTTGAGAAATCTGCCTCCATTAGGTACCCCTACTTCCTTTCCTCTCATTCACTTCCAAACCCTCTGCAATCCGGCTTCCAACTTCTTCAACAATTTTCAACTGAAAATTCTCTTTCCAAAGTTACCAATAATTTCTTAATTGTCAAATCTAATGCCCTTTTCCTCAATCTTCTTTTTTTTGTCTCTCTGCAGCCTCTGATCCATCTCCTCCTGGATTCTTTATCCTCTAGGTTTTGTGAGACAATGTAATGGTTTTCCTCCTACCTATGTGACCGCTCTCTCTTAGTCTCCTATTTTCATCCAGTTAATTGCCACTAACCATGAGTAAGTGCAGACCTGGGCCCTCTTCTCCTTTCCCTTATCATCTCATGACGTCATACTTGGTGATCTCATTAGTTCCCAAGAGTACAATTATCTTCTCTATGCAAATGATTCCCAAATCTATATATATATATATCTAGTTCCCTAGTCTCTTTCTAAGCTCCTGTCCCACATCACCAATTGCCTTTTAAACAACTAAAACTGAATGTCCCATAAGCACCTCAAACTCAACATATTCAAAGAGAAATCATTACCTTTACCCCCTGTATGGGATGAGTGAAAACTTCTCAATTTGGGGTGGTTAACTTTTCAAATTGCTTCTGTCAATCACTTTTATCTTCCTTTGTCTGTTTTCCCGCCTTGGTGGGACCCTCCCCTTATCTTTCCTTACAGTCCCAGTTGGGGAAGTATTTGGTGAAGTGTGCCTCTCCACCAATGAGAGGGGAAACAGTCGGGGAGGGGTCTTGACTAAGTTAGGTTATAAATTCCAGTACTATCTTTTGTAACTTGCCTCTTCTCCATGATGAGTCATGGGGAAGACCGCCATCTTTTCCCGGGGAAGAGAATAAAGTCCTGTTCTTGTCCTAAGAGATCTCTGTGTTTAGTTCTTTTCACTAAATTAAGGATGAAGGATATTTTTCATCCCTAATACCCCTAACCTTTTTCTCTTTTCAATTTTCCTGTTACTGCTAACGGCACTACCATCCTCCCAATCATGCACTTTTATACTTGGTGTCATGAGCACCCACATGTGACATCTATAATACTTGTGACAGTTATGTACTGCTACAAGCAGGCCAGTTCGCTTTTGTAGTTCAAGCACTACTTTCCTCAAATCCAAAGAAAGACACAGTGTCACTATTTAACAACCCAGTGCAAGTGAATGGGCCAACAACAGATCCCAGGCCAAGCCCCACTTGGTCATTGTTTGGGCCCTGAATGGCTCAGAGTAAATGTAAATAACAATTGTTTCTGTTTTGGCCAGAAACCCTGAGGGTCTTCCCCTCCCAGACTGATTTTTTCATTCTCTGCCTCATTTCTTACTTAGCCTTAATCACTAAATGGGCATTGCCTCAGTCAAACTGAGACCAGTTAAAGGTCTTTGCTTAAAAAGGGCAAGATCTCCCCACTGAATCTTGGGCCATTTCCAGTTCTCCTGATCTATATCTTGCCACTGGACCCAAAGGAGAGAGTAAGGCTGATGACTGAACACAATTCACTCGCATGTCATGGCATCACTTCCCCAGTGTCATGGTCCTCTTCAAAAAGGAAGGACAAACAACAATAACCTAGTAAGGGCATGTCATGTCAGAGTTTTCCCACCAGGTGACACTCTCCTGGAGACACTGGTCGAGTAGCCCTTTTAGTTCTCTGGCAGATGCATGGGACAGTCAGTCACCTGTAAAGTTCACAAAGAAGCACAACATAGATTTGCATCTGTTTGCAGTCAGTCTTGAAGAAAGATATTTCCTGACAAAATGTGCTTCTTGGAGAGAGCTAGAGAAAAAGGACCATACACATACTTCTTGGACAACCTCTTACTTTGGAAGCACAGCCAGCAGACACACAGGCTAGACAAAAGTACAAAAGAGGTTCTGACTACGTAGGTCTGAAGGGGAGGGGTTTGATTTAAGAGCCGTGAGAGCATGTTTACCTTCAGTGGGTTGGAGGAACAAATCACTGAGGGAGTGAGAACAAATCACCTGACTTCTCTGGGCCTGTTTGCTTATTTATCAAATGAGAATAATTTCAATACCTGGGAAGAAGGCTTATCTGAACTGACTGAGAGGGAAGTAAGCAGAACTAAGAGAATAATTTATACAGTGACAACAATATTCAAAATAAACAACTTTTAAAGCCTTAATAAGTCTGAACAAATCACTACTGAGTAGAGGAATACAAATCAAAACAACTCTGAGGTATCACATCACAGCTATCAGATTGGCTAATATGACAAAGCAAGAAAATGATAAATGCTGAAGATGAGATGTGAAAGCTGGAACACTAACTCATTGTTGGTGAAGTTGTAAACTGATCCAACCATTTTGGAGAGCAATTTGGATCTATGCCCAAAGGGTTATCAAACTGTGCATACCCAGCAATACTACTTCTAGGGCTATATCCCAAAGAGCTCATAAAAACAGGAAAAAAGGGGCAGCTAGGTGGCACAGTGAATAGAGAATCAGTCCTGTAGTCCGGAAGACCTGAGTTCAAATACAGCCTCAGACACTTGACACTTACTAGCTGTGTGACCTTGGGCAAGTCACTTAACCCCAATTGCCTTGCCTTCCCAACCTCCCCCCACAAAAAAGGAAAAAGCCCCACATGTACTAAAATATTTATAGTAGCTCTTTTTGTGTGTCAAAGAACTGGAAATGGAGGGGATGCCATCAACTGCAGAATAGCTGAACAAGTTGTAGTATATGAATGTAATGGAATACTACTGTACCGTAAGAAATGATGAGCAGACAGACTTCAGAAAAACCTGGAAACACTTACATGAACTGATGCTGAATAAAGTGAAAAGAACTAGGAAAACACTGTACACAGTGACAGCCATATTGGGCGATGACTGACTTTGACAGACTTATCTCTTCTTAGCAATACAAGGATCTAAGACAACTCCAAAAGACTCACAATGGAAAATGCTATTCATATCCAGAAGAACTTTGGAGTCTGAATACAGATGGAAGAATACTATTTGCTCTCCTTTTCTCTTGATTTGCTTTGTTTCTTCTTTCTTGTGGTTCCTCCTATTAGTTCTAATTCTTCTTTATATCATGACTAATGTGAAAATGTGTTTAATATGAAAGTATAAGTAGAGCCTATATCAGAATGCATGCCATCTTGGGGATGGGGGAGGAGAAGAAAGGGGAGAAAATTTAAAACTCAAAATCCTATGGAAGTGAATGTTGAAAACTAAAAATTAATTTTTTTTTTAAAGTCTGAACAACACAGTGACCAACCACAATTCCAGAGGATAGATTATTAAGTATGCTACCTCCCTCCTGCCAGAGATGTGATGAATTCAGAGAACTTAAGGAAAACATCCATTTTTGGACATGGTCAATAGGCAAATTTGTTTTGCTTGACTATGCATGTCTGTTAGAAGGATTTTGTTTGGATAAAAGGGAGGGAAAAAGGACTTTTATTAATTGAAAAAATAAAAATTTAACAAACAAGAGGGATAAGACTAGTCTATTACTTTATCCAATCACTTGCTAAGATCTGTAATTATCTTGTCTCTCCATCCCATGATTTCCAGCCCCTACTATCTGATTCCTGTATTACTACATCTCTAAAATGATCTTCCCTTCTCCATTCTCTCCCTAATTTATGCTGGGAAGGTTAAGGAAGATATTATGTAAATATATGCATAATATATGTATAAGATAATATGTATTATTTTGCAAACCTTAAAGGGTTATATCAATATTAACTATTATTGTCACTATTCTGAATATTTAATGAATCTTCCTAAAATACTATTTTCATCATTTTGTAGTCTTACTCAAGATCTGTAGTGAAGTCCCTATGTCTCTGAAACAAATTCAAACTCTTTCTGCCTTTAAGAATTTCTTAATTCATGTCAAGACAATGCATTCACCACTAAAGAAGCCAAAGATAATATATTACAAGGCAAAAATTCTTTATAAAAGTTAAATTAAATATACCTGAAAACTCAATCACTTAAATATTTATGGTTAAAACTTGTATGTAAACATACTTTAACACTGAACCCCTTTTAATCATCATTTAATTTTTCTCTGAGGACTATGGAAGTATAGAATCTCAGAGTTAAAAGAAACTTTAAGGATAATCTAGTACAACTCATAGCTGAGGAAGAATTCCCTCCAATAAATAAATGCTTAACAAGAGATCATCCAACTTCTGCCTGCAGACCTCTATCTTCATCTCTTCAGACAACCTCTCAAGACAACCATTTCTAGCCCTAAACAGCCCTAAGAAAAAAGGAATTTTTCTTCTTGAACAGAAATAGACCTACAACTTATACTCACTCTTCAATCTGTTAGCTTCCATACTAGTTTTGTGATCTACTTCTAGAACTCATTATCAATTTCTTTTTTCAGTTTCTCCTCCTAATGTTCTTCACCCAAGTAGTCTCCATCCTATTTGTGCCATTAAGCTCACAGATTTCCCTACAGTGTTAGTCTATCAGCCCTTTTATTGATGCCATTCAAGCCTTTATCATATCTTGGGAAGGCCATATCAATTATTCATGTCAGGTTGACATGATAAACTTTGGTTTGCTTTAGGACAGATATGCCATGAAATATCAGAATGACTTTTTTTTCCCCTCCTGGGAACATTACTAGAAGTTTGTTAGCAGCATCTGTGATTGCTCACCATTGTTCTCTGGAGCACAGGAAACTATAACCTCTACAGAGGGTCCAAGTCCATTCTCTCCTGGAAAAGCCTAAAATTCGTTAAGTGACTCATAGTTATAGTCCAGAGTCATATTTTTCTATCCTTCAAACTCCTGACATAGGTTAGGTTCCTCTATACTTCCTAAAATTCTTTTTCCTCTATTTTTCTCAAAGCATTATTACTTACACTCTTTCAAGAATTATTTTGTTCTCCTGGAGAGCAGAGAGGCATTCATTGAGCCCTCTCACATTCTCCTCCTGGAATCTAAAAACCTACCTTTTGGCATGATACAAGGAAAAACTTCCTAACCAAAAGAACTCTCCAAAGGTGTAATGGCCTGCTTTAAAAAGTACTAAGTTTCTTATCTCTAAAGGTTTTCGAGGTAAGGTTGTATGATCATTTTTCTGAGGTGCTGTAGAAATGTGCTTCCTGCTCTGGTGTGGATAAGATTCCTATAGGATTCTTCTAGAGCAGTGGTTCTCAACCTGTGGGTCGCGACCCCTCTGGAACTGAACCACCCTTTCACAGGGGTCACAGGGGGCCACCTAAGACCATCAGAAAACATATATTTCCAATGGTCTTAGGAACCTCCTTTATCCATCTCCACGTACGAGTATTAAGTATTAAAGGGTTGCGGCATTAGGAAGGTTGAGAACCACTGTTTTAGAGGTTCCTTCCAATTCAGATTACATGAATCACATCTGAATTATACTATGGTAGGCAACATTCTAAAATAGAAAAGATTCTGTACTTAAGAGTTAAGAGAAAACTGGATTCAAATCCTTCTTCTGACATTTAAAAGCTATGTACCTAGAAAGCAAGTAATTTCATCATATTTACTCTCAGTTTACTGATCTGTAAAATGGAAATATTAATAGCTAAAACAACTACCTCACAGAATTGCTGTGGATAAAATAAGGTAAAGCATGTAAAGTTCTCTGTAAACCTTAAAGCATTATATAAATGCAGTTATTATCATTTTCATCACTGTTTAACTGCTATATCACCCAATCAAAATCCCAGCAGCTATTGTCTACAAAGCTCCAATGATACACCTCTTTCTTCCTCAATGAGTTCAGAACCTGGTTCATAAGCTCTTTCCTCCCTAACTCCTATCTTCATATGAAGGGATTTCATCTTCATACTGTTATTCCCTCAAATAGTCTTAACTTCCCAGTTCCTCAACTTACTCACTTCCCACATCTTACTCCTCCAGTCCACCTCAGCTATACACGAGGATAATCATACCCTTGATCTTGCCATCACCCACAAATACATCACTTACACATTCAAGAACCCTAAAACTCCCTTATCTGATAACAATCTACTGGCATTCTACCTCTCTCATCATACCTGTCATACCTGCCTTGAAGGGTTGTTGCAAGGATCATAACTGTATGTAGAGTACAAGATGGTGGGGGAGACAGGGGATGCTAATAAATGGTCTTTGAGGTCTCCTTCAACTCTAGATCCAATGCTACGAGAATGTTTTGTAAACCTCAGAGTACTTTAGATACGTGAGGTATTATCATTATGGGGTCACTGAACCAATTCCAGCAAAAGATACACCTTCTCCTAGACTTCTAAGCAGAAGGTTTTTAGGCTACTGATCATGAAAAGTTCACTCATGCTGAAGAATGGAGAGAAGTCCAGTAGTGTGATTTAATTCTAGGCCAGGTCCATTCTGAGGCCCTGAAAGGTAGCTGATACAAGTTTACTCTAAGCCTCCTACCCTACTGAAGTGGTCAGGGAGTACTACCAGTGGGTAAAAGAAGTTACAGAAAATCCTCTGAGGCTTCAGATTTCCTCAAAGGAGGACTGCCTTCTCCCATGTAGGTTGCAGTCTACTACGTCACCCGACCTGAGAAACAGCACTTTCATCTGTAGGTCAATCTGTAGGAAAATCTCAAGGTAGAAAATGCAGAATGATATGACCTGGACCAGGAATCCCAACAACACTTCCAGTACCCAATAAACAGATCTGGGCTTGTTAATGAAACAAACTGAGGGTGAGGGAGATCACTCCAATTGGGCCTACAGCAATTAATTCCTTCATTCAACATTATCATATGATCTCACATGTTTACATAGCACGTCCATTCCACCTCCAACCTCTACAATTGCCCAACCTGAATGGTTTATAGGGTAGTGTCTTTTTTGGCTACCTAGGTTTAAAGTACTAAGAGGGATGCCACTAGATCCTCTGTTCTCTTCAGGCAAAGGTAGTGATTGCAAGATGTCATAAACAAATGATTTGGTTTTTCCTTCCATTCTTGTCTATGCTCTCCCAGAAATTCACCATAAGAGGTCTTCCAAAAAGCTGGGGTCTTTCCTCACTTTCTCCTGTTATCACAAAGACATCAGTGGAGCACCTGGGCTGTCCACCTATCCTCCCTCACTCTTGCCGCATGACAAATCCATCTTCCTGTGGCCTCATTATATTTTCCTAATGATATCTTTGACTCTAGCTCCTCTTCAAAGTCCCTCATATGTTATACATTGCAGCCTATTCATAACCCACTACCCTATGTACACTCATTTTTAATTCCACTGTATTTGGTAAAACGTTAGTATTAAGAATATAGGAATTTATTTCTGGGATAAGTTTGGGATTATAAAAAAAAAGATTTTCAATTTCCTAAAGGCAAGTCAACCTACTCTTCTCTTCCTGCTTGACTCTGGGCCCACTTACTGATGGCAGGCCCACTAGGTTTTCTATCTAACTGCATGTCATAATGTGGGCAATAGACATTGTTCATTCACTTGGTTTTTCCTGTTAAGCACCAAGGGATGGCTCCTTAGTAAACTCTGTGCTACAGAGTAGACCAAGGCAGCAAAATAATTTTTTTTAATTACCAGTACTCAGAGAATAGTAATGAAAGAAATCTAAAATTATCATTTAATCTCACTTAGCATTTTAAGAGACTACTGGAATATTAAACATCTCCCAGCATAACAAATTGTGATTTTTAAAATGAAGGTCATAATTTCAAGACCACTACAAATCTAAATATATTGAGCTATTTAAATTATAACTATTTCCAAAGAGTACTATACTGCTTAGCATTTCTTCAGTGTCATGCTACTTAACAATGAAAAATTCCGACTCCTACCTAACATGTGGGTAAACATACAAGTAAGATTATTTTTATTAATAAAAATACAATGACATCATCAGGGCCATGTATGAATGGAAAAGAAGATGAGCCAATCATGAAGTAAGAGCAGGAAATATTAAAAGACCTCTAAGAAGGCCTCTAATATTTTGAAGGATTTCTGTAAGGACCTGAACATGAGTCACAGAGTATGTGAAGTTATCAAAATACTGAAGTTGGCAAGTCCATAAAAATAAGCTACTAAGATGATACAAAGACTAAAACACCAAAAGCACTCATGTATTGCATATTGTATGAAGACATGCATGTCTTTTCCTTGTTCTGTATGGCTTCTCTACCTCTATTTCAGAGTTTAATTCCAGCTACTTTGAGAGTCCTCTAACATGTAAGTTGTATTATATAACTAATTCATGCATTCAAAAAAATGGGTATTTTTATCTTTCTAGAGTCAGAAAAATGAAATGCACCAAAAAGTTGTACAAATCCATACATACTATGCTGTTCATTTCTGAAGATTCATAACTTCCACATGGATGGACACTCCCAATGGGCTCCAAACCTTCTTCATCCCACATGTATGTTCCATCGGAGCTATCAGATGGAGAGAGCTCAAATGAAGAACCAGCTCTGTAATCCATATCTGGAGAAATCAGATTATTCCCCGTAGTGCGCTTGGTGCATTCATTCTTGTCTTCTACTAATGAAAAAAGGAACAAAAAGTCATTAATTCACAACACAATATAATAATTACAGATTTTTCTCAGGTTTTAACAAATAGGCTCCAATAATTTGACGGGTTTTAGTAAAAATTAACTAAACTCGATTCAAGACTGCAACACTTTTCAAATTCTGAGCAAAAATAATAATAAGCAATGCCTCTTGCCAGATTTTTTTAAAATACCTAGTTATTTTCTGTTCTAAAAGAAAAAAAGCACAACTTAGTTCTATTCACTTACTTAATAATGTATATAAAAATCTAAAATTCTCCTAACAGTATACTTTCTAAAAACATTCACTTTCAACTAATGGCTAAAGATTTTGCTTTAATGTCTATCTATGAACTTTGCACTATGACTACTGCCATTCTTGAAGGGTCCTCAAAATTGCCATGAATTTTAACAGCATCTTCAGTCAATTTAAGAGCCCTCAGGATTAGGAACAGTCACAAGTCACCAGTTCTGCCAACAAAGCACAAAAATAATAACTCTCTTCTATACAGGTCCTGTTGAGCCTAGGTTCTAACACTCCACTGGTACATTCTGAAGACTTAAAAGGAGAGGCAACACTCAACAGCCACTAACCATACCCGATAATATGAAATTCTTGTTCTCTCATGGCTATCTATTCATTTGCAAGTATAAGGGTTCATACTGGCATGCAAGAAGGTAGCTTCTACTGCCAAAAGTAAGCAAAATAGAAATAAAAATAAGAAATTAAATATGCAAGGGACAAAAACATTACTAGTAGAGTGTTGGTCTATACTGAGAAGAGTAAGTGCTAGTCTACACTGTCTAAAGAAAAACTTTTCACTGGCTACTCTGAATATTTAAGCATTACAAATAAAACTTCTCCTTTAAAATGTCAATCTAATAGACAAAAAAAAAAGATACAGTCCATTTCAAAGCAACTACCTGGCATTTCATATTTGTCAATCTTGTATAAAAAGAATTTTTTTTAAAGCATTGATTGCTTTTGATTAAATCTGGCATAAGGTTAAAAGGTATCAATATACCTGAGGGTTCTCTATCCTGGGTCCACTGCTCTAATTTCTCTCTAGTTCAGAGGTTCTTATCCTGGGTATAGATTTTGGGACAAAATGAACTTGGATAGGAAAAACAGTATCTTTATTTTCAGTAACATCTAAGTAAAATTTATCATTTCCTCTTATTATTTAAAAACATTATTATCAGGAGTCCAGAGGCTTCACCAGACTGCTAAAGGAGTGTGAAAGAAAGGTGAAGAACCCCTGGTCTAAATAAGCTTATCTGTTCCCATTAGTCTAACCAGGGCCTCTATGCATTCAAGCCCCAGATCCATACATGCAATCTCTTGTCTCCATTCTCAGCTCCAGTTCTGCAATACTACCCATATGTCAAGCATCTCAAACTCAACATTTCTCCTTAATCCAACCCCAGATTTTCCTTTGGCTTGCCCCTCTATATCCTATTACATTCTCACATCTTTTCACAGAGTATAACAGACACTTAGAAGCCCCTGTATTGCAAATGTCCAGTCACATGACTGAGACTGCCAAAGCCACTGAGGCAGGAATAGAGAGCCTGGCTTAGAGAGTACCTATAAGACTTTATTAGTCACTCCTACATCAAACATGTTACAAATGGTATGCCTTGCCATTGCTTCTTTAAGCAACAGAAACTAAGAGAGAAGCAGAACCCTCATACAAAAGTGTTTATACTACAGAGAAGAAATTTAATAAAGTTTGCTGAATTGTATGGAACTAAATAATTCCTCCCTAACTTTTGCTTCTGCATGATGCATATAGGCATCATCCCACTCAGTCCTTCTCTCCCTCCTTCTTGCTTCCTACATCGACCCCTTATCCCAGGTCTTCTCCTAACAAAAATGTAAAAGCAACCTACATATACAGTGAGAAAGACCAGTGGATTTGGTATTAGAGGTCCTGGGTTCAAATCTTTGTCCTGTGTGACCTTTCAGGGTCTCATTTATGTCATTTATCAAATGAAGGGGTTGGCCTAGAGAGCCTTTAAGTTCTTTCCAGCTCTAAATCCTATGATTCTAAGAAATACAACACTTAAAGAAAGGTTATAGAGACATAGGATTATGCAGAGGACAAAATAATTCATTCTGTTAAGTATGTATTGACAAAAGGGCTTTTTAAAATTCTATCAGTGAAGCATGTACTATCAATTACTGACTTACCCATTAGACTAAGAGACAAGAGATTTGGGGCTCCAGATTCAAGTCTGTCACTAGCTAGCTGTATGATGTTGACCAAGTCACCTGACCTTTGGTATTCTAAAGTTTCCTTATATGTAAAAAAAAGGGAATACACTATATAGTCTAAGGTTTTTTTAGCTCTAAAATTCTATAATCTTTCCATTTTATCTTATCTTACAGTTGTACATTATTTGTGCAATAAAATCTCTCCCTTAAAAAAAAAGTTTTCTAAAGTTTAGAAGGATATGTGGGAGTTGTGTGAACTGGTCTAACCATTCTGAAGAAAAGTTTGGAATCATACCCAAAGAACTATTAAACAGTGTATATATCCCAGCAATATCACTACTAGGTCTTTATCTCCCAAAAAGATCAAAGAAAAAGGAAAGGTACCCATATGTACAAAAATATTTATAAGCAGCTTTTTGTGGTAGCCAAAACACTGAAAATTGTGGAGATGCCCATAAATCGAGGAACAACTGAACAAGCTGTGGTATGTGATACAATGGAACTGTTGTGCTGTAAGAAATGATGAAGGGGATGGATTCAGAAAAACCAGGGAAGATATATATGAACTGATACAGAGTGAAGTGAGCAGAAAAAGATCACTGTACATAGTAACAGAAATTTTGTAACAAAGATCAATTGTAAAAGACTCAGCTACTCTGATCAACACAGACAATTCCGAATGACTCATGATAAAAAAAAAAGTTATCTACCTCCAGAGAGACAACTGATGAACTCTGAGCGCAAACTGAAGTAAAATTTTTTCACTTTCTTTATTTTTCTTGCTTTTTTTTTTTTTGGCAACATGGCTAATATGGAAATATGTTTTGTATGATTTCACAGATACTGCTTGCCTTTCAATGGGGGGGAGGCTTAGGAGGATGGAGAGAATTTGGAACTCAAAAAAATTTTTTAAAGAATACTAAAAATAAACAAATAATATTTTTTTAAACAATATATGTGGCAAATTGTTCAGTCACGCCCAACTCTTCGTGACCTCATTTAGAATTTTTTTGGCAAAGATACTGAAGCGGTTTCCCACTTGAGCTCATTTTACAGATGAGGAAACTGAGGTAAGCAAGGTTCCATAACTTGCCCAGAGTTACAAAGCTATTTAAGTATCTGAAGCTGGATTTGAACTCAAGAAGATAAGACTTACTGACTCTAGGTCCAGGCACTCTATCCACTGCTCCACCTAGCTGCCTAATGGAGTAAATACAGGGAAATAAATCAAACAGGATATTGGTAACTGTTCAACAGTAATAGTAACAAAGCACTGAAGAAAATAGTTACAGATTTTTATATTCTATAAAGATTGTAACTCAGAAAGCATTCACTACTTAACAGAATGTACAGAGATTTAAACATGGCTACAGTGGGAACAACTATACATTTCTAAACAAGGTGCTAAATCTTGTCTACTTCATTTCCTTTATTTGTTTATTAACTTCAAATTCCTAAAGACTGTGCTTATAAACAACTTGGTCATTAAAACATCTCTGATAAAACTTTCTCGAGGGGACAAAATGAAGATACTTACTTGGCACACTGATATCTATCCATTCATCAGTTTTACTGAAAGGTTTCTCACTTTCTTTCAGAGAATCAAAGGGATCCACTAGTGGAACACTTCCAAGATTTTCCTCTTTGAGTGAGACTTCTTCTGGCGTTACTCGAGTTCTGTTTGAGTCTTCTATATCTACAAAATCATCACTAAAGTCTTCACTCAAATCATTCTTATCAGATGAAGACAAAGATGAGAGGGATATTTCATCCACATCATCGCTCAGGTATCTGACTTTTGCATTATCCTCCAGCATATTATCATTTATGCCCTGGCTACTTTCTGTTCTAGAACTATAATTTTCTATTGAGTCTTCTTCTTTCTCAGTAACTCCATCATTCCCCAAAACCGAGGAGTCCTCCAATACACATCTGTCAGCAGCTGAATTTTTATTATCATCCACTATAATCTTCCCAGTAAACTGTGGTCTGTTTGGGTTCAGTAAAGAGGTTCGACCCAGCCTATAATCAAAAGATGTCACCCCTGAGCCATTTGGTAAAGCCGTCTTCTTTAAACCAGAGCCAGAAAAAGCAGCATAGGGCCTATTAAATCCAAATCCTAAATGTTCATTTCTATTGAGAACCTCTGATCTTACATTTTTTGACTGCATACTCGACCTTGGAGGCACTCTAAGGGACAACTGTTGGTTTTGATAAGGCCTTGCAAGATCTGCAGCCCTGTTGAAGGAATGTGATCTAGTCATGGATGAAAGTGGAAGGAAAGACTTCTGAATGGAATGTGAAAAACTCTGTGACCGTACTATTTTTTCACAAGTAAAAGATTTAATGTTGTCTGGGGACTGCGCTAAACTTTCTCCAGAACTGTTCCTGGTGGTACAGGAGTTTGCTCTAGGCCTCTGCATACTTATAGTTGGTCTATTTCCATAAAATCCATTTAACTGTGATTTTGGAGCACTAAGCGAAGAATATGAAGTCCTTCCTAATAATGATGCTTTGGTGAATTTACCTGAACTAGATAGTCCACACAAAGTCTTTTGGTTCAACTCCTCTGAAGATGAAACAAACATATTGGATGGCTTTGCTATCTTTGATGTAAGTAAAGAAACACTCTTCAAATCCCTCTTTAATCCACTTTTACCAAATGTTTCTTGAGCATTAACATGTTTTTCAGGGTCAACTAGTTTGCCACATGAATCATGGGTAGAGTGAGAATCCCTAGGACTTTGTTCACTGAGTTGGTATTTATTTGACTTTCTCCAGTTAAAAGAATAGGAAGATATATTAATAGAGCCATTGTGCTTGACGAAATTTTTGCCACTGCTACTCGTAGAATTCCCTGATAAGTTAACAGCTGTCCCATTCGGCACTGATTGCAGGGTGCTGCCTATAGATTTTGCTCCATACTTCGGCAACTTGGAACCCAAAGATGTCTTGACTTGTAGTTTTTCTTCCATGAGTTATAGGGCACATTTGTTCTTGAAAGTTGGCAGAATCTAAAAAAGGGGGAGAAAAAGAGTGTCATCATGTATATATGTATACATGCATGTATACATGCATCATGTATAAAGTCAATTATAATGCCGTAACATACTAAGTGAGATGTTTCCATAATATTGAGGATTCTAATGTAAAGCAAGCCCACAAATCAGTCATGATTACCACTGTCCTTTTAAAGATAATGTGTATTTAATTAAGATAAGGACTTTTTGTAAACTGTCATGGCTAATGTGCTTCCTAATGTATTCAAAAATTTAACAATCTAGTGATCCAAGCAGTCAACTTAACATCAATATTTTAAAAATTAGCCTTTTCTCTTCATATATGGAATAAAAATCCAAAGCCATACAGCAAAAGGAAACTAGAACCACAAATTACATTAGCAAACCTGAGACAAATCCTGTCATTAGCCATCGGCAAAATTCTATTATTTTGTATTGCTAAGCAAACTCCTGTGCCACAAGGAACAGTTTTAGAGAAATTTAGCACAGACAACATGAAATTTTTACCTATAAAAAATGATACAGCTGCAAACTGTTTCACACTACATTGAAAATGTCAGCCATAACTAGATCACATTCCTTATTCAAAAGGGCTACGAATCTTACAAATTCTTATATTTTTGCAGTTCTAATAGCCTAGGTGATGGAAAGGAGAATCTAAATACTCATTTACATCAGGAAAAAGTCTAGATGAGTAATCAAGTTTAATAATGTTCAAATGTTTTAGAAAGCTAAACATGAAAATGTAGTAAGAACATAAATTTTAAAATATTCACAGAAATTAAGTTTTATAAAAATTGGCAGGAGAGTAGGCAGATTAGTAGCACCTAGAATATTTCTTCTGACATTTAGACTTGACAAAACAATATAAATATATATATAACAATATAATTATAAATATAAATATATAATTATAAAACAATATAATTACCTTTTTGAGGTAATTGCCTCAATGGAGAAGAGAAACTTACACTTTTTATAAAGAAACTACTACTATCAGATGACTAAAGTGTTATACTAAGGTAGCCTTTGGTTTTTTTGGAAATACAATTAGTAAATATAGGTAATATAAGTAAAGACAGAAACCAAAGTGCTGTACTTATTCATTAGAAATCCTCAGAAGTCCATGGGAAAACTATTTAGTATTTCATATATAGAATCTCAGAACTGGAAGAAACCTTAGAAATTTAGTCCAATTGGTACCTGAAAAAGATTCTCCTCTACCACAGTGCCAATGAGTGATCGATCATACAACCACCACTTGAAGCCCTTCAGTGCTGAGAAACTCACTGTCTTCTGAGACCATATATACCTAGAAACTCTAAGGAAGAAAAATTGCTTCTGAAAAATGGCTTGTACATGAAAGTTTCATCCTCAATATTTTCCCTGAAAATATTGTTCTAACATAAAGAAGTGATCAGACTCTTTTGTCTCAACACTCCATCTTTTATATGGGAAACTGGGAAAATATTTTCTAGAACCATAAACTATTATATTTGGAAAGTATCACAATACTGAGATAACAGCTCAATCAGCACATGAATAGGAATACTCTCTTCAGTATCCTTCAGCTTCCAGCCAGCCTCATCCTGAGAGCTCTCCTCCTCTGAAGACAGAGCAGTCAACTTTTATTTGTTTTCAGTCATTTTTTTCAGTCATGTCCAACTCTTCATGACCCCCATGAGGGATTTTCTTGACAGAGATACTGGAGTGGTTTGTTTCCTTCCCCAGTCAACTTTCAGATAGTTCTAATGTGAAATATTTTCCTTATATTGAACAAAAATCTACCTCTCTGCAATTTTCATCTTATAACCTGATCACTAGATCCATTGGAAGAAATATAATTCCTATCCTACATCACAGTCCATCAAAACTTCTTTCTCCACTCCTCCCCAAGGCTGCTCTCCTCGTCTTCCCCTGCCAAGACATCTTTTATTCTCTAGGCTAAGTACTCCTACTTCTTTCATTTGATCCTTATGTGGCATGGCCTCCAATCCTTTACCATCATGACTGCCATGTTCCACTTTGTCAAGATCTTTCCTACGGTGTGGCACCCAAAGCTAAAACTAACATGACTGATGTGGTATCACAAACAAGCAAAATTCAAGCAGAACGATGACTTCATTCTGGATATTATGCTTATTTTAATGCATTCTAAGAACTACCATTTCACACCATGGATTCATATTGAGTTTGCAATCTATTCAAACCCCAAAATCCCTTCCAGATGAAATGCTATCTAGTCAGGTTCCCATCCTGTACTTGCAAAGCTGACGTTGGGAACTCAAATGTGAGACCCTTATTAACTGTCATTTGATCTGATTCAACCTAAGATTCTAATCTATAAAAAACTTTTCAAAGTCTAACTCACCCAATATCAGACCTCCAACTCCTAAGTCCTAACTAACGGTATCATCATCAAATAGGAAAAGTATGCTATGTACGCCTTCATCCAACTCATTAATAAAAATGTTGAATCTTAAGTTATATTCAGTCACTGATTTTGACTGAATGAATCCACTCTTTGGATCTGGGATGGATTCGATCGGTTCTGAATTCCCCTAACTATTCTATCATCTACCTTCATCTCTCCATTTTATATGCAGGGGTAGGATGAGAGACTTTGTCTAAACCTTTGCAAAAGTCTAAGTTGAAATGTATCTACCACAATTTTATGATTGACCAATGTAGTAAAACCAAGAAAAGAAATGAGATGTGTCTGGCATGATCTCATCTTGAAGAAACAATGCTAGCTCTTAAGTCATCACCACTTCCCTCTCTATCCTTCCTTTTGATAATATATCTTAGTTTTTCAGGAATTAGGATCAACCTCATTGGCTTCAGTTTGCACACTTTACTCTCTTCCCTTTTTTGAAACTGGGAAAATATTTCCTTTTCTACAATCCTATGACATCTCTCCTTCAAAGATAGCTAACACTACTCAACAATTATGTACATCATGTGTTTTGCTATCCTGCAATGTCATATGACTACACTTAGGGACTTGAAAGACAGTAGAGCTAGATGCTCATACACAACCTTACTAATATTGGGTTCTAACTCCCTATTAAGTATTTTTATTCTCTCCTTTCCAGTCTAAAGAACATTGTCCTCAGAAGACAACATAGTAGAAAATGCCCTGGATTTGGAGCCAGAGGACCCAGGTTCAAATCCTGGCTTTGCTATTTAAGTCACATCTTTTCCTAATCTGTAAAATAAGAGGGGTCACACTAGATGATCTCTAAGGTCCCTTCTATAGCTAAAGTTGGCAATTTTTTTTCCTTCACCTGTTAATTGTTTCATCTATCCTAACAATTAGGCAAACACTCTTTGGTCATTCTCTTTTCTCAAATATGACTAGAAAAAATAATCTTGTTATCCTTAGCCTATCTCTGAGAGTCTGATCTTGTTATTACAGGACTATAAATATTTTTATATTCATGATGAATTATAGTACATGTTCATTTTGAATTCCAGTTGGCCACAGACTTCCTTATCTTTTTACTTTGGTATCTTCAGAGAACTTTCCCTTTTTTTTATCATTTTAATTATTGCTGTTTATGTCTCAGAACTCCACCTGGACAATGTGACTATTAGACCATGTGACACTACCTAACTCTTTTCTGATTCCTTTAATACCTACCCTCTAAAATCATATCGGAATATGCCTGGTTTTCCTCTCCTTCTTAATCAAAGTCTAATACTGCGGTTACTTTCTCCCTCAATTCCCTTCATTTCTTTTGTAATAACTGGTTCTATATGTAAAATGAGTTGTTTTAGATTAATTCTATGGTCTTTTCCAGCTCTAAATCTATAATCCAAAACAGCAATTCTCCTTGTCACTTGTTTGACCTTTTGAAGGTTAAATATTACCATTAGGAGCAAAAAAAGAATTTATTAGCTTTGCTTCTGAAAAAGAAAAAGAAAGCATGAAAAAATCTTGGGCCTTTTTACCATCCAAAAAAAGCAAATGAAAGCCCGGAATAACTATCAACCCGTATGCCTACTTTTAAAAATTATTATGAAGACAAAACCACATTCATATCAATGGAATAATTAATGGAAGTATAAGGTAACAAAAAGGTTTTTCAAAACAATATCCCAGAAGAAGAAGTGGGCTGGGACCCACATGTTGGACACACCCCTGCACCAAGCTAGGAGTTCCCACTCTCTTTCTGCCAGCATGGCAGCCTCCACTCAGTCCCAGCAGTCAGTCAATCAATGACTACCGACCTCTATCTCTAGGCTATACCCAGGATAAAGGGAGCAGCCAGGTATCCCAAAGCAAATTAGCAGAACTCCTAGCTATTACTGAAGAGGTGGACAAAGAGATCAGACCTACATATGCAGGGAGTAAAAGTGCCACAGAGAGGCTAAAGTGAGGCATCATTCATGCTCAAGGATTAGTCCGGGAATGCATGGTAAAGACTAAACTTAGCCTCTCACTTCACTTCCAAAGTTTTCCATTTCTTTATGAAAAAGAAAGAATAACACTTATTCCTCTAGTGACTTTCAAAACATTCACATGTGAATCCCTTATTTGAATGGTCTAAAAGTTTGGGTTTTTTCCCTTTTTCTTCCTCCCATCCCCCCCAGACTGTAAGAATAGAAAAAAAATGGCAGTTAAAATCTGCATTATAAGTAGTTAGAAACAACCTAGGTCATTTTAAAAAAAAAACACCGAGTACAGAAACTGCATGTGGAAGGTTCAGCTTATGTTGCTGCCGACTATAGTTTACAGCCCTGCTAACCTGCCCAATCCTTGATTTTCTTCCTTTGAGTACACTTAAGACCACCAAATTGTCATTCTTTTGTAGCTTTTCCAGAATCTCCAATAACTCTTAAAGATTTTTCCATGATTCAATGCCGAATGCATGTTCTACCTGGCAGTTGGGTTATCTCCCAGTTAGGGCTACATAACAGAGACCCCGCTTTAAAACAATAACATGGGTTTTTTGTTTGTTTTGTTTTTGGTGTCTGAGCATTTGCAATTGATTGTGCTTTGAAGTCAATTAAAATGCATGTGTTATAAATACAGGGAACTGATCAGTCTACTAAATTAATTTAGAACCCAGAGAGCTACTTTTCAGATGAAGACTGTAGATTTTAGGGCCTTGAGTTTGCCACAGGATGATTTTTTTAAAAATCTGGATAAATGACTAAAACTGTTACGTGCATCTTTGTACGTATTTATTACCTGATGCAGTAAAGCTTATTTCCATTAACAATTTGTATTAAAAAAAAACCAACAACATCCCCTAGAGGATTACATCTTTCAAGTCCCAAAACTGACCTAAAGGTAGAGTATAATGCTTGTTGATACGAAAAAAGTATTTGATTCATTAGAGCAAAACACCATCTTAAAGAATTTTCTCCAACAAGATCACTCAAAATATCCCGAAAGATGTAACAGAGCTAACTTTGTTCTTTGAACTTCTACTTATTAATATATCAAATGCTCACCATAGATATCTATCACTCTCATGAAGTATATCCAGCACTGAGGATGACATTGTGGTCAACATATCAAGCATCACAATGTCATCCTCAAATAGTAAGAGCTGGAAGACCTCATCTATTGGGAATAATACTTCTTCAACCTGTATGTAGCATGTGCTGGTGATCCTTCAAGAAGAAATTCAAAAGGTGCTAGATGTTGCAAGCACTGAAGCACATCAAAAAATGGCACATGGGGCAGGGGGCAGCTGGTGCTGTGGACAGAGTCAATAGAGTGGATGGAGAACTAGGCTTTGAGTTTAGAAGATCTGAGTTCAAACTCAGCCTCAGACATTTTCTAGCTATCTTGGACACTTAAACTCTGTCTTCCTCAGTGTCAATATTAAAATGGGGATAATAGTAGCATCTGCCTCCCAGGGTTGTTGTAAAGATCAAATGAGCCCATATTTGTAAACCACTGAGCACAATGCCTAATACACAGAAGGTGATATGTAAATGACAGCTAGGAGGCGCAGCAGATGGAGTTCCAGGCCCTGGAGTCAAGGAGATTCATCTTCTGAAGTCTAAAACCAGTTCCTCAGACGCTTGGCACGACGCCAGATGATGTGAAATGATGAGTCAGACGTGACTCAAAACAAATGAACAAAAGACACTCATTACTGTTAAGGTGAAAATGCGCCCTAACCAAGTGATGGCTCCTTACAAACGCAGCGATCATTTTGTTTTCTACCAAGTCTGAGTAAACAGCAAGTTATAAGAAAGGATGAAGAGAAGATGACTTCATACGGGATTACAGCAGCTCTGACCCTGCCTTTTAAACCCACATTTGACTTGAGACATGAATAAAAGGAGAAACACTGACTCTATCACTATTTCTCAGAGAAGTTTAAGGAATACACGACAGTCATCGAAACTACCTCAAGGTGGCAAACAAAACTTCCTTGCCAAACAGAGACCAGGGCAGACAAAGACAGCACCAGCAGTTTGGAGTACCAGCTGACTTGAAAATAGTGCAATACGATGAAAAGTAGCTGAAGTTAAACACTCGCAGAAAGCTTGCTCTCAGATTCAGCTAAACCAGACTATACTGATAATACTTGTAGCAAAATGGAGGAAGCCAACAAACAGATATGTAGCCGGTGATGCCTTGGAACCAGGGCAGGCCTATATACCGCTCCCATGCCCTTTTCTTTTGGGGAGGGGGGAAACAGTCATTGTACGTACATGTAAGGCAGGAATAATTTTTTTCTATCATGCCACTGGGAAAGGACGTCTATCACCCATTATCCCCTGAAGAAACAAACAGCAGAAAGGACAATGTATGAATTAGGAAATGTGATTGGTATTTCTGTAGCTTTACTTCACTAACAAAGATTGCTGTTTCAATGCTGTCCCTAGTCAAGGTCTCTAAATAATTAGCAACTGAACCTAGACTTAATTTACTTTATTATTTCCCAGTTTAAAAAGGGTGAGCGTGAACAAGCACTGCCATCGAATTACCCATCAAAGTTCCCAATACTGTTCCCTGAAGGTAGGAAGTAGGGAAGACCCACAGGATACAGATGGGAAATATAATAGATACACCTGAATTTTCATACTGCTCTATTTTCATGGGAGTTTATAACAGAATAGCTGTATTTTGCCTCTGCCCCTCAGTACCCAAAATACTAAGAAAAGAAATGTCAATAGCACTTAAGAAAATGAAATTCAAAAGGTCAACTGAATCTAACCAAAATACATGAAGAAATTCCGAGAAAGAATAACAAATATGGAATACAAAAAACACTAAAGTGAGAAAAATTTGGCAAAAAAAGAATCAAAAGGCAACAACATTTAAAAAAAAAAACCCACCACAGGAATTCTATTTAAAGTGTGACTCTGAAAACAGGATGCCTAGAGATAATATATAAGGATTACAAGTCTCCCAGAAGAATATAACAAATCAAAAAATCTGAGCAGCATAAAATGCAAGAAATTAAACAAAAAAATTGTGTAGAACTTCTGAATATAAACAAAAAAGCTCTGAATAAGAAAATATACAAATTGTACTGGGTAGTAAAATTTAACAATTTTCATAATAAAAAAAAATTTCAAATAACCAGACTTCAAAATGAAGTTAAAGCATTTTGAATAAGTACAGATTATTCTTCGTTCACAAGAATTCACTGGAGAATGGAACAGTATATGTCAAAATCAAAGGCACCAAGGCAGCAACCTAAAATAACATGGTCCTAATCATCAATTTTTAAAAATCCAATATGCCACAAGAGAGAAAGTGAGACATTTGAGGCATTCTTGGAAAAATAAATACAAAAATAAAACAAACATGAGCAAATTATTTCACTTGAAAAAGATGTGTAGAGGTTTTTGTAATAAATTCTTTTCATCAAGGGCAATGGAAGCATCAAATTTACATTAATATCACAGTCCTGAGTGGGCTGCCAGATGATGTGAAAATGACACTAAAAAAAAAAAAACAAAGGCAAACTAGACCAACTACAGAGAGAAGAGGTCAAGGCAGGATATAACAATTTTGAGAGCATAGATGGAATGATTCTCAAGGTATATGAAACAGGGCAAGATGGCAATAACACGGGAAACAAATCTCAGATTTCCAGACAGGACAGTCCACAAAAGAGGAGGCAGACCACCCAGCTTTCATATACCTACTCCAGCAAAATCCTTAAGGCTCATACTAGAATGAATCAAGAAATCCAATGAGAAACGATAGTAACTTCTTCTACCCCAGAACTGCACAAGATGTCAACCCAAAGCCCATGGGCAATAGGAAAGAGCTACTGCTGCTGTTCAGACATTTTTCAGTCCAATCCAACTCTCTATAATCTCAAATGGGGTTTTCTTGGCAAAGATATTAGAGTGGCTTGCCATTTCCTTTTACAGACGAGGAAACTGAGACATACCACAGTTAAGTGACTTGCCCAGGGTCACATATCTACTGTGTTTGTGGTCACATTAGAACTCAGAAAGCCAAATCTTCCTAACTCCAGGCTCTGCACTCTATCTACTGCAACACCCAAATTAAAACTGTCCAAAAGAGGAACTGCTGCTCAGTCATTAATAGGAAAGAAAGTCACTAGCAACACCAGCATTAGAAGAAGGCAACCCTCCAGCATAACCAGAGATGGATCAGAGACATTTGTAGCCTGCAAAGCTCTGTATGTGGACAAAGCAACAGTGGACAAATGCCCCAAGAAAGCCCCAGAGTAGTCAGAAAGTCCTAATTGGGAGTTTTCTAAAGTGGGGGCCTTAGAAGCCCTAGAAGCAGTTGTGAGCAGTGATCATCAATGAGATTAGGGCAGTAGCATTCAGATCAGGATACCCCATGTCCCGGGGCTCTGAGATTCCTAGCCCTCTGTCCTAAGATTCCAGAGAGGACCCTGAAGATAGAGAGCTCTCAATCTGATCCTGGGAAAGGAAAGCAGCACAGTGACTTACGACAAGACCAAGCAGGGCTGACTATCCAAGCCAAAAGTATAGGAGGGCGTATTGTCTGGTCTTGGCACAAAACCACAATTTAGAAATTAAATTTAGAGAGATGAGTAAATTAAAGAAAATACTAACCAGTATCAAAAACTACAGTAGTCCTAGAAATCCTCCAGAATAAGAAGCAAATAACTCCCTGACAACTGCAAGTAAAGACTCAAAGAAAAAAAAACAACAGATTTTCCACAAGGTCTATAATGAATACCTAGAAGAAATGAAAGTTCCAGAAGAAAGACTCAGAAGTAGAATAAGTACAATTTCATATGGATCTACATAATTCTATTATTGTCCAGTCCATTTCTATCGTGTCCACAAGAACAGTTAGGAAGGACTCTGCCAAGCGCTTTACTGAAATCTATATATCTACAGAATTTTCCTAAACTACCAGTTAAGTAACTCTATCTAAAAAACAATAAAGTTGGGCTGGCATGACCGGTTTTATTTTTTCTTTTCTTATCTATTCTTTGCCTTTTAAAGACTGGACTCCCCTATCTTGAGCAGGTAGGTAAAAGGAAACAAACATTTGTCAAATGCCTACTGGGTGCCAGGCACTATGCCAAGCGCTTGAGGAATATTATCTCATTTGATCCATACAACCCTTAGAGATTAGAAGAAGGGAGAAAATGAGATTTCTGAGAATTGGAAATGTAGAAGCCCACAGAGAATGGTCTCTATTTTCTCATTAAAGTATGAGATAAGGTCCTCAGCTGTGAGAGAGAGGGAAGTGGTAGGGTAGGAAATTTGAAAAAACTGTTATGGAGAGTGCAAAAGAAAATCAATTGTTGAGATTGCCTGGCTGCAATAAAAGACAGATCTCAGCTAAGTTGTGAATTGCCAACTAGTGAGAAAGTTAAACTACAACCATGATCATTCAGCTGCCAAGTATTCTTTCCACTAAAGTGTATTGCTCCTCAAATGACACATTGCACATTAATATGTATCAAAGTCAAGGCAATGGTAATGGCTTTTTCTTAAATCACAGCAATAAAATGTACAGAATGGCAGACTATGCAGCCACAGTCTGAGTATCAGCCAAGCTAAGTCTTAGGCTAGGAATTCATTTCAGGCAATAAAAAGGGGACTTAACTACTGAACTCTCATTTTGCTTCTGCTTTCATTTTATAAGGAAGAATAATTTTTAATTTCCCATTTGTAAAGACAGGAAAAATGAGAATAAAGAACAAGCAAGATATTAAGCCCAACATGATGAGGAAATAAAAAAAAAAATCAAGCTATTCTTAATGAACTAAAGTCACTATGCCCTGACAAATTAAACCTCAGGACACTGCCAGCTAGGACTACTGTCACTGTTAGTGGTCTTTGAAAGATCATGAGAAATACAGTGAAGTGAGCAGAACCAGGAAAACAACAAACATGATGGCTACCACAATGAAAGAGGAAAGAAAAAATTTCAACTGAATGCTGTTTTAATCAATTGTAACTAATCTGGTCATTAGTTATAATGACAAAACTTGTACCTGAATAAGAGTTAAGAAAAGGCACTTCCTTCCTTCCTTTGCAGTGGTGAGGGACTATGGGTAGGGCACATTTCATACACGGTAAGACTCAGTTGATGTGCTGATTAGTTTTTACTAAACTTTTCTTTCTTCTTCCTTTTCTTGTCCCAAGGAAAAATAGCTCAGTGGTAGTGGAGAAGAGGGAATATACGCAGAAAAACAAAAGATGTCAGTATCAGAATAACTGCTTAAAATGCAAACATCTTGAAGAATCTATTTTCCTAAACCACTCAATAAGACTAAGATAGGTAATGACCTTAATCAGATCAAGGTGTTTCCCATATAAAACTGGGTACCACTTTCCTGGGGCTTAGTATTCCTCAAACTTATGCAGTTTGTCTACAAAAAGGCCTTTGGGAAGAAGAAAAAGGATTTAACACTTTAATATTAATCCCCTTACTATTTACCAAAAGTTTGATCAAGTACTGATTAAGTTTCTTCATACAGGTAAGTCTGGAAAAGACTTCAAAAAATAGTTAGCATTCATATAGCACCTACCTATGTGCCTAATATTTCATCTGGTCCTCAAAACAACCCTGGAAGATAGGTGCTATGATTATCCTCATTTTACAGTTGAAGAAACTGGGGCAAACTGAAGTTAAGTGACTTGCCCAAGGTCACACAGCTTTTACGTGTCTGAGGCTGCATTTGAACTCCTTAGGTCTTCCTGATTCTAGACCCACTTTTTATCAACTAGGTGCCTCACTTCATGCTCTAAAAATATGTATTTCTTATCATTTTAATTGCTTCCATAGCATTCTTGCCCCTAAATCATACTGCCTCTCAGTGGTACAGCGCCATCTATTAGGGTCCTTGCCATGTAGATTAAACAATATTCTCCCTAAAAGGAAGTGAAACTGTTCAGAGATGTGATCAATAGAGACGTCTAGATCTTGAGCTATTAACTCAGACTTCCCTTAGACCTTAAAAACCCAACCAAAAGAACCGGCCACTGAATCAACACATCCTTCTGTCCCCACTCTTTTCACAAAGAGGCAAGGGGAATCAGAAAGCTAGCTATCTACCTATACTAGTACTGGATTCTTGCTGAATTTTTCTATGCTACTATTAAGTAAATGTTAGATGCTCTACAAGTGCCTCACAGCTCTAATCCTGAGCCTGAACTAGGTTTACATCAAGTCTGACCCAGGACATATTCTCTTACAGAATGAAAAAAGTAAGGCCTAGATGGGTGAAGTGACTTGCCTGTGGTCATAAAGACAACTTGTGAAAGACAGAATTAAGATTTTGCTATCATGCCAAATACCTGAAGTATCAGACTACCCACTACTTCCTCCATTTAAAATCCTGCTTTTCCTCAAGCAACAAATTAAAAGAAAAATGTATAAGTATTATTTTGATTTTGTTTTACTTAATTGACAGTATTGAAATAGTATGATTTGCTAATAGTTTTCATCACAAATGTATGGCATTTTGGTTAAATGGGTTCTTTTGAGCTAGCCCATACATCTAATCACTATTACTAGTATGTTTCCATGGGAAAATACATTCTGAATTCTTAACAATTAACTTTCAAAACAAGGTTTTTGGAATGCAACTTTTGAGAATACAAGTTGGACTTCCTAGAATTCTTTTTTCCTAGAGAAAAAAACTTACATTAAAATAAATTACTTGTTTCTCTTAAAGTTAAAATGCACTATTCACAGCATATTTAGTAAGCTTTAAAAAAAAATAAAGCTTTCTATCAGTTAATAAAACAGCACTGATAAATCAAACTTATTAAGACAAACATATCTTTCCTGATTTCCTTAATTCTAGTGTCTTCTCTCTATTACACTCCAATTTATAGTGAATATATCTCTTTTTTTTTTTTGTATGTATCTATCTGGATGTTGACTCATTAGACTGTGAACTTCTCAAGAGCAGGAACAGATTTTTTTGGTCTTCCTTTGCATTCCCAGTGCACACTGCCTGCCTGGTACATAAAAGGTGCTTAATAAATGTTTACTAACTGAAAGATCAACCACTGCAACCAATAAGAATTTATTTTTCTATTCTTTTTTTCCCCAAGGGTGAGAAGACAGTCAGGGATTAACAAATTAAGTGCTGGTATCCATGAAATTGCATAGGATCACAGAATTAGAGGTAGAAGGGACCTTAGAATCCGATGAAGGCAAATCTCTCATTTTACAAATGAGAAAATGGAGGGCCAGAAAAAATTAAGTAATCTGAGGTGAGATAAAACTCCAGGCCTTCCTGATTCAACATGCTACATCTAAAGAACAAGATCCACAGTTCTCAAAGTGGGATCCAGGAATTCATGGAAGACTCAAGACCTCTTTAGAGTAACCACAAAGTGAAAAATTATTTTCATAATAACACTAAAATGTTTTCATTTTTAATATGGTAAATACTGATAGATATAACCCAAATAAGCAAAAGTTTTGAGGAGGTCCTCAATAATTTTTAAGAGTATAAAAGGGTCCTGAGGGGCAGCTAGGTGGCACAGTGAATAGAGCACCAGCCCTGGAGTCAGGAGGACCCAAGTTCAAATCCGGCATCAGACAATTTAAAATTTACTAGCTGTGTGACCTTGGGCAAGTCACTTAACCCCAACTGCCTTGCCTTCCCCCCCTCCAAAAACACAAAAAAGAAAAAAAAGGTCCTGAGACTAGTAATCTGTACTGACAGGAGTACTGAATAAATGACATCTTGTAGTTTACTAAATGACATCCTAATGACCAACATGGTCACCTTCCCCAGTGACATAAATTGTTTCCAAGGAGTATGCCAAGACATTTAAAAACTTTTGAAATCATCTTGTCTATTCTCTTCTCTCTAGAGCAGGGGGGGGGGGGGGGTGGGTCTTAACTTTTTTTTAGGTCATGGACCCCCTGTGGCAATCCGAAGCCTACAGACCCCTATTCTGAATAATATTTTTTAAAATATTAAATAATTGAAGGAAATGCTTAATTTCAAATGGAGGTCAGTGAAAACAAAGATGAAATTTGATTCTTGCCCAACTTCTAAGACCTCTTGAAATCTATCCATGGAACAGAGGAAATATATAGATCCTATGTTAAGAACTCCTACTCTACAGTGACTCCAAGTAGATTCTTTTCATTCTGGTACAGTCTAAATGATTGAAATAATTTCATACTTTCTCTTTTGTGCCAAATAATCCCAATTCCTGGGTCTTGTATTAAAATGCTTTAGTCATCTGATAGACTTTCTATCAACAGAAGTAGTCTCAACTGCCTTCAAGAAGAAGAGTAGGAAACAAGAATTCATCTACGTAAATCTTCAAAGATGGCAAGACAGGAAGTGAGTCCATGATGTTTCTTAGTCTGTGATCTCTGGTAGAATATCTTGTAAATCTTTACATTCTGTGTACTCTGTGGTAAGATTCATTTCCTGTGCCTACATGAATATGATTGTCAAATATAAGCTTCCTTTTTGGTTTTTAAAGGCCTGGTTTCTCTTACATTTAACTTGATACCACTTAATGGCTTAAAGTACTGTAGGGTATGTAAAGTACATTATTAGAAAATGAACTTTGTGTCCTAATGCCAACTTTATCATAAATCCATTGAGTGATTCTGGACAAGCTAGTGTTGTAGACAGACTATGACCTCAATTTCTCAGCACCTGATATGAAGATACATAAACAAATTACTAAAAATGCTAAAAAGTATAATATCATAAATAATAGTCCAGATCTGAAATAAGAGTAAAAGAACCTGAGTTATAAACCTGGCTCTGTTACTACTTCTGTGACTTTGGGTAAGTAATTTCATCTCTCTAGGCCTCAGTTTCCTGTTCCTCATCTATAAAATGAGCTTCTAATGTCCAACCTTACTCCAGAGAAGTTAATCAAGACCATTTCATGGAAAGTGATAGGGATCAGGTGCTCCTGTAATAGGAACAGCCACCCACAGGGCTTACCTCTGGGGATCCAATATAAGTCTGAGCACAAGCTGAGGAAGTAATGGGGGGGGGGGGGGGGCCCAGTGGGCAACACTGTCATGAAATAGGCTTACATTAATCAGGGTGCACTTACTTATTTATATTTATTTAGCCTGTAGGCTTTGCCTTCTCTTCAGAAGTTTCAGGGGTAGATTCCCCAGAGATTGGCCCACCACCCACTGTCCTTTCCATCACAACCACATATTACTTCTAACCCTAGATTTCTTTCTTTTCTTCTTCCATACCCTACTCTGCCAGCCCACAGCTGAACAGAATGTTATCTTCACCTAGACCTTCATGTCCCTGAAATAAGCCCACAACCATCTCAAATATTCTAAGGATCTTTAATGCTATCAACAGGTGGAAAACAACCCAGGAGCAAAAAGCCCTACTTGTTACTTGTCTCCCATCCTCTATTTCTCTACAGGAAATATGATAGTGGCTCTTTAGGTTCACAAAGCACTAAGAAAAAATATTCCATATTTCAAAAGAAAATCCAGGGGCGGATAGGTGGCACAGTGAATAGAGCACGGCCCTGGAGTCAGGGAGGACCTGCGTTCAAATCTGACCTCAGACACTTAACACAAAAACCTAGCCATGTGACCCTGGGCAAGTCACTTAATGCCAACTGCCCTCCAAAAAAGCAAAAAAAAAAAGAAAGAAAATCCATACTTAGGATGGACTATACATTTTAGATAGAAGAACCATGAGTTACGGGGAAGCAGTGAGTTCTAGACACTCTGATAAGGAAGAAGAAAGCTAGTGACAAAGAACAAAAGGTAAAACACAGTGGTATTTTGGGAAGGCATAAATGACCGCTTGTATCCAATAGCCACTCAGGGCAGAGGTGCCCAACACTGAAGATATCCTACCAATAAAGTTCAGAATTGTGGACAAGAATACATTATATCTGCTAGTGAAAGGTAAGCCATTTACTCCTAAGCCCCACAACACCTTTATCAGCACCTACATAGCACAATACGATAACTTAAGCCAGTGATATATATATATATATATAAAATACATTACAAAAGTATCTCCATCAATTTCTTTTAGACAGTAAAAATATAAAGACTATAATGTGAACCCAGAAAAATCCATTACTTGAAGGCAACAAAAAGGTACCATTGTACTATAATGCATTTTTAAATTATTTTTTAAAAGGTTTGTTTAAAAAAGCTTCATTAACAAGCCCTTTTAAAGACTACAACAGCAATCCCCTCTTTTGACCACACTGAAACAATGTAATAATTGGGGTTTGTTTCTATTCAAGGATTTATCAAATAAATTACAGACAGGACCAAAATTCTAAGCAGATAACTCATGCTTGAATTCTTAAAAGTTATTCCAGAAGAATATAAGCTCCAGCAGGTCCTGTGAAACTAGAGGGATTTAATAGAGTCCTGCTGGTGTAATATTTGTCTTGTCATCTGAGGGTGGCTTGTCACCATGATGGCTGAAAAGTGATTAATTTTTCAGCCTCAGCACCTAAACACAATCAATTAAATTATATCAAGAAGAGATACATCTGCCTAGGTGAAGTGAGGACCAACAGCAGTGTTAACTCACAAATCCTCAAGTTCATCCAGTCAACCATCATTTATTAGTCATTACTAGTCAGCACGTACCTACTATGTGTCAGCCACGTGGCCATACAAAGGAAGGCAAAAATCGGTCTCCACTCTCAAGGAGCTCAGTCTAACGGGGAAAACAGCAAACCAACAACTAAGTACTGGGGGGTAAAGTTAGAAAGAAGACAATGGAAAAGTTTCTTGCAGAAGCTGAGACTTGAAGGAAGTCAGAAGGCAGAGATGAGAAGGAAGAGTATTCTAAATATGAGCAACAGCCCATGTATCAAAATACTGATGGTCAAAACAATATGCTATAAAAGCAGAGAAAATGTTGATGAGCTTCTATAAATAATTTATATTTTATTTTAAAAAATTCTAATTGCCACAAAATAGATTACTATAAATTATACACCTAGCACCAGAAAAATACAATTCCACTATATCATCAATATGACGAGAGCATTAGTTGTCCTGGGCAATTTTAATAAATCTATATAGGAGAATCTGTACGACTGCTTTCTTTCTCTAAATTTCCTTATACCAAGCAAAACGATTTTAAATCATTCTTTGACCTTAGATTCTTATATCTTAGATTCTTATATTAATTCTTATATTCGATTCTTTGATCTTAGAGCTATGGTAAGAGTTGGAAAGCACTTTTTGAAAAAAAAAACGGCAATTCCAATTAATTACCACTAGATGACAGGCTAGAACCTTTCGCAAACTAAAATAAAGGGATTAATGACTAAAAAATGTAGCTCTCTATGAGACCATGTAAAATGATGGGTTCATCACTACAGGAATAGCAAAAAGTGTACCTGCCATGTGGCACTGTTTAAAGTTACTGATGTGGGTATCAAAATTGCCCATCTAGCCCATCAGCAGGGCCCTTTAAACCTTGAATTCCCCTCCCCACCCCAAAACTCAGTATCTAACACAATTCACTACAAGTATGTACTTAATATAAATTCAGGTATTTGGATCCATGTCCTGACTGTGCTCAGGATGATTCTTGGTAGGGGATAATACTATATCTCCATGGAAAATAAGGAATCCCCATGTAGCACAGCTCCATTAAAGTCCTATTTTGATACTTCATCCTGACAGAGAAATGTCCGGAGGTTCTTGAACACTATGCCAGTAAACATAAACTGGCATATTCTACCAAGCAAAAAGGCTTTGCATATGGTCCTAACAAAAGGAAGACCTAAAGGCAAGTCAGTCAGTTTCACGGAAGCTTATCATCACTAAGAAAATGGGCAGCAGGTAATTTTTTTCTTTCCTGACAAAGCAATTCATATGACCATCTACAAAGACATGGAAGGGTTTCAAACTCTTGTCAGTAAAGGGAGTGAACACACATAGATGAAATTATTGAACTTGTACAACATTACTTTGATACTAGATTAAAAGATAATTAATTAGATGAAATTTGAAAACTCTAGCTAAAGGGTTTACAAAAGGCTGTATTTCCATGGATAGAATTAAAGATGAAGCCTAAGGCTACAGAAAATGACAACATTTTGAAGAGAACTTGGGGGGTGGGAGGGAAGCGGAAGGGAACAACTATGAAGAAACTGATGAAGGATAATAACTGGAAAATGCAGAATCTGGAAGGCCTACAATTTCATAGGTGTGCAGAACTCTCAGTGTGAACATTCCCTCCATCAATGCAGATCAACAACTCATCTGTTTTAGAGTCTTAGAAATTTTTTTAAAAGTTTAAACTGTGACTGGGCCACTGAGAGGTTAAGTAATTTGTCTAGTCACAAAGATAAATTTGTATCAGAGGCAAAAGCCAGGTCTTCCTGTTCTAGGGAACAGACCCTCAACTCACAAGCTGTCTCTCAACAATAACATACTGGAAAAGAAATGAAATGAAAGAAAACGAACCTTCAGGGGCATTATTCTTAAAAGTTTATATTCTTATGGTGCAATAACCATGACCGTAAAATATAAATGTTATCATTTGGCAGTGTCCTGTTAAATTCAGCAATCTTATTCCATTAAAATGGCACAGTCAGATATTACACTGTTTGCCATAACACAGATTAATTACAAAGTTCATTGTACATAGCGTCAAAGAAATGATGCAGCAGAAAAGATAAAACAATCTACCACAAAACTGTGGTCTAAGAAATCTGGTTACTAGATACTCTTGCCAAAAGAAAAATCGCTTGTGTAACATTTTAACGCACAGAGGAAACTGGCAAGGGTCTAATCAATTTATGTAAATTATGATTTACCTTTAGTCAGCATATTTTCTTCTCTCGTGGATTACTATCGATTTCAGTTTTTACAGCTTATATATCTATTTGCCATCTGTGAACCTCTTCCTAAGTTTAGAAGAAGAAAGGTAGTATTTGATAAGGGGTATGCGGAGAATACAGAAAAAGAAAGCAATCTATGGGGATTTTGTTTTGAGAGGCAACACTGTATACTGTAATAGATGAAAAATGGAATTGATTTTGCAGCCTGATGTCGCTGGCCCTGTGACCTTGGGCAAGTCACATCACCTCTATAGGTCTCAGTTCCCCTCATCTGTAAAACCACTGGGTTGGACTTATCTCCAATGCCCCTCCCAACTCTCAATCATTCTAGGAGTCTATGATCTATACGTGGATATGCACATATGCATTTACATATATACAATTTATCTAACCTAAGGGAATGAAAAGCTAAGTTGTGCTTCCTTGAGATATAAACCTCTAATCAAAAAAGGCGAGGTCCCTAAAAACAGATTTCTGAACCGCTCTGGCCTGATCTTGGAAAAGCAAGCCAAATTGGCTGGCAAATCTACATAGATGAATGTGCAAGTATGAGACTCAAGATCAAGTGCAATCACCAACAACCACTACACACTACAAAGGATCCATCCTTCCCCTCTTCCTGGGCCAAAAAAAAGTCGCTGTGACACGACCAGGAGATAAATGCAATTCAAACACTGACATCTCCAGCGATGGGATCCATCCCAGTACATTTCCTGGCATGACTCGGAGTTTGTGTTTTAGGGGGCCCTGAAGGCCTGCCGAGGTCCTTCACCCCTTCAAAAGGACCCCCAGCCTTTTCCTGAGTCTCTCCGTCTGGAGAAACACCGGATGCTTCGGCTTTATAAATAGCATCCTGGCACCTAATGCAAAATGGAAGAGATGCCCACCAAGCCACAAGCCCTCCTCAGCACAGCCCGTTCCGGGGTCCCTGACCCCAGACACCCCGACGTGCCCGCTGAGGGGCGCCAGGATGGAGGGTGGGCCCCGCTGGGAGCCTACCGGGGCCGCGGGAGGTGGGGGCCCGCGGGGCCCGAGCCGCGCCCTCCGCGAGCACACACACCCACCCGCCGGCCCTGGCGCAGCCTCCGCGCCCCGCGCCGGCGCAGGTGGCCCACGACCCCCGGAGCCCGCCCCGCTCCCTCAGCCACTCACCCAGGGGAGGTCGCGGCTGTCCGTCCGGCTCCGGTCACCGCCGCTGCCCCCGGCCCGGCCCAGAGACCGCCCGGTCAGCGGGGGAGGAGCCCAGGGGGTGAGGGAGGGATGGTGGGAAAGATGGAGCGCCCCCGCGACGCCCGGCAGTCACATGCCCTCTCGCCCGGCTAGGCGCGCAGCGGCTGCCCGGACCCGTGTTCGCCGCCGCCTCCGCTCCCTCAGCCTCCTCAGCCGCCGCCGCCGCCGCCGCCCCTTCCTTGCCTCCTTCCCACCCCTCCCTCCCACCCTCCCCGGCCTGAGCCCCGGCCCCGCCCCGCCCCGCCCCGCCCCGCCCCAGGAACCCCGCGGGCACGCACGCGCAGCCGCCACTCGTCCCGCCCCCTCCGAATCCAGGCTGCGCATGAGCAGCCAGACACGAGGCTGACCCCGCCTCCGGCATGCCTGGACCACCTCCCCTAATTCGCCGGGCAGAGTCGGAAGAGCCCTTTTGAGTCCAGCCCTCCTCCTGACCGACACTCTCCCAGTCCCGCCCCCGATCCCACCCCCGTCCTACCTGTTAGGCTTCTGGGTCCCGCCTCCTTCCACCTACGCCCTCCCGGCCCTTTCCCTGACAGTTCTCCACACCCGATACATCTCGACCGTGATCTGGGCCCCGCCCCCGTGCTGCCTGTTAGAGCCCAGGCCCCGCCCTCTTCCAAGCTGGCCCGCCCCCACACCGACCTCCTCCCAGACGTCCTCAAGACAGCTCCTCTGCGGACCTTGCTTTGCCCTTCCACCCTTCAGGAGCGGGGCGGGGCTGGCCGGAAGGAGGCCTCGGGGATCGTCCTCCCCACCCCCAGTCTGGTATCTCTCGGCGGCGCTGCGGGCGGCCCGGGCTGTTTGGCCTTGGCCTCAGCTAAGGTCCCCCCGGGACACTCTGCGGGCGGGTTTGCGCTTTGTGTGTTCTCTGCGGCCCTTGCCCTCGGGCGAGGCGGGCGTCCGAGCTAGTGACTGATCCCCACGTGCCGGCCCCGCCTGCCGTCTTATCTAATCGCTGGGGCGTGGCGCGATTCCCGAAAACCCGGGCTCCTCCTCGGACCCGGACCCGCACCTGGGTGAAAAGAGCTCTCCCGGCTCTCACCTTCGGAAGAGCAGACGACCCGTCAATCAATCATCAGTCAGTCGTCTGTCCGACGGGCCGCCAGCACTTCTGCGCCTTCCGAGCGCCGGGCGCTGGACTGGAAGGCTGGGCTCTTCCTCCTAAAGAGCTTGCAATGACCACACACTCAATTTTATTCCCCGCACCCTGTGACTCGGCTTAAACCCTTAAGCTCTCTTTTCGGTTTCACAATCCTCAGCATCCCAGGCTTGTGGGAGAATGGGGAGATGCAAGTAAAGGGCTAGAAGAAACTAAACCTGTGTGGGAATAATAGGTGTGCAGAGAATTCAAAAAGCGCCTACGAGGTGCCTCGCCAGCCGAGTTGTATCCCTTAGGATACTCAGAAAATAGAAACTGCTCCTGCCCCTTGAAAGAATGAGAGAAGGGAAAAGTTTAGATTTACAGAGTTGGTCTACTTTCACAATATGGGCTAGGCCACATGACTGGACTGAGAGAGGATACTGGCTAAGAAAAAGTTTCATTTTGCGTTTTTAGAGGAAGAAGAAAACTGGGGGACAGGGGAAAGGGGGAAAAGGATTTTTCTTTAAAGTTGTGACAAGCTATTTATTTGTTTCAGCTGCCAGGCTTCTAATATTTCTCCCAAGTTTCCCTTGGCATTAGAAGTGTGAAATTACCAACTAATAAACCATCATGGTGGATAGATCCCCAAAAGCATAAAAGTTCACATCATAGACCTCCCAAAGTTGTTCTAAGGATCAAATCAGATAATCTTTGTAAAATGTTTGGAACAGTTCCTGTCATCTAATAAGCTAGCTGTTATTATTGTTTACAAACAAGGAAGGGGTTACTGGTCATCTGATCTTCATTGCGCACACAGAGGTATCACCAATAATTTATATGGCCATATCAAGCTACCTAAAGAGTGAGAGCCAGGAGGCACCAGCCTGAAACCATTTCCTCTTTTAAAAGGGCCATGAATCATCAGCCCCTGTCTCAGCAGCCAATGACATGGTTCTTTGTTATCTCAGTGCCCCATAACCCTGAGTCACAAGTATGGTGAAGCATCAACAGGATCAATTGGAACCTGGAAAGACAGCATAGTCCAAAGAATGACCCCTGTAGACCCATTCAGTTTCTTCATATGGAATGAACGGCTTCAGGAGGTAGTGAGTCCCCCATCACTGAAGATCTTCAAGCAGAGGCTAGGTGGCTCTTGGGGATAATAGGATCATCAATGTTGAGAAGGAAAGTTTAGAGACAGGGCAAGTGAGGCCCAGAGAGGTGGAGATTCTTGTCAAAAGTCACACAGATAGTGACAGATGTAGCATTTGAACCCAGATCATTTGACTCCAAATCTGTTGCTTTTTTCCATTGTGCCATGCTGCCTCTACGAATCTTCCATGTCATCCTTTACATGCTGCTAAATTATCTCATTTTGTCTTTATCATTAACCAAAGAGAAATCTGTTTTAACTTGACCTGGAGGCACTTTACATTTATGTTACTTGGCTTATTAGTTGTAGAATAATTATCAAAATTGAATAACTTGGGGAGAGGGGATGATTAAATATTGAAAGCTATCAAGATAGACCTACTTTGTTTGATTTATGGTTCATTCTGCCATCTTGAATAAAAACAAAGGTCAATAAAAGTTCTAATTTCTGAAATCCATTCACATGTCCAACCCGCTTGTTCATCACCTCACCCTTGGACCATATCAAATAGCCTCCTCATTGGCCTCACTGATTCTGTTCTCTCCGCTTTCATCTTCCACACAGCTGACAATGTGCCTTTGTGTGATGTGACCAAAATATGCCTAAAACACTACTCATTCTCCAACCATGTCATTGTCCTACTCATTAAACTCCAATGTCTCCTAGTTATATCTAGGGTCAAATGCAAACTTCTCTGTTTAACATTTAATGTCTTTCACAGGCTGATTCTAAACCACCTTTCCAGCCTTATTTGACATCGCTCTTTATCCTCCTTACCTATAGTCCAACCAAACTGGCATAACACTCCTTGTGTCCATGCTTTTGCAACAACTCCCCTACCCTCTCTCTTCCCCTCCACGCCAGATTTCCTTCAAAATGACTGGTACATAAGAGGGGCCTGTTGACTCAGATGACATCTCTGTGTCAGGCCTTTCCTTATCCCTTCCCACCAGTTGTTAATACCTCACTCCTCATCCCTACTCAAGTTCCTTTGTATTTACTTAATTTTTTTGTATATACTGATATATGTGTATGTTGGCTGCCCAGAAGAATTCCTCTCTCTCTCCTTCCCTTTCTCCCACTCTCTCATTCTTTTCCTCTTTACCTCCTTTCCTCTCATCCTGTCCCTTCCCCTTATACTTTTCCCTAAGTTTTTGTATCATGCTGTGAGGCAGAGATGTAAGTATCAAATTTGGCACCTGAAAAAAGGGACAAACAATTTTTTTGAGGGTAAAGCATGTTCTAAAATAAACTAATTCTTTTTTTTTTTTTGGAGGGGTAATTGGGATTGAGTGACTTGCCCAAGTTTTTTGTGTTTTAGTGTCTGAGGTCATATTTGAACTCGGGTCCTCCTGACTCTAGGGCCGGTGCTCTATTCACTGGGCCACCTAGCCACCCCAAATAAACTAATTGTGATAAACTTGATGTGAAAATAATACAAAAAGTAATTCAGTAATTAAGACAGACTCAATTGAGTTACAGGGAGATGAATGAAGGAGTCTTTATTTTAATTTTTTGTGCCTTTTAAATTTTAAAGTCCTGACAAAATGCCCCAATTACTCAACCCTATTTAGATTGCTCCTCTGGAATGTACCTAGAAAGCTAGTTTCCTTTAGATGTTTAAGGTTTCATGCTTATGGGTTATTTATTTTCATTTTGCTCAATTAATTATAATTTCTTTTCTTTTCAAACTCCACCTTTCCCCATTGAAAAAGAAACAAAACAAAACAAAACCCATGCATGGTCATATACCTACCTTGGCCACAAATGAGATAATCAAATGAAGTAATATTTGTAAAGTGCTTAGCACAGTTCCTGGAGCATTGTAGGTCCTTTATAAATGTGTTATCATTATTCTCATTAATATTAATATTAATATCAAAAAATGTGTGTTTCATTTTATATCTTGAGTCTATCACTTCTCTGTCAGGATTTGGGTAACATGCTTCATGCTTCAACAATGCTCTGGAATCCTGGTTGGTCATTGAATCAATGGATCAGAGTTCTTCAGTCTTTCAAAGTGGTTTTTACAATGTTGTTACTGTAAAAAAACTGATTAATTCATTCTGCTTCAGTTTATACAGATCTTCCCAGGTTTCTCTGAAATTGTGCCTTTTGTCATTTCTTACAGTGCAATAGTGTTCCATTGCATTCATATATCATAATTAGTTTAGGTATGCCCTAGCAGATATACATCCCCTTAGTTTCCAGTTTTTTGCCTCACAAATAGAGTTGCTATAAATATTTTTGTACATAAGTGATTTTTCCTCTTGCTCTGATCTTAACTATGTATACATGGTTTAGGAATTTGGGGGACAGTTGAAATTGTTTTCTAAAATAAATAGTTCACAGTTCCATCAATAGTGCATTAATGTATATATGTTCCCAAAATCCTTCCAATATTTGTCATATTCCCTTTTTTTCAGCATTGCTGGTCCAATAGGTATGAGGAGGCAACTAGGGTACTTTTATTTGCATTTCTCCAATTGTTAGTGATTTGGAGCATTTTATCATATGGCTAGTGATAACTTATATTTCTTCCCTTGAAAACTGCCTCTTCATATCCTTTGATCTTTTATTAATTGGGGAATGGCTCTTACAAATTTGAATGGATTCTTTACACATCGTGGAAGTGAAAGATAAGAGAAACTTGCCACAAAGATTTTTTTTCATTTTCCTCTTTCCCTTCTAACTTTAGCTGCATTGGTTTCATTTGTGCTTAAAGCTTTTAAGGGTGTGGTATAAAAGGTCTAAAAGAATAAAAAAAAAAAAAAGGAAGACAAAATATCTCACTGGAAAAACAACTAACCTGGAAAATAGATCCAGGAGAGATCATTTAAAAAGTACTGGAAAGCCATGATCAAAAAAAGAGCCTAGACATCATCTTTTGGTATCAATGTTCATTAGGAATATCAATTTATAGTTTTCTTTGTTTTGACTCTCCTTGACTTAGCTATTATGTGGGGTGTGGGGACCCCAAAAATCCCCTACCCAAGAAAAATCAAAAGTCAGAGATATCTTGAGGAAGGAACAGGAAGTTTTATTCTAGATACCACTTTTTTTTTATTGTAGACACCACTTTTAGGGTCTAAAACTCCTGAAAGGGGCCTAATGCTGATGACAAGAAGGGAATGGGGGAAGGGTCCTAGGCTGTGCAAACCCAGGACTCAGATCTGTCCAGTCTTACAAAAGTCTATCTCTGATTTCCAGATAGTTTCTGTCCCTTCTCATTGTGAGGAGTCTTCACAGAGGGTTCAGAGAGTACCCCACTCAGCTATCAATACCACATTTGTATCATAGAAGGATTTTGGTAGGGATCCTTTTTTTTCCTATATTTGTAAAGAGTTGATGTAATACTGGAATTAATTATTCTTTGAATGTTTGACCTGATCCTGGGGGCTGGCGGGGAGAGGGAGTGGAGGATGCATTTTTGGTTTTTTGTTTGTTCTATTTTGTTTGTTTTTGCTTTAGTCTGTAATCAGATATCATCAGTTCTTTATCTGGGGATGGATAGCATTTTTCATCATAAGTCCTTCAGAGTTGTCTTGTATCATTGTATTGCTGAGAATAGCTAAGTCACAACTGATCATCTTACAATATTGCGGTGACTTTGTATGTTGGACATTTCTCTTTGCATCAACTCAAATAGTTCTTTCCAGGCTTTTCTGAGAGCATCCTGCTCATCATCTTCCTGTGTAGGAATGTAAACAGTTTAACTTTATTAAGTACCTTATGATTTCACTTTCCTGTTTACCTTCCCTTGAGTCTTATATTTGAAAGTCAGATTTTCTATTCAGCTCTAGTCTTTTCATCAAGAATACTTGAAAGTTCTCTATCTCATTGAATATCCATTTTTACCTCTGAAGGATTATACTCAGTTTTGCTGGGTAGGTGATTCTTGGTTGTGATCCTAAGTCCTTTCCTCCAGAGTATCATTTCCAAGCCCTCTGACCCTTTAATATAGAAGCTGCTAAATCTTGTGTTATCCTGACTGTGGCTCCACATTACTTGAATTGTTTCTTTCTGACTGCTTACTATATTTTCTCCTTGACCTGGGAGCTCTGGAATTTGACTATAATATTCATGGGTGTTTTAATTTTTGAATTTCCTTCAGGAGGTAATTGGTGGATTTTTTTTTTCAATGTTTATTTTACCTTCTAGTTCTAGAAAATCAGGTCAGGTTTCCTTGATGATTTCTTGAAAAGATGATGTCTAGGCTTTTTTTTTGATAATGGCTTTCCAGTACTTTTTAAATGATCTCTCCTGGATCTATTTTCCAGGTCAGTTGTTTTTCCAATGAAATATATCACGTTGTCTTCTATTTTTTTATTATTTTAATTTTGTTTTATTGTTTCTTGATTTCTCATGAAGTCATTGGTTTCCATTTGCTCAATTCTAATTTTTAAGGAATTTTTTTTTCTATGAGATGTTGTACCTCATTTTCCATTTGGCTAATTATATTTTTAAGGAGTTTTTGTGCCTTTTTTTCCATTTGGCCAATTCTATTTTTAAGGCATTCTTCTCCTCCTTGGCTTTTTGTACCTCTATCATTTGGCCTAGTCTGTTTTTTAAGATATAATTTTCTTTAGTATTTTTTTGTGTCTCCTTTACCATGCTGTTGACTCATTCTTCTTTTTTCTTTCTTTCTTTTTTTTTTTTTTGTTTGTTTACTTTTAGTTTACAACATTCAGTTCCACAGTCCCTTGAGTTTCAGGTTTTCTCCCACTTCTTCTCCCTCCCCTCTCCCACCCATCACAGCAGCATGCACTAAGATACAGCATCTACCAATATCTTCCCACTGATCATTAGTCCGATTGTAAAGAGGGATTGTAACTCATGGAATGATCAGTGGGAGAGAGGAAACAAAACAAGACAAGAAAAAGAAACAGAGCAAGTAGTTTGTTTCAATCTGCACTCAGACTCCACATTTCCTTCTCTGGGTGTGGATGTCTCCTTCAGTCATAAGTCCTTTGGAGTTGTCCTATAACCTTACATTGCTGAGAGGAGCCATGTCTATTGAAGTTAGTCATCACACGTACGTTGTGTCTGTGATTGTGTACAAAGTTCTCCTGGTTCTGCTCTTCTCCCTCAGCATCAGTTTGTATAAGTCTCTCCAGGTTATTATGAAGTCCATCTGCTCCTCATTTCTTACAGCACAGGAGTATTCCATCACATTCATGTACCCCAACTTGTTCAGCCATTCCCCAATTGATGGGCATCCCCTTGTTTTCCAATTCTTTGCCACCACAAAAAGGGCTGCTATAAATATTTTTGTACCTATGAGTGTTGACTCATTTTTCATTATTTTTCTTGCATCACTCTCATTTCTCTTCCCAATTTTCCCTCTGCTTCTCTTATTTGATTTTCAGAATTTTTTTTGAGCTCTCCCATGTCCTGATACCAATTCATATTGTGTTTTGTTGCTTTTGGGAGGGGGAAGGGCAAGGCAATTGGGGTTAAGTGACTTGCCCAAGGTCACACAGCTAGTAAATGTTAAGTGACTGAGGTCAGATTTGAATTCAGGTTCTCTTGACTCCAGGGCCAGTACTCTATTCACTGTGCCATCTAGCCACCCCAGACCAATTCATAGTTTTCTTTGAGGCTTTGGATGAAGGAGCTCTGACTTTGTTATCTTCTTCTGAGTATACGTTTTGATCTTCTTTGTCACCATAGTAACTTTTTATGGTCAGATTTTTTTGTGTTGTTTGCTCATTTTCCCAGACTATTTCTTGAGTTTTAGCTTTTTGTTAAAGTAGAGCTCTGCTTCCAGGGGAGAGAGTACACTGTCCCAAGCTTCAGGGGTTTTGTGCAGCTATTTTCAGAGATATTTCTAAGGACTTGTAAGTAAGTTTTCAGTTCTTCCAAAGTGGTCTGATCTAAAGAGAGCTGTTTACTCCTCTCCTGGCCTGTTCTCTGGTCTGTGACTGACCACAAGCAATCTTTTCTGCCCTGGAAATGCGATGAGGGTCCCTGATCCACTACAGCCTTGAGCTCTGGTGTCCTAGTGCTCCTCCTTGCCTTGAGACTGCCACTCAGGACTGTGACCCAGATCCAAGTATGGACAAAGCAACAGAGTCCTGCCTCAGTGCTAGCAAAGAGGTCTCCTTCTGACCATTTGTTTGACCCCCTTACTGTCTGTGGGCTTAGAACTCCTTTTGCTGCAGATTCAGTAGCTCTCAAAGGCTACTCCTGGTTTGTTTGGGTTGGGTCTGCAATGGGATACCTGCACTGGTCTCTGCTCCACTTTCACCCAGGTGCAACAGACCTTTCCTACCAAACTTTGTCAACCTCCTGCCTTTGGCTGTAAAATTATTTTACCCATCTTTTTGTGGGTTCTGCTGCTCCAGGAATTGTTTTATGGCATCACTTAAAGGTGTTCAGAGGGGTTTGGGGAAGAGCTCAGGAGAGTTGCTGCCTTTTCTTCACCATCTTGGCTCCACCCCTGGTTTTTTGCTATTTGGGTTTTTTTGTTGTTGTTGTTGTTTTGTCTTTTAATGAGTTCACTTCTGACTTACTGAATTTCTTTTTCTGATATTAGCTTATTTAAAGTCTCTATTTCTTGTTTTCTTAAATTGTATATTTTATATTTTTGTAAATATTCATCTGTTCCCTGGGATCAAGATTAGTCCTTCCAAGTAATGTGTATTAACTATCTTTCATTGTTGTTTGCATTCATATGATTGTAATCATGTTTATTGTCCTCCTGGGTCTTCCTGCTTTGTTCTATATTGGTTCATATAAGTCTTCCCATATTTCTCTTAATTATTATTTGTCTTTTCTTCTGGCTCAGTAATAACCTATTCCATTCATTGTTGGTAATATTTAAAGAGACCTACTAACAGAACACATATTTAAAACTGTTTATCCTGGAAATCTGCCCTATATCATCTTGTGGCCAGAAACTATTTTCTCTGGTTGGAAGAATATTTTTTCCTGGACCACATCCTGAAATTGGGATCAAAGGGAAATGGTCTGGGTACCTTCTTTATTCCAGGAGAGAGCAGAGCTCCTTTATAGACCTCTGTCTTTCTGATATGTAACTATGTCAACCTGGAGGGATTCAGAGGCATGTCCTGGGTTAGTCATCTCACCAGAGGGAAATGACCCCCAAAGTAATCTTCCTTTAGTTTAGTCTATATAGCTTGGAGGCCCAGCCCAGGCCTACTCTCCAGATCATGGTTTTGTACCCTTTTATGTTATGAACTCCTTTGGCAGTCTAGTAAAACCTATAGACCCCTTTTCAGAATATGATTTGTTGCCCACATTCATCATTGAAGGAAATGCTAAATGTCAGAGGTTAGCAGAAAAAATAAAGATGTCATTTTTTTCCCATCCAATTTCGTGAACCCCCTGAAATGTGTAATAACCCCTTCTATAGTGGTATTAGTCAAGGAAAAACACAAATTCCTCACACACTGTCCTTCACCAGCTTTTCAACTGTGATTCTGTCTAGCTTCTCCTGCTGTAATAACCTCTCACAGCTAGATTGGGATCGCTCTTCTCAGATCTCTTGCTTTCAAAGGCTAATTGTCAGCTGCCTACACTAGGGGCAACAGCTAGTGCAAAGAGGCCTCATCTGTATTGCCTGAATGATTATTGTTCCATGCCTGGCTTTTCCAGTCTCTCTATCCCTGCATTTGACAGTAAATTTCTATTGCTTGAGACATGGTGGGTGTGGCTTCAGCCAAGCTCACATAGATTTGTTTACTCCCTCTCTTGTGTCTGTATTCAGTCTGAATGTCTGCCAAAAAAAAAATACTAATGCAATCTTGGACTCCATTAAGAGTAGCATAATGTCCAGAACATTTCGATTGCAGTAAGAGGATAATAGTGTGCACGTAATTGTCTGGCTGCATTGTGCCTTGGCCAGACTGTCTAGAATATTGTGTAGAGAGGTAGATTTTGCTTGAGAGAAGGAAACCTTCCTAGCAATTAGATCTGTCCAGCAATGGAATGGTCTATCTTTAAATGTAGTAAGTTCAAGCAGCTGCATGCCCATTTGTTGAGTATGTTATAGAGAGGATTTTTGTTCAGATATGAGTCTGAGGTGTTCTTTTATGTCCCTCCACTAGTGTCAGTCACATGTGTAGTCTCAAAGGAACAGACTCTTCTAGAAAATGAACCCTCTGTCTGTGCTAGGAATTCCATTTCTTCCTATCTCCTCAAAGATCTTGTTTTCACACATTACTTACTAATATCTTAAATCCCTCCTTATCTAATAAGTTTATTCCCATTTACCTTCCAAGATACTTAGGTCTCCCATATTTAAAAAAAAAATTAAAAACCCCACCTTAACTCAATCCTACCATTTCAGCCATTTTAATTCAGTTTTTAATTTGCTTTCATTTCATAGTCAAACCATTATCTATATCAGCTTTACTACTGTTTCTACTTCCTTATCATCCACTCTCTCGTCTTTTTGAAGTTTCACTTCCATGCCTATCAGCTCCATTCACATTTGCCTTCACTGTAGTCACTAATCACCTACTGCTACTTAATTTCTACAGTCTTTTTTCAGCTCCACTTCTTCATAATCTTTTGAGAACATGAAACCATCCATCATTCCCTTCTAGGCTTTGATTCTAAGTCTCTGGTCTTCACACCATGCCTCAGCTGCTTCCTTACCCCAGAGCTTTCCTCAGCATTTAGAAGATTGGAGGTTATAATTCTAGGCTCTCTACTAGACAGACCACATAACATCTTCAGCCCTGGGTACCACATTCACAAGCTGGATCTCCTACAGAGGGAGACATCAAAATGCTGAGAACACCTGAAGCTAGATTGTTTAAGGATTGGTTGAAGGGACTGGAGCATGTTTAGACTAGTAAAGAGAAGCCCTGGGAGTAGGAAGGGTAGGGGGAAAGACATGATAGTTAATATCATATATAGTAAAGTCTCCACATTAGTACTAAATTCATCAATGATAAGCACATCCAAAAGAAAATCCCCATATCCTTCAAATATATATGAACTTTTAATAGTAAAAAAATTCTAACATATAATCCAGTCCAGGGCCTGTTTCTAAATCAAATATTTCCTTCTGCCACATGACATAGGCAATGACAAAGTCTGCTTCTAAATTTAGTAGGCTAAAACAAATTGTATTCCCAAATTGATTGAGAATGGATTATGTTAACATGGGAAACAATGTGGTCCTGTAGAAAATAGCACTTGATTTGGAGTCAGATACCTTGGCATGGGCTCAATCCTCACCCTGTATGACCTTGGGCAAGTTAATAATAATAATTCACACTCATACTGTATTGAAAGTTTTCAAGTCAGCTTACGTGCATTTTCTCATTTGAACCTCGAGACAACCGTGTGAAGTATTATTATCCTCATTTAAAAGATGAGGAGTCTGAGCCCAGGGAAATTAAGTGACTTGTCCCTGCTCACAAAGCTGGTAAGTGACATATGAATCCAGGTCTTCTCAACTCCAAATCTAGCTCTCTCTTGCTGTACCATGTCACATTCAGGACTTCAGGTTTCTCATTTGGAAAATGGGAGAGGGGAAGGAGGAGAGTGGACTAGAGGGCTTCTGTTTAGGACCCTGTGAGGCCGAAGCATCATTAATAAATAAATAAATTATACAAACCTGTAAAAATTAAATGAGTAAAATATTTCAACTATCCTGTTTTAAAGACCAAAAGGCCAAATTTATTCCCTACCGAAATACTATTTCCTTAAACTTCTAAAGATCTGTGATTCTGTCCAAGTAAGTACTTTTTCACTTCAATTCAGATCCTATACAATCACTCCAAGTCTTAGTTGATGGAGTAATGATTTGCAGAAGTTTTTTGAATGGATGAACTATAAGCAAACAAAATTGAATATTTAATGGAGAATGCAGTTATTGTAGTACTTTAGAGAAAAGGAAGATCAACATGGACCAAATAATTCATCACGAGCTACCCCACCTTAGGTGATGATGACAGGCCTCTCTGAAACTTAGACAAGGTGGTCTTTAGACAATAGATGGAGAGTTTACCACTTGATCATGCTCAAGATTTTTCCAGCTTGTTAGAACCTACCAGAGCTTGTGTTCCTCTGGCATAATAATAAAGATTCAGTCATCTTAACACTACACTGGGGCATCCCAAAAAGTTATTAGTGAATAATCAACATGGGAACCCAACATGCTTAAGTACAGATGTACTTCATGGGGGAAGGTAAAAACTTTCCACAAATCTGGAGATGAATATCACTAAATTATAGCCCTTCTATAGAAAAGACTAGAAGTGATTTGCTTGACTAGACTAAACCAAGCACCTATTAAAATATAAGAGAAATTCATTATGATAAAGTAGAACTTCAAATTAGTCTATTCCAAAGCATTACAATTTAAAGAATAAGAATTTTAAATAAAATAATTATAACAGGCCAATTGAGCCAACTCTCTTTCCTATTCTCCCCTTCTCATTTCTATTTAGAGACACAGAACCTTGTGAATCATCTCAGAGAAGTATTATTCAAAATAAAAATATCAGGTGTCTTTCTTTTTAAAACTCGTACGTTTGTTGATAAAGTTAACTCCATGAGTTTTCTCTGGAAGCATAGGCCTACAGTGATTTGAAATGTGAGTCAGAGATCTCCTGGGAAATCTTCCATTCCCAATCATTGTAGAAAAATTGAGAGTCAAGAAGAACAACTAAATCTTGATTTCATAAACTGTAAACACTGGAAGGTACCTCAGAGATCAAGTTTTCCATGTATACCTAGGCAAAAATTCTCTCTATAGCATCCCCCAAAAATATTCAGCCAACCTCTAGCTGGTGGCCTCTCATGATCAGGAATTCATCAGGACTTCTCAAGGAAGCCCATACTCCTGTAGGCTGCTCTAATTGCTAAGGAGTTTTTATCGTTTCATTTTTTTCTTATTGACAGTTGCCATTCACTAAAACTCCAGGTCCTTTTCACATGAGGTGTTTACCTCTATATCTATAATCTTAGGATCATAGGACCTGGCACATAGGAGATGTCTAATTTTTAGATCTTTTAGGTTTATTGACTGATCAAATTTAGAACTGTAAGGAGCCACATAATCTAAAGTGTCACATAATTAAATCCTCTTACTTTATTGATGAGGAAGCTAAGACTCAGAAAGGGCAAAGGATTTGTCCAAGATCACAGAGCTGGTAAGTGGTAGAGACAGGATTTGAAACCAAGGTCTATGTCTCCAAAACCAATCTCTTAATTCAATAATAATAACTTCACATTTGTTTTTGTTATACATAACAAACTATTATAAAATATTATAAACTATCATATATAGTTTATTACAATTATTATTACCATTTTTAAATTACATTTATTTTTATTCAATGTCATCTTCCTGTATGTGGATTCCAATTATGGAATCCCAACTCAGGTTTTGATATTTAATATCTTCTCAACTCAACCTAGTTGCCTTTCCCCTATGACTGGAAGACTGAGGGTGGAGCATTAAATTCCTCTCAAAGCCTTCCTTTATAGAAAGCTCACACCCTTTATCCATCTTCCATCAGCAGTTCTGCTTGGCCTCTACTGCACAGAATACCATGCCTCTGCTCTGTTTCCCTTGGGGCTCCTCCCACCCTCCCAACCCCACCCCCATTCTTTTCAGCTTTCTTTGGTGTGCTGTCTGCCCCAATCAGATTGTAAACTCCTTGAGGGTGAAGTCTACTCTTTTTCTTATTCATATCCTCACATGGTACAATGCCTGGCATAGGCACTTAATAAATGTTCATTGAATTTAATCATAATAATTATTCTTACTGTTCTGTGTCATCTGCAAATTTCCTAAGTATATCAATTGTGCCTTCATCTAAGTCACTAATAAAAAATGTTGTTTAATTGTCTATTTTGTCCTACTATGAGGCAGGTCCTCACCTTCCATCCATATTATCTTGAGAAGTAGTAGGATTTGTGAGCAGTAGTCTGGGGCCAGGATGTTAGGTGACTATAAGCCAGTCACTTTTTAATTATCTGTTTCTCCATAATAAAATGAACATAAATAATAGCTCAGGCACAGCATGAGTCTAATTCCTCTGCCTCAGCCTTCCATGATTGGACACCACCCTATCTTTCCAACAACGCTAAGAAAAAGCATGTATAAAGTGTGTACTTTGTACTGAGCATTGTGCTAGGCTCTCCTTCTTCTTTACAATAGAATTTTTCCCTTATTCCAATCACTCTGATATCCTACTCTTCCTTCCCAACCTTCTGACATTCTCATTCCCATCTTTTGCCTTTGCTTGTTGGGGATCTAGAATATTCTTCTATCAAAGCTCAACTCATTATGAAGAAGTTAGTATAAAAATGTTGAGGTCTAGGGTTAGGGGTGCACGAGATCCCAAAATACCAACAGGCCATGTCCTGCCAAATGAATTCAACTCAAGTCTTCTCTCAGCCAAAGAAAGGCAAAGTTTATTAAAAGTTCACCATATTGAGCAGACTCTTAAGGAGCCTCAGTATCTGTAAGGCTTGTATCGGACAAGCAGGCTTGTTGTATTGGACACAGAGCAAGTCTGTGCTAGAAAATTCTATGGCACTCTCACACCACATGGAGGCAAAATGGGGTCTTATATATAGAAAGGTTGTGGGAGGAATCTAGGGGTGGTCTAGAGAAGGAGTTTGAGGAAGTTCTTCAGGAAGAGTTAATGAGGTCAGACTCCAGTAAATGAGTGAAGTTCCTGGAGGCTACCTGGAGTTGATAGATAATGGTGGGCTAGGCCAGTTCAAGGGTCTAACAGTGGATTTGGGTATAGATATTTTGATAAGTTCAAGGGTGGAAAGTGGATGGACAAGGAGGGCTAGGCTAGTAAGAGTAAGAGATTTGGGCCTAGCTATAATGAAAGGCTTATGGCCTCAGGCAAATGCTTCATCAAGTGGGAAGATTTAGAGTTCAAGGGGGTTCCCAGAGCCTGTAGCTCATCAATTACTCAAGGCACAATCAGAGCATCACTCTACTAATGAAGCCTTCTGAAATGATTTCCCCTACTCCACAATGATTTACCCTTTCCTCAAAATTTTGCAGGCCTTATATCCTGGGACAAACAGATGAAGCAGTAGATAGAGCCCTGGGTCTCCAGTCAGGAAAGTGTGAGTTCAAATTCAGCCTCAGAAACTTACTAGCTATGTGATTGTGCATAATTTAGTTAGCCTCAGTTTTCTCAACTATTAAATGGGAATAAATATAACACTTATCAGGGTTGTTGTGAGGATTAAATGAGGTAACATTCCTGTTGCACTTAGCACAGGGTCTGGCACATAGTAGGCACATAGTAAAATACTTGTTTCCTTCTCTTTTTTTTTGTACCACACGTTCAATTTCACACATTGGTTTGTTCATTCATTCAGATATCCAAGCACCTGTCACATACAGTATGCATTTTATCACTTAAGTTAACAAATTCAACAAATCTTCAGTCCCCTACTCTGCCCAAAACAACATGGTTTTCTATTATTCTCTTTTTGTTTTGTGAATGTGCCTCTTCATTCTCCAATGAAAGCTTCTGGAGAAACAGTATTCTGCCTTGTGCTTCTCCCGTATCCCCCACGTATCCCCCACGTATCCCCCACGTATCCCCCACGTATCCCCCACGGTGGGTGTTATTTGGTGCTGTGAGTGACTATTGCTATGAGTAATAAAGTGTTGGGTAGTGTCCCCTGAATTCCAGACAGGGTAATTATCTCTGCTTATAGGCTTAAGTTTAGCTTCTCACCACGCCTTGGAAACTAAATGCAAAAGAATTATAAGTAGTTTACACATGCAGAAGTATAGGAACTAGTCTGCTTTCATTTAATTTCTGTCTCATATTCATAGTTCAGTGTCAAGGAGGAAATAGTGGGACAACATTTACATATACATATATTTATATATATGTATACATAGACTTATGTGTGTATTACACATACATGTGCTTCCAGGATGACTAGAATTATTCCTGCCACTCACAACCTACCCCTTCTATCCTCCCTGATAGAATTCATCCCTAATGGGAGCAGTGTGGTTTTTCATGAAGAAGTAGATATAAGTGTCTTGATTCTACTTCCTGACAATTAGTTGTTAAGATAGAGATGATAGAGACCTTAAAGGGAAGTAATCACTCCATGTTGCAATCTGTGATGGAAAAGGGCTGAGAATTTAACAAAGAATCTCTTGCTGTTTTTATGGAAAATATAGAAAGATATAGGTTATACAATAGTATAGTTTAGTGCAAAGATGTCAAACTCAGAGACTTTGTGCCTAAAGAAGCAATAAGTAACAGTGGGAACGAGATTAAAATGTATTTGGGAAATGTTTAACAAAGTGAATAAAAATGCAAAACAACATAAATAAAGTTAATTTGTGGCTTTCTAAGTCAAAATGCAGGCCCCCACATATTCATTTCCCTTGGTGTTAGATACCACTGGTTTAGTGGATTTGGATCTGATTGGATGACCAGATCCAAACTATGGTCCTTAATGGTTCAGTGTCAACTGAGGTCTCTATAGTGGTCTTCTAGGACTCTGTACTTGGCCCTTAGTTGTTCAACATGTTTATTAATGACTTGGATGGAAGCCAAGATGACATGCTTATCTAATTAGTTTATCACACAAAGCTCAGAGGGACAGTCACATTGGGAGGCAGTTCTGATCTATAAAAATTCCAACAAGCTAGATTATAGCAAATCTAATAAGATGAAATTTAATTGAGATTGTTGACCTCTATTAAAGATTTGGTTAAAGGAGATAAAAAAATAGCAATATACAGTTACAGAATTTATTCACCAAAGCTAACAGACTTGTACAAGGAGTGAAGGAGCTGAGTCCTGACTGATGAACAAAAGGATGAGATAGCTTAAATACATTTTAGGACCATCCCAATCCAGGATGGCTGTGTCACACAAATTTATGATCCACATAAATGTTTAATTATTGTATGAGAAAAAAAGGAATTTTCTTAATTGAATAAATGGTAAATACAATAAAAACAAAAGGGTTGACAAAGTGTCAGTTGAAATTGTGATTCAGAATATCTGTGTTTTCTTTACCATTAATATTCCAAAACATGATATATGTTCAGAAAATATTAAGATAAGAAAAAGTCCCATTACTCAAGTTAATGTCTCCAATTGAGGGTCTCGTCCTTAAGGGCCATAAAGCCTCATCTGGTTTGTTAATATAAGGAGAGGTGTTTTCCAAGCTCACTCAAAGAGCAAGACAAAGCTGGGTCTGTTTGGAATTTATGATCTCTGGATGCCTGTTTTAAATCCTACTCCTAGCCTTATCTGGTCTCTGGAGTGGCTGACACAGAAAAAGAGCCTTTTTAAAATGAGGCAAAGTAATCTGTTTGATTAATTGAGACTTTGGCCAAAATATGAAATTTAATGATTATCAAGATAAATGTAAATTTTATGTTTGAGTTTAAAATATTTTTCAGAGGTACAAAATGAGGGAGGAATGGCTAGAGAGTAGATCTAGAATTTTAATAGACTTTGCCCTTCAATATGAATCAACAGTGGGATAAGATAGCCATGAAAATTGATATGATCTTAGGGTACCTTGAGAAGCATAAAGTTCAGGACTAGGAAGGTGATAGTTCATTGGTGCTCTATTCTGGTCAAAATGAAGAGATATAAGTATGGGGGATTTCTATTGGAATCCTTTCTAGGTTCAATGT
>CM053589.1:176408565-176445401 GCA_028646515.1 Pseudochirops corinnae | reverse complement strand
TATTTTATTTTTAATTTATGTAATAAAACAATCATTTCCATAACATAGTATAATAATAATTAAAAAAAAATGATTGCCCATGCAACTGCAAAGCTAACTGCTTTTGTCTTAATAAACGCTGATTGACTGAGTCGCTCCATCCATCTTCTTTTTCTGGATTCACATCTTTGCTTTTGTCTCTATATTTCTTACTCTTTGGTCCCCTTGGCTGGTGTCACTGAATTGGCCTCTTGCTCCCCACACTGGTTTCATTGTCCCTGGAATTCCCCTCTGCTTGTCTCCTACCCTGCTTCCTGACTGGCAGCTCCTCCCAGTCCCTCCTTCATTTATTATGTGCATAACTTCTGCTGAGGCTAGCAAAGCCCAAAGGTCACTGACCCTTCAGCATGGTTCCAGTTATCCAGTCAATCCCAGATCCCCTTGGGTGATGCCATTTAAGCCCTCTTTGTTTCACCAATAAATCAGTTGTCTTGTCTTGGGGTCAGGCCCTTTAAGTCCCTCTGATCTTTGCTGATCCTCCCATATTTCCACCTCCCCAATTTCATTCAGATTCCTTGATCCCTAAGAAAGTAGCTTGCCCCCTTCTCCAACTACCTTCTCCCATTGCTTGTTCTTCAATTTCAAATCAAGCTTATCTTCCTCCAAGAAGCCTAAATGTAGAATCAGTGGTATCTTTGTATTCAGAATTTCTCTGATTTAACCTCTTTTCCTTTATGGGTGGTCAAAATCCTTCTCAATGGGGTGTTTGGAGCATTATATAATAGAACAACAAGACATGGGTTTGAATCTCACCTCAGAATCTTATTTAGCTATGTTTCCTCAGGCTAGAAGATTAACTTCCCTGAGCCTCAGTTTCCTCATCTGTAAAGTGAGAACAGTCTACAAGGTTGTTGTGAGGATAGAATTTAAATTCAGGCAATGTGGCATAGTGGATAGAGTTCCAGATTTAGATGCAAGACAACCTGGGTTTGAGCCCAGTCTCTGATACTTATTAACTGTGCTACCAACGTGAACTAATTTAGCCTCTCTGAGACTCAGTTTCTTCAACTGTAAAATAGGGCTAGGGACAGGTACATATGCACCAGGTTTATAGTAGGAATCAAATTCAATGTTGTATGTAAAAGATTTTGCAAATTTTAAAGACTTCTACAAATATCATTTATTGCTATTGCTTTGAGGTGTTCCCACCCACTGAGCTTCTTTGTCCCTTTCCCTCCTCATCAATTCTCCCAAAGCTCCAAGTTCTTTCAAACCTCAGGCCCAGCCTTGGCCCAACCAGCAACACTATTAGCACTATTCTAGTCTTTATTCTAGAGGGTCCCACCTCCTGTCCCAAGAGCCACCTCTAAAAGTGCTCATTTCCTGGCCATTGTCTTTATTCAGATATACCAGTCTTACTATCTATCTCTAAACTAATTACATTTCGCTTAGTCTGGTCCAAGCCAAGCTAGGGAGATCCTAAATTCCCAAATGACTTTTGGGGTGGAGAGAGTTTATGATTTGTTTCATTTTCACTTTATTTCTAGGACACCACCATTGACAGAGCCACAGGACTGACAGCCAGTGTGCTCATCCCTTTTCTCTGGGGATTGCCGGTAGGAGACTCATGGTCTAGTAACCTGAGATCACTTACGCAGTCAGTGATTACCAGATGGCTGACTGGGAGTAGCACTTGGTCGGGTTCCAAAATGTCTGGGAGAGAGAGAGAAAGGAAGAGAGAGAGAGAGAGAGAGAGAGGCAGAGAGAGAGAGAGAGAGAGAGAGAGAGAGAGAGAGCAGGGCCTTAGGAACAAAGCTAATAACACTTGGAAGGCACAGGAGGTTGACAACAGCAGTCAGCCCACCAACACCCACAACTCTGCCAGCTGGAAAGCTGGCTTTCCAGGCACCCCTGGGAGCAAGAGGACCAGCTCAAAAAGAGGCTATTCCATCTTCTATCTTCATTGCTGAAACAAATGGTGGTGTATGAATGTCATGGATAGCACTGGGTCATAAGAAATGATGACTATGAAGATTCAAAGAAACATGGGAAGGCTAATATGAACTGATTCAGAGTGAAGTAAGCAGAACCAGGAATACAACATGCATACATCAATGACAACAATGTAATTAGGGGGGAAAATGAAATTGAATGAGACATAATAATAATTACCAAGTGTGTTCTTGGAGAAGAGGTGAGAAGATGCTCCTGCCTACCTCCTTTATGGTAGTGGGACTATGGGTGCAGGACTTTGCATATACCTCAAAGTAAGTTGAAAAGTAGATTAGGTTGCCTGAAATGCTCCTTATTTTCTCTTTCTTTCTTATTCTTTGTTACAAGGGATGGTTCCCTGAGCAGAGAAGAAATTATATTTGAAAATAAAGGTTATAAAAAACCAAAAGATAGAAATAAAAATTAATTTTACAAAAATTTTTACAAAATTTTACAAAAATTACAGCAATTCTCCACACTGGATGTGCAGTTCAAAATCCCAGAATTGGGGATAGAAGGATTCTGAGTCTTCAAGTAATTTATGTGAAAGTACTTTGTAAACTATAAGCAAGATACTTGTGGTTGTGGTGGTAGGATTTAACAGGATTGTTCTTCAATGAATAAATCCGCAAGCATTTATTAAACACAAGCTACAAGTCAGGCACTGTGCTGGGGATCAGGAATACAAAGACAAGGAATGAAACAATCCCTGCTCTCAGTGAGCTTCCATTCTAATGGAGGAGACAATAAATAAATGTGTAACACAGAATAAATATAAAAGAAAGAAATACCACATGGTTAAATACAAGGTAATTTGGGGCTTGTGAGCACCAGCAGATGGAGATCAGGAAAGACTTCATGTAGAAGATTCAGTTCAATTCAATAAACATTTATTAAGCTCCCACTGTGTGCCAGGCACTGTGCTAAACACTGGAGATACAAAAAAAAAGGCAAAAGATAATCCCTGCCCGCAAGGAGTTTACACAGTATTTGAGCTGCATTTGAGGGAATAGAGAGATTCTATGAAGTGTCATTAATATCAGGCTCATAGATTTGGACATAGAAGGAGGCTTCAAAGTTATCTAGTCCAAGCCCCCCATTTTACGGAGAAGATTGCAGTCCAGAGATTAAAAGACTGGCTGTAAGCAATAGAACTGGAATGTGAACTCAGGTCCTCCCCCTCCAAACCCAGTGCTGTTTACACCATGCCAGGGTATTATGTTCTTCCTTTTTTTTTTTTGTGGTTTTTTTTTTTTTGGAGGGCAATTGGGATTAAGTAACTTGCCCAAGGTCACATGGCTAGTTTTTGTATTAAGTGTCTGAAGGTGGATTTGAACTCAGGTCCTCCTGACTCCAGGGCTGGTGCTCTATTCACTGCGCCACCTAGCCGCCCCTATTATGTTCTTTCTTACTGCAATTATTATCAAAAGTTGCGGGATTGTAAGGTGGATCTTGGCAGGCACCTTAGAGAGGATCTAATGCATTTTACTGGTGAAAACACCAAGGCTCAGAAAAGTCGAGTGATTTGCTTGAGGGTACACAGGAGCAAATGGCAGGGGTCTTTTCATTCTTAGGTCAGATCTCTTCAATCACTGTTACCAGATCATGAGCAGTTCTACATGGTAGGAACTATATGGAATGCATCATGGACATAGCCTGACTACAGGATTAAGTGGGCATTCTGTGAATCTGGAAGCCAGTCCTGCCAGCCATGCTGGAGAAGGCAAAGTTGGTTAAGTGCCTACCTTTGCAGACAAATGGTCAAAGGTGACTATCTTGGTTCTGGGGGCAGCTGGCTCAGGCCCAGAAACCAGCACAGTCCACTGAGTTTCACTGATAAATTCACAGAGCATAATGACCAGCCAGCAGGCTTTCTAACCCAAGCCCAGCACCCCTAAGATTTCCCCAGTGCTCAGGTGAAGGTGGGGTGGCTGTTCTTACAAGCCCCTCAGTTTATAGTGCCGGTTACCACCTAAATTCGATACTAGAAAGCTAGGGGTGGGGCAGAGGGTCATTTCCAAGTTGTGGACATAAGAAGACCCATTGAAGTCTGAAACTGATAACCAACACATCTGGCAGCTGGAAGTGGGGGGTGGGAGACTGAAACATGGAGCTTTTCAGGCCCTAAGCCAAGGGCTCATGTGGAATTAAGTGTCCCTAATGGGCCAACACAAAAAAGAGCTTTTTAACTTTAAACAGGGTAAGTTCAGCAGTATTGAGGTGGTTCCATCACTGCCAACCATCATACAACAGAGCCTGTATATGGAAGGCTGGCTGCCATCCCAAACCAAAGGAGGCCTGGTTCATTTACCCAATGTATACCAGTCTAGAGAAAACTGACCTTGACCCTGAAAGGTCAATCATTTAGGCATTATAGGCATTATAGGTCCTTCTGACTCTATGGAATCAGGTAATAGCTAGAAATACATCTGTGTCTCTCCAGTGGGTTGTCAGACTAACACCAGCCAAGCTGCCCCACCCAGGGCCTGTGGAAGAAAAGGGGGAAGAAAAATAAGCAGACTTACCTGGCATGAATGGTAAAAGACAGAAATAATCAATGTGGGAGGATCTATGGAAAGACAGCCACACTAATACACTTTTGGTTAAGATGTGAAATCATCAACCATTCGGGAAAACAATTTGAAACTAGGAGAGAAAAGTCATTAAACTATTCTTATCCACTGACCAAGTAATAGAACTACTGAGAGGTTATCTCCAGGAGGTCAAAGACAGAGGTAAAGGCCCTTTATACACCAAACTACATATAGCAGCACTTTTTGTCATAGCAAGAGACTGTAAACAAGGTGGGTACCCACCAATTGGGGAATTTTCAAATCACAGATCCCCAAAATATAATCTAGGCAAGTAACTGAGCAAAGCACGAAAGTTGCCTGATCCAGTCAAAAAAATCAGCAGTTCAACACTTTTATCAATTACTGACATAAAAGCATAGCTGGCGTGCAAATTTGTAGATGGCAAGAAGAGAGGGGACATCTAGCAGGTTGAATGATAAAACTGGGATCCAAAAGTATCTCAATAAGCTAAAATGATGATTCAGACTAAATTATGTAAAATTTGATTGGAATCACTGAAAAGTGTACAGATGGGTTTAACAAATCAACTGCATTTAGTACAAGATTGGAGATACATGAGGCAATTATTCATTAAAACAGATCTCATAGAGTATCCTCACCTTATTCCTCTTCCCCTTCATATCTACTAGCTTGTACCAGAAAGTAAGACAAACAAGATAAAGATATGTTTTCTTCTTAGATATTATTCTAGTAAAGTTGTCCATTCCTGTCATTTATTCAGATTTTCTCGTAAGCACTTTTAGCACAAAAACCACTTTCATTAAATTTTCATTGAATTCTCATTAAAATTTCATGGAAAATATGAATGATCTCTAAATATAAAACCAGCTCTCAGCATAGTGTGATATATATATGACAGGCATTTTTACTTGGACTGATCCGTGAGCTCACTGATATGCCTATTTCCACACTAACTTCATTTCCTTTTTCAACAAGGTTACTAGGAGGGATGGAGGGAATAACAGAGACCGAGCATAACTGGAAATCAACAAGGCCTCTTAATGTTAGCAAATATTTCAGTAAGTCATTTGGAAATATCCTTGTGAATATTAAAGAAAAGTGAGAGCTGGAGGACAATGAAGTTTGGTAGATTCAGAACTGGAAGAACAACTGGAAACAGAGGATATTGGTTAGTAAATTGATACCAGAGCTTGTACACCATTGGTATCGCCTTCATGATACCAGGATCACTTCCATGACATGATGAAGCATCAGAATAAAACTTCCAGAAAAAAGAAACCCTCCACCACAATAGTTTAAAAAAAAAAAAAAGTATCACCATGCCCAGATACCGGATGGCCACAACCCTGTGGGGGTCTCCAAAAGAAACTGGAAAGCAAATCCCACAAGAGAACTACCTGAGCCAGAAATCCCACCCACCATCATGGCTGATTGTCTAGAAAAAAGAGAAAAAGTGTGGGTCTTGTATCTAGTTATCATTTTATTAACCAGTTGTGTGATCTTAGGCAGACTCCTTTTAGGATCTTAGCTTCCTCCTCTAGAAAATGAAGACATCAGACCTCCAAGGTCGAATGATCTTCAAGTGCCTGTCCAGTACTACCATTTCATAATATCACCTGATGTGCTTAGAGCATTTGAAAGTTTTCAAAGCTCTTTACACAAATTATCTCATTTGACTCTTTAGAATGTTGAGTAGGGAGTTTTCATTCATTCTTTCTTTGTTTCTCTAGCACAAAACATCTGACACAAAGTAGGTGCTTATAAATTTTTGTTGCTGATTCAGTGACGATCACAAACTCTAAAGCTCCTTACAATTACAATTACACTCATCCTGTGGGGTAAATGCTATAGGAATTTTAACTCCATTATACAGATGAGGAAATGAGCTCAAATTACCACATAACTGCAAGGTCACACAACTATTAACATTTTTAAAAATTCTATTATTTATCTATTTCTTAAAAACATTCTTTTTTTTTTAATTTTGAGTTCTAAATTTTCTTTCTTCCTCCATTTCCTCCCCTACCCAATGAGAAGACAAACAATAAGATACATGTATAAACATGTGAAATCATGTAAAACCTATTTCTGTAGCAGCCCCATCACAAAAACACAGAGAGAGAGAGAGAGAGAGAGAGAGAGAGAGAGAGAGAGAGAAAGAAAGAAAGAAAGAAAGAAAGAAAGAAAGAAAGAAAGAATTATCTTTCAATTTACACTCAGAGTTCATCAGTTCTCTCTCTGAAGCTGGATAGCATTTTTCATCATGAGTCCTTTGAAATTGCCTTGTGTAAGTTTTGAATAGAGTTAGCTGTTAACATTTAGATAGCATTTTAACATTTACAAAGTACTTTACATGGACTCTCTCATTTGACACGCACATCAATCCACCTGGGAAGTGGGTGTAATTATTACACCCATTTTACAAATATGAAAATTGAGGCTTACATAGGTTAAGTAATTTTCCCAGTGTCACACAGTTTGTGTCTCAAGTAGAATTCTAACTCAGGTCTTTCTATGTCCAGCACTTTCTATTAAATCATGCTGCATTTGTTATCTCTGCCCTATTCCCTGACCTCAAACCCTTACTAGAAGACATATGAAAAACGCCTTCCTATAGTAGCAAAAGATGGACTCAAGCTCCATTTTTTTTCTTTGTGATTAGATTCTGGGCAGAAAGCCCCCTAACATGATTACCCTGGGTTCCTTTGATCCATGTGACCCAACTGCTCACAATACTCAAAGAATCTCATTCTTCTCTGTAGCACATTTCAAGTAACCCCCCTAGTGGTGTAACTAATCACAGAACTGGTAAATGTCACAGAAAACCACTTTCCCCTATAAACCATTCTCTTAATATAGTAGTTCTCTTTCATTTTTTGTTTCAATTTTGACACACCACATCAAATCCCAGTTCACAAGCTATTTCTATAATATAGGGAAATCTCTTGTGAAAACCAGTTTTAACAACAAGAATAAAGATACAGAGCTTAGAAATCTTAGAAATCAGCTGGTTCTGCTTGTCAAAACTTTGATCTCATCTCATTAACCCTACATGGACAGCAGTTTCCAGATCAATGCAATATTTCTACCAACCACAGGGGCAAGAACCATGCCCGCTTCTCACATTTCTCACATCCCAGGTGGTTTATTTCAATTTCTGCCTTTTTTGATTCCAATAATCCATTTCTAGACCACAACCCTTCTCAAGTCAGAAACTTTTGAGAGCTTCCTATTTTCTTCTTCAACATGGTAAGTCCTCATGACAACTAGTTCTAACTAGTTACAGTCTGGTCTCTCACCAGCTTGACAGCAAAGGAGTTCGACTAAGAGAAAGATTCCAACCAAGAGAGTAAGAGGCCAACTCAAACCTTTTGAAGGTGGTCCCAGCACAACTGCTCCCAACAAAGACCCTCCCATTCATCATGTTTTCAGACAGACCAGAACCACTTACAGAATGCCTCCTATGGATGCTCCAAAGACCCTCCAATCCTCTTCTAGCTCACGCTCAGGACAGCTCCAGTTCTGTACCATTTTAGTCATCTCAAAATGATTCCACCCTAAAGGCTGCTCTGCCCTCTTTTCTTCCCTTTGCAGACCCTCTTTTCTGCTCCTTTTTGTGTTTTGCAGTCCTACATTAGAATGCAAACTCCTTGAGAGCAGGGGCCATTTGGTTTTCCTGTTTTTGTTTCCTGGCACAGAGTTAGTGTTTAATAAATGTGCTCTCTCTCTCTCTCTCTCTCTCTCTCTCTCTCTCTCTCTCCTCCTCCTCCTCCTCCTCTTTCTCTCTCTCTCCATTTCTCTCTTTCTTCATCTCTCTCTCTCTCTCTCTCTCTCTCTCTCTCTCTCACACACACACACACGACCCCCACCCATCTATCCATCTCCATGCATGCTTCTTGGGCCTGGGTACATTGGCCAATCCCTCCTGTCCCCACTACATATATTTAACAAGCATTTACTATATACAAGACACTGTGCTAGGTAGAAGGGATACAATTAAAAAATGAAATAGTTCCTGCCCTCAAGGAGTTTATATTCTATACTAGGGGAAAGACAATAAGTACATAAAAAACCTTAGACAAAATAAATACAGAGTTATTTGAGGAAAAGGTATAGCAATGAAGGGATCTGGGCATAGAGATGCTTTTTTAATGGAACTGAAAGCTCCTTTAAATTTTTTTTTAATTCAGCAAAATCAACAAACATAAAAATGCCAGTATAAAAGAAGAATTTAAGAAGAGATTTGTATAAGAAATCATGAGTTTCTGTCAGAGTTTGATTTTAAGGAAATAGAAAGAAAGATACATGTATGTTTATGTGAATATATGAGGCTGTGTAAGTTGGAAAGTTTAATAATTCATCTCTGACCAACTTACATTTATATATACATATACACACACATAGTGTATTTATAGATATATGTATGTGCATATACATTTATATGCATACATATATGTGGGAAAGTAGTCTCTGACCAATTTATTTCTACCTCTTACATTAAAATATAATGTATGTTTATAGATACATGTGTGTATGTGTGAGCATAAACACACATATGTGCACATTCATACATATATGTGGGGGAGTAGTCTCTGACCAATTTGTTTCTACTCCTTATGTAATAGATACAAAATGTGTGCATATAGGTATATATTTATGTATATATATGAACACATGTTATACATGTGTATGTTTTATATGTATATGCATACATACATACATACTCACATTCCTATTCCTATAAACTAAACAATTAGTAAGTTATTCTTATTTATTAGCAAAGCCTGAGGAACAAAAATACTTCAGCAGATGTGATATCATCTCTGCTGAATTTAAAGGAAGCAAGGAAAGGGGCCAAGGGTTTCTAGGGTTTCCAGCCAGGATTCTGCAGTATTTTACTGGATCTTGCAAATGTTGCATCTTCATGGCCTAGAAACATTCCCATTATTTCTTGCTTTCCATCTCATCTCTCCTGCTTTTGGTTCATCATACACAAGGAAGCTGGATTTACCTTCCTAAAGCACAACTCTGATCATATCAACCACCAACTCAAATACCTTCCACCGATTTTCAGTGCCTCTGAAATAAATTCTACATTGCTTTGGCTCAACATTCAAGGTCTTCTAGGATCTGCCCTCAACTTATCTCTTACTACTATTCTCCTACAGTACCAAATAAGCCAGCTAAAGTTCATTAAGTACCATTCTCCAAACACACACTCCTCCTCCAAAGATAACAGTTGCTACATATAGCATTTTCATTTCTGCCCTCTTATGAACTTACAACACAGAGAACCTTTCATATTACAGTTATTTGCATATGTATGTTTTATCTCTTGCCCAGGAATAAACCTCCTTTGAAACTCTGCCTGTGTCTTATCCATCTTTGTGCTGTGGAGAAAACAGCTAAGACACAGGCACTCAAATATTTGTTGAAGTTCGAAAAACGAAAGGATATAAAACATGTATAATTCCAGCTACTTCCACAAGGTGGAAGCATGAGGCTAAGCATTATTTTCTACCATATTGATCTAGATGCTGAAAGAGGAATGTAGACAACTATAGGTCATGGGAATTAAGTAGTAAAGGTTATGGATGGGTAAATGGTGGGACGTGAAGAAATCTAAGACCTTAGATCCTTCGGAGTTTCCCAAGGCAAAATGAGAAAGGACACTGCAATTTGAGGCATTTCAAAGCAGTTGTTGAAGAGGAGGTTGAGGAGGAAGAGGAGGGGAAGGAATTGTTGTTGCTCAGTCATGTCCAACTCTTCATGACCCCATTTGGGGTTTGTTTGGCAGAGATACTGGAGTGGTTTGCCGTTTCCTTCTCCAACTCATTTTACCGATGAGGAAACTGAGGTAAAGAAAGTTAAATGACTTATCCAGAGTCACATAGCTAGTAAGTATCTAAGTTTGGATTGTAGTAGTAGTAGTACTAGTAGTAGTAGTAGTAGTAGTGGTGGTGGTGGTGGTGGTGGTGGTGGTAGTGGTGGTGGTAGTAGTAGTAGTACTAGTAGTACTAGAAGTAATAGTGGTGGTGGTGGTAATGGTGGTAGTAGTAGTAGTAGTACTAGTACTACTAGTAGTAGTACCAGTACTAGTAGTACTAGTGGTAGTAGTGGTGGTGGTGGTGGTGGTATTAGTAATAGTACTAGTAGTAGTAGTAGTAGTAGTAGTAGTAGTAGTAGTGGTAGTAGTAGTAGTAGTGGTAGTAGCAGTAGTAGCAGTAGTAGTAGTAATAGTAGTAGTAGTAGTAGTAGTAGTAGTAGTAGCAATTGAGTCATTTTAGTCATGATAGTAGTAGTAGTTAGTATTTATACAGTGCTTACTATGTGTTAGGCTGAGAACTGTGCTAAGTACTTTACAACTATTGTTTGATCTTCACAACTACCTGGGAGATAAGTTCTATTATTATTATTCTCATCTTACAACTGAGAAAACTGAAGCAAGTAAGTGATTTATCCAAGGTTACACAGCTAGTAAATGTCTAAGACTAGATGTTTACTCAGGCCTTCCTGACCCCAGGCCCAGTGCCCTATCCATTACACCACATAACTGCAACAGTAGAATTGCAAATGATTGTTCCAGTTTGAAACCTTGAAATAGCAAAATCATTGAGCCAATTCAGTGGGATTGAGTTTAATTAGATAGACCCTCAGCCTCCAAAAAAGCTAGGCAAGTGGTCTTGCTTGTGATCCCATTAAGCCAGTGGTTCTCAACCTTCCTAATGCCGTGACCCTTTAATACTCGTATGTGGACATGTCTGCACGTGTACCGACCTGCCTGGAGACCCGTAGAAGAGCGTGGTGTCTCAGCTCCTAAGACCATGGGAAACGTGTTTTCTGATGGTCTTAGGCAACCCCTGTGACCCACAGGTTGAGAACTGCTGCATTAAGCTCTTTGGGTTCCCACCTTACACTGTTGACTTAGCTCTCATTCTACTAAAACTCCCAGATCTCCTTTCAGAACAATTGCTTGTCTTGCCATACTTCTCCCATCTTAGGAAATTGATTTTTTTTTTACCCAAGTTCAAGATTTACATATATCCATACTGTGTTTCATGTTATTAGATTCATACTAATGCTTGAGCCTAACAAGATCCTTTTAGATCCTGACTCTGCAATCCACTTTTTAATTGTGCCCCAGCATTATATCACCTACAAAATATGATTCACATGCTCTCCATGCTCTTATGCAAGTCATTCACAAAATTATTCAACAGGGCTGGGTCAAGCACAGATCCCTGAGGTCCTCCACTGGAGACTTCACATGTTGACATTGAACTACTAACTACTACTCTTTGAGTCTGGCCAACCAACCAGTCCTGAATCCAGTTGATAGTATCATTGCCTAGTCCTCTTTACCTCCTTCCCAAGAACAATATGGAATAGTTTATCAAAAACTTTGCTAGAATCTATATAATCTATGGTCACTCTATTCCCCTCATGCACTAATTTTGGGATCCTGTCTAAAATGAAAATGAGGTTACTCTGACATGACTTGTTCTTCAGGAAGCCATGTGTTCTCTTTATAATCAGTGCTTTCTTTTCTATATAGTCACCAACTATCTCCTCAATGACCCATTCTTGAATTTTCCTACTACTGGAGGTCAAGTTTCCTGGCTACTTAAAGTCTTTGAACCTCAGTTTCCTCTTGTGTACAACAAAGGTAAGCTAAATTATTTCTAAAGTCCCTTTCAGCTCTAAATCTTATTTGTGCTTCTGGGATCGACCCTGAAATTCTGGGTCTTATAAGCCTCTAGGAAAGGAAGCGAAGGTGGGGATGGGAGTGGGGATAAAATTGGTGCCTTTCTATACATAACCACAAGGTGGAAGTACAAGACCGTTGGGCATGACTAATGACTACAATCCTGAATCAAAAAATGTAAATATTCTGCTCTGAGAGAAAGCCAGGAGGAGAGCAAAGTAGGAGCAGATTCCTGGAACAGGTATTCAAGGAAATGGCTACGGACTTTGGAGATCACAACAGGTCAAAAACAGACTGAGTCCATAACCCTAACAAGTCAGTAACAGCACTCTGTGAACAGTTATAATGATTCCTGAGAAAGAGAGGCACTTGTTAAAAGCTGTGGTATAAAAAGTCTTTGTGGAGCAGACAGTGGCAATAGACTGACCTCCCCCTTCCCTTTCTCCTTCTGGAACTGGATCATTCCTCTCTCTCTGTCTCTTCTCTCTCTCTCTCTCTCTCTCTCTGTCTCTTTCTCTCTCTCTCTCTCTCTCTCTCTGTCTTTCTCTTTCTCCTGTTATTCTGTTTTTCTATCTCTGTCTCTGTCTGTCTCTGTCTCTCTTCTCTCTCTCTCTCTCTCCTCTCTCTGTCTCTCTGTCTCTGTCTCTGTCTCTCTCTGTCTCTCTGTCTCTCTCTCTTTCTCTCCCCTGTTATTCTGTCTTTCTATCTCTTTCTCTGTCTCCCTTCACCCCTCATACCTTCTTCATTATTTATCCTTGTTTTGTGTCTCCTGACCTGATCTGGCTCTACCCACTATTGACTCTAGACAATCGACTGACCCAGCTCTTCTGGATGCTGCATACTTCCTTCCCCCTCTTCCCCAAACCTTGAGGAAGAACAGGGAAGAGGAAAGGAGGGAGTGTTCAGTCTCTTGGAACAAATCAAGGGTGGGGTCACCATTTAGGAAGTTCATGTGGGAAGTAAATCTTTAGTTGGATCTTGAAGATGGGCAGAATCCAGAGAGAGATAAGTGAAGGCCCTCTGGACAAAAGAATTGGGACAAGTCCCAAAGTGAAATGGCAGCCAAGAAAGTTCTTGTGATCTCTACTTTGCCCTCATAGACTCATCTGGTACCTTGGGTTCAGCTAGGCACCATATTTTAGGAAGATTATTAATAAACTGGAGAGTGTGCAGAGAAGTGTTAAAAGGAACTGAACACCATACCCCCAGGAGAACCTGCTCTGTCCACTGTGCCACCTAGCTGTTCAGAATACTTATATCTTAACTCATTTGCATCTGTGTGATATCTTGATTCTCTAGAAATGTGAGCTTTGTCTCGTATTGTTCTTAATTGCCACTGTTCTCTATTACCCTGACCTTTACTTAAATAGGTCTTAAATGCTCATAAGCATGCTGGGTACTTTTCCATGCCCCAGATCGTGGTGCTCCTTCCATGGAATGCCCTCTCTGACTGTTTTCACCTGCTGAATTCCCAACTATCTTTTAAAGGTCAATTCTTGTGCCTTCTCATCCCTGATTTGAGCCGCTACCTCCAGTCAGTAATAACCTCTTTCATGCCTTACTTGGCATTATGTCTCCATCTCCCTATTGATGGGATCACAGGATGTAGAACCAGAAGAGACCTTAGAAATCATTGAGTCCAAACCCTTGATTCTACAGATGAAGAAAGTGATGCACTAAATCATATGACTTACCCAGGGTCATATACATAAGTGGCAAAAATATCATCTGTTTTTATATGTATCTGTTTTTGTCTTATCCTCCTACTAGACCATAAATTCCTTGAGTGCAGGGACATTATCTTATGTAACCTTGGTATCTCCTCCAGTGTCCAGCATAATGTTTTGCTTTCAGGAGGCATTTAATAAATCTTTGTTGGATGGATTAGTTTTAAGATTTAAAATATGACAACCTCTCCCAGCACTATTTATGTTTTAGCAGAGGCCAAAGACTTACTCTGAAAGAATGACTCTCTAATGATAGAATTTCAGGCAACTCTCTTGTCAATAGGAAAACATTGGGGAGAGAAGAATAGATTTCCTGATGCTACCCAAAATGATATTTTTGTATATACCTGCTCATCCTTCTCACAACCCAGCTGATCAGGTATGTTCTTGATTACTCTGATTTTTTTGCCTGACTCCAGCTAATATCTATAAGCTTATCAAATCCCAAATAACACATTTCCAAAAATAAGCCATTACACAGGGAGGGACTGAGTAAAGCCGAGGGAAGGCTAGAGAATGCTTGGGGCCCAACACAAGTGGCTCCCATGGCTTAGACTTTAAGGAAATTTAATGACAATGCTTTCAATCAAAGAGAGGAGTTCAGAGTGTTCTACTTTTCCCTCTTCCATCCTTCCTAGCCTGCTATAATGATGGATGGAAGCAAGTTGGTGGCGGCATCTTGTTCCCAGTCCCAGCCCAGTGAAAATTCATTCTTCCCTTGCACAAGAGGGAAGGTATGTGACACCAAGTTTCTGTGTTTCTGTGGATTTCCCAGCACTCCTGGTCCAGGAATGGGACTGGTGGAAAGGAGGAATGGGACTGGTGGAAAGGAGGTACACAGAAAGCCTCAATGTTTACCAATATCTGTAATATTGCAGCACCAGACAGGATAGATCACCTCATTTTATCATCCTATTTTCTCCATTAATGGGGAAACTGAGTAATCGAGAGACTCAGTCATATGATTTCTTATCATGGGGTCCTAGATCTAGAGCCACAGACCTCTGAGACCACTTAATCCAATCTCCTCATTTTACAGATGGGGAAACTGAGGTCCAGAGGTGAAATGATTTGCTCATTGTCACACAAGTTGTAATCAACAGAGATAGTATTTGAACTCTTTGACTCCAGAACCTGTGTTCTCTTCCCTATAATGCACTGGTGGTCACACAGAGCTGGATTCAAACTGAGGCCCTTGAACTGTGGATCTAGGATTATTTCTCCTCTGTTGGCTGCCTTCCAAAATTGTCATTATGACCAGAGAGGGCAGAGATTTTTTTAAAGTGTAGTTTAGGTAATATAGGTGCTCAATTAAATATTTGGTAATTGACTGATTCTGCCTTTTACCAGGCGTTAGTGCTGAGTGTCAGGAATGGAGAATTAAATTGGGACAGTAAGCAATAGTCTTCCTGTCCAAGGAAGTCACTGAAAAATGAACATTAGCCAAAGAGGGAATGGGAAGATGCAAAAAGAGTCCCTAGGCCAGAATCAGTGGTAAGGAGCTATCCAACCTAAAAGGAGTAAAGACTGGAAAAAGGACCCTTTCCCATCCAGCCAAGAAAAGGCGCACAGGCTGAAATGGATACCCCAGTGCCCACAGCCTTTCTACATCTTCTACACAGAGAGCTGGTAATGGCTGGGGGAGGGAGAGCTGGAGGGTCAATGGGAAGCCCAGTGTCATTTGGCCAACAGCTTCTAACAGGATTGTACATGCTGCCACCCTTGGTACATGGATGGTTACTTCTTTCACTGATGCTGCAGTCCTTCTTCCCCTCCACATCTTCTTGTCCTATACACTTCTTTTCCGTGGTTTCTCATCAGGCCTCTACAAAGATCTTTCTCTCCTCCCTGTGTTCCTTCCTAATTCTCCACCAGATGCAAGTACTCCCCCCCACTCATTTATTTTGTATTTTTTTTTTAAGGAAAGAACCTTTGATTTCATGGTGAAGGGTAGTGGTGTCAAATCAAAGAATAATGTGATGATTGCACTGTACATAAGGATCCCTGCAGCCACAGATTGACTAAGAAAACCACATGTTAACATTATCAATGTTCTATTGTATTTTTATTTATTTTGTTAAATTCATCCTATTTTTTTTAGGGGGAAGGCAAGGCAGTTGGGATTAAGTGACTTGCCCAAGGTCACATAGCTAGGAAGTGTGTCAAATGTATGAGGCCACATTTGAATTCAGGTCCTCCTGACTCCAGGGCCAGTGCTCTATTCACTGAGTCACCTAGTTGACTCTCTAATTATTTTTGAATCTGGTTCCCTAGGGAATGTTGCAGATAGCACATGGCCAGCTGCCCTTGTGCTTGATGCCTTTGGTGTAGGGAACTCCCAATAAGAAGATATGTAAGGAGATAGATAGATACATAGATGGAGAGAGATAAATGAAAATATAGACAAAGATGGGTATATAAGGAGATGTTTGAAGGAAGGAAGGAAGGAAAATAATGAATATGATATGTAGAGAGATGAATAGAGATAGAGAAATAGAAAGATAGAGATGGGGAGAGAGAGAGAGAGAGAGATGGATAGAACTAGAGAGATAGAGAGATAAAAAAAATTAGATAGAAAGACAGACACAGCAAGGGAGTAGATAGAGGGGTGACTTTGAAGCCAGGGAAACCTGCGTCAGGTCCTGCCTCAGACACCTCCTATCTCTGAGACATGAAGAAAATCACTAAAGCTCTCAATGCTTTAGGCTACTCTCTAAGACTATCCATCTGAGAGAAAGGCCCAACCTGCATTGGCACAGTCAGCTCCTTATGTCACTGACATCACAGGTCTAGTCTCTGCCTACCCCACCCCCCTTAACTGTACACATACTGTAGCAGCCCACTACACTGTGGTAAGCCCCTTGTAGGCAGTGGTAAGCCCCTCGTAGGCAGTGATTGTCTCCCTTTTGCCTTTGTATACCCAGTTTCTGGCAATAGGATCTGGCACATAGTAAGTAGGTCTTTAATAAATGCCTGTCAAATTGATTTATTCTCTTAAGGATGCAGTGACTGAACTATCCTCATTGGATGGGAAAAACTTTATAGAACTGTATGACCTTCATTCCCATAGCTACCCCCTGGAATACCACCCATAAAGACACAGACAACTTGACCTAACTGCATTCACTGATCATGAGCACACCTTTTGATCAAAGAAGAAAATGGAGATCCAGCTCATGCTGAAAGATAATTTATTCTGTCAAAGCATTCATTAGGAAGTAGGTTGCAGGAGATCAGGACATGATTTAAGTGATCTATCAGAGATGATCGAAAAAGCTGTCACCTTCAGCCTGTGTCTGAATGGGCTGTATGTGAATGGCTCTTTGGTTGGGATTCATCTGTACCTGGGCAGCACCACAGAAGAACTCACAGCCAACCTGAGCCCCAGTTCCAGGAAACTGGGACAAAGAGGAAAAAACCAGCCTTCTTGTGGCCCATGATGTCCAATCTACTCTGAAAATCCCAGAGGAGAAGCAGGGATTACCACTTAGCTCCTCATCAGGTTCAAAGCATCACGATAACCATGGTGATGACATCTCCCAAGAAGGGGGAAGCAAGGTATTGCTCACACATAGCATGGCTTCACACTCTTCAGACTTCATTCCAAGAAGAACAGTACTGATTTTCATCTGCTTATGGGAAGCTACAGATTTGGCAACAGCACTAAGCAGGGTCAAAGTTATACGATCCAAGTATTGGCTGGACAAGATTTGGTGGGGTCTTCTTTAGTCATGCTTAGGTATTTGCAGGTCACCCTGTTCAGAAAGGTCAAGCAATTCTTTTCATCAGTATCTACTGGTTTAATAGCTCTGTGACGGAGAAAAAAATCAATAAACATTTACTAAGCATCTTCTTGTGCCAGGCACTATATTAGGTATTAAAGAAACAAAGATTTAAATAATTCCTGCCCTCAAAGAACTTAAATTCTACCAGAGATCACATACACACTTACATATATGCATATACACACATATGCATACATACACACAGATATACAGCGTATACAAAATATGTGCAAAAATACAAAGTGATTTCAAGAAACTGGGGGATTGGGGAATGCTTAGGAAATGCTATTTGCATTGAAATTTTAAGGAAATTTTCTTCTAAGAAGCAAAGGTGAAGAGGAGTGTATTCTAGGCATAGGGTAAAGCAAGTGCAAAGATCCGGAGATGGGAGATGAAAGTCTGTGTGTAAGAAACAGCAAAAAGGCCATACTTACAGAATGTGTAGAAAAGATGAATGCATAATAGGACTGGAAAAGTAGGCTAGAGATAGGTTGTAAAGTGTTTTAAATGCCAAACAGAGGAATTTTTACTTGGTGCTAAAATTAAGAGAGAGTCACAGGAGTTTAATGAGCAGAGGAGTGACCAGACCTCTCCTTTTAGTATTGACAGTTATGTGGAAGATGGACTAAAATGGGAAGCAACCTGGACCAGGGAGATCAATTAGGAGAAGATTGTAATAGTCCAGGTGAGAGATGATAGGGGCCTAAACTGATGTGGTGACAGTGGAAGTAGAGAAAAGAGTTGCTATAACCCTAATCCCAATCAATCAGCAAGCATTGATTAAGCACCTATTATGTTATTACTATATTAACATTCTGTTAATAACTAGTGATATAAAGACAAAAATGACAAGCCCCTACCCTCAAGGAACTTACCTGTAAATATATAAGTATATAGCAAATTTATGCAGAATCGACTTAGGGACATTCTTGTGGGATGGAAAGAGAGGAGAAAAAAAATCAGGAATAAACAAGAATTGGGCATAATTTGGGAAGTTGCAATTAGATGAAAGAAAAGATATTTAAGGTAATTTAGTAAAGCAAGTCCATGGTGTGTTAAGGAGAAGGTCTGGTGAGACAGCTCACAAGTTCTCTCCTAACCAGCGGAGTTCTTTGAGCAGAGGCTGGATGGCTCTTTATTAAGTTTTAATAAATATTATGACCTTCCTATATACTGTGCACTAGGGATACAAAGACAGAAATCCATAACAGTCTTGCCCTCAGGGCGATTATAGTCTCCTTACAGAAATAATGAAGTCAGAATGAAAAGCAGATTTAGAGATAAAGATTTTAATCAGAGAGAGACAGACAGACAGGCAGGCAGACAGAGGGGATGGGGGAGAGAGTGACAGAAGGAATGGAAGAGGAAAGGAAAAGGGCAAGAGTGAGAGGGAAAGGGAAGAAGGAAAGGGAGCGGGAGAGCAAGAGGAAGAGAAGGAGAGAAGAGAGGAGGAGTTGGAGAAGGGAAGAAGAAAAGAAGGAGAGGAGGAGGGGGAAAGGGAAAAGGAGGGAAGAGAGTAAATTACTATGTGAGTTCAAAGGGAAGGAAGATAACCTCTAGCTGGAGAGATAAGAAAAACCTCAGGGAGGAGGTGGCCATTGAACTTGGTCTGAAAGAATGAGTGTATTTCCATAAGTAGAACTGGTCCAAGGGGAGGCAGTCCAAGGCAGAGGAGAGTTTCAGAATCAAGTAAGGAAACTAAGAGTTCTAAGTGGCAGAGGTGAAGAGAATAAATTCAAGACGTGAGGAACAGTTTATGTATGGAGGCAGGAAATGGGTCTGGGGAAAACAAAATGTGATTTCATATAACTTTCTTCTTACTTACCATTTCTCCTTCCTGCACTCTTTGTCAGCCAAAACAGACTAATGGTTATCCCCGGGAGCCTAATTCCACTGCCTCTTGCCTCTCTGGATTCCCAAAGGCTCCCTATGGCCCATACCTGGAATATACACCTTCCTCTTTTCTGCTAACTTCATTCAAAGCTAAGCTTAAGTGATTGTGGCTGGGTTTGCTGTTGTTATTCAGTTGCTTCAATCATGTCTGACTCCTCATGATCCCATTTGAGTTTTTCTCAGCAAAGATACCAGAGTGGTTTGCCATTTCCTTCTCTAGCCCATTTTACAGATGTGAAAACTGATGCAAAGAGGGTGAAGGGACTTGCCCAGGGTTACACAGCTAGGAAGTGTCTGGACCAGATCTGAACTCAGGAAGATGAGTCTTCCTGACTCTAGCCCTGGCACTCTATCCATTGCCACCTAGCAGCCCTAAGTTCAGGTGCTTCCTCTTCTATAGGCTTCCTCTAATTCCCCACACCTCTACCATCTTAAATTAACTTGCATTATACTTATTCTTATTATATACAAGACACTACTAAGCAAAAAAGGAAATAGTCCATGCCTCCCCCCAACAAAAGGCAAACTTCTTAGGACTACTTCATTTTTTCTTGTCAGTGTCTCACATACAAATAGACAGCTGTTGAATTTAAAAGATAAGGAAGACATCAGTTGGTCCTAAAAGCAGAACTACCTCCATCAAAGCACCAATATCTTCTCCCCCCGCCCCAGGAGTCACATTTCAGGGGACATTCAGGGGGAACTTTTGCTCACTTTCTCCAACATCGACATAAAATGTGCCCTAAGTAGGAGGTAGTACAAGCCTGAGCCCAGACCCCAAACCCAAGAGACCCAACACTTTGTGAAAAAGTTTGACCGCTCCTTCTTTCAGATCAGTTTTCTCAAGGACATACTAGTTTTGTTCTTTTGAAGCCCCTGACTAATTTTCTTCATGGACAGATTTGCCAACACCATCAGCTGGCATCTTTCCCCAGAGTTGCCTTGTTCTTCTGCCTCTGCACCCAGCTGCACCTGCCTTACTTTGACAAAAGGTCAGTGCTCAGCTCTCCTAGGATCAAAGACTGAGAGCCACAAGGGGCTTTAAATGGCAGGGTAGCCTTCATTTTTGTCTTTTGATCCCCAGCACATACATGGCTGGTGAAAAGCACTTAATAAATGTATGCTGATTGATTGAAGGCTGTTGATTTCCAACCAGACCCCTTATTCTAGAAACAGTTAGATGATGTGGTAGATACAACACAAACCTGGATTCAGGAAGACATGAGTTCAAATCCAGCCTTAGATGCTTACTAGCTGTATGACTTTGGGCAAGTCACTTAACTTCTGCCTACCTCAGTTTCTACATCTGTAAAATGGGATTATAATACCACCTACCTCCTAGAGTTGTTGTGAGGATCAAACAAGATAATTATAAAGAGCTTAGCATCATACCAGGCACATTTAGTAAGTACAACATATACATTTAATTAGATTAAATCATTATTATGATCAAAACAGAGATAATAATAGCACCCACCCAGAACAGAATGAGATAATATTTGTAAAGTACTTTGCATATCTTAAGGTGCTGTATAAATATGAGCTATTATTATTTTCCATATGAGGAAATAGGGACCCAGAGTAACTAAGTGCTATGTCTAAGATGGCACAAATAAAAAGTGACAGAGTCCAGATTTGGACCGAAGACTTCTGGCCTCTCTACTTGAGTCTATGCTGGAGGAAGGGGCAGGAATATTTGAGGTCTGTCCACTGTGAACTTACACATTGCAGCACTGAATTGCATCTTCATTGCACTGACACTTGTAACAATTCTTAGTCATCCATTCAGATTTGAAGGGATGCATAATTCCATCCAGCGCCTTGCACCCTAAACATCAAAGACAGTTAAAGGATCATCCTTCTGTAAGTTACCAACTTGTCTTACCCTCTATGACCATGGACTTCCCTTCACCTCATGGTCTACTGGCTATCTCTCTCTTAGTCCCCATCTCCCTCAAGAGAAGATTGAAGAATTCTATCTACTCACCCCATCTCTCCAAACCGTAACATGCCTCCACCTTAGACCTGTGTAGGATTTGACCATTTTTCCATCCATTAGGTTTTTGTTTTCAAATGTTTATGGTGCCGTTTGTCTGCATCAGCATGGGAACAGGGTGGTGTAGTGGGAAGATTAGACTAATAAACAAGAAACCAGAACTGAGTCCCAGCTCTACCACAAGCCGTGTGATCTTGGACTTGGACTAAGACATTTCTCTTCCTACTATGACACTTTAAGATTCAGGGACTGTTGCCCATTTCAAATTCTAAGATGCCCAGAAAGACAGAGATGGGAGCTAATGAGATCCTTTGTTCTGAACCTTAGCAAAGAGCCTAGAGGCTTTGAAATATGAGAAACACTTTCTGATGCTGATGATATAGGTCCTTATTCTTCTGACAATCAATCTATCAACAAGCATATATTAAGTATCTGCTATATGTCCAATCCACAATGTTCTTGGCACTTACTAGGTGTTGAAGATACAAACAGAAACAAAATAATCTCTGCTCTCAAGAAGCTTGTATTCTACTAAGTGGAAACACTATTCAAGTAAGCAAATTACATACACAAAGTATCACACTTTCTCTCTCTCTCTCTCTCTCTCTCTCTCTCTCTCTCTCTCTCTGTCTCTCTCTGTCTCTCTCTGTCTATCTCTCCCCCTCTCTCCCCCTCCCCTCTCTTTCTCATTCTCTCTCCCTCCCTCCCTCCCTCCCTCCCTCCCTCTCTCTCTCTCTCTCTCTCTCTCTCTCTCTCTCTCTCTCTCTCTCCCTCTCCCTCCTATGCCCAAAATACTCTTCTTCCTCACTCTCAGCACTGAATGTACCCATGGAGTTCTGAGACAGCACTCCAGACACTTCCTTAGAAACAATCAGTGGGTTAGCAAACATTTATCATGAGCTTACTTTTTTCCAAGCTCTGTGCTGAGCGCTGGAGTTAACAAAGAAAGGCAAAAATCATGATCCCTGCCCTCAGTAAGCTCTTATTCTAATGGGGTAGACAACATGCAAACATACACCATTGTATACCGTGTAAATGGAAGGCAATCTCAGTGCAGAAAGACTTGAATACTTTGGGAGCATCAAGCAATCCCTTTTGTGACTTCTTACCAGAAAGAGCCATTGACTCATTAGATCTTTCAGAGGCGGTGACCCACCCTCTGCCTTAGCAGGGAGAGTCTGTGAGCCTCTCCCTGAGGGCTGGGCTGAGGACCTGGTGCCATTCTCCCAGGGGCTGCAGAGCTGCAGTGAGCCCATGCCAGCTCACGCCTGTGCCCTCCCGACCTCTATTTGGACTAACATGTCAAGTCCCCAAAGTTAACCACCTCTTTTCCCTTCAAAGTTCTAGGAGAGCTTGAGTAACTGGAGAGTGATTTTCTAATACTTAAGCTCATATGCCCCCATCAGTGGTCTTCCCTACACAATTATAAGTTTATATCAATTAGCCAGATAGATTTAACTTTTGAATGTCTATTTATTAAGTCGATACTGTAAGAATAGTTAGTATAAAGTATCTCCTCAAAAATTCTATGACACCCTTTCTCACTAGGGCAGAGTTCAAGAGAAAGTGGGTACAAGCTTAGAGAGCATGTGACACTGCTCCTTTGATGTCATTTTCTCCTAATAGAGTCCTAAGACTTAAGTTACTAAGTGGGCCTTATTTGTCCTCAACTTCTGATGTAGATATTACTGCCAGTCATCACTATAACAGGGATACTGCTAAGACATCAATGAAAAATCCAAATCCTCTGGTCTTTTGAAGTTCACAACATCCTCTTCTGGGCAAGTACTGAGGAGTGAAGGGAGGACAGGAAACCAGAAGCTATAAAGCCTCTGCTCCTCCTCCCTCCAATGATACTTTCTCAGGGGCTTGGCATTCTCTTCTTTGATTGGTTGATTTAATAGAAGTGTTCTCAAAAGTTATTAGGGTTAGCTTATTTTATCAGGTATTGGAAATGGGAGTGAGGTGATTGATTTAATTAATCTGATATACATATATATGTATATAGCAGCAGGCAATTGGAGATGCAGTGCTGAAACTCAGGAGACAGATGAAAGACTGAATATGTGAATTTGGGAACCATCTGCAGAAGAATAATTAAATTTATGGAAACCAAAAAAAGTCACTCAGAGAGACTGTGTAGAGAGAGGAGAGCCCTGAGGTATATCCATCAAGACATGTGGATAAGAATTTGCAAAGGAGAACAAGAAGTTATGATGGGATAGGTAGTAGCAGAACTCGGTGAGAACAGGGTTACGAAAACATATGGAGGACAAAGCATCTTGGAGGAAACATTGGTCAATAACATTAAATATTACAGAAAAGTCAATAAGGATAAGAATTGAGAAAAAGTCGCTGGGTTTTTTTAAATTTTAATTAAATTTTTTCAATTATATTCTCTCTTCATCTCCTCCATTGCAGGAAAAAAGAAAAGAAAAGAAAAACCTCTTTGGCAAATATGTATGTAAAAAAAAAAATCAAACTCCCACATTGGCCATGTCCAAAAAAATATATGCCCCATTCTCTATCCTGAGTCCATCAGCTCTCTATCAGGAGGGTAGAGTGCACCATGCTTCATCATCTCTTCTCTGGAGGGGTTGCATTTAACAATTGAGATATAAGTAACCTAGAAAAAGCATCTAGGTGGTGCAGTGGATAGAGTGCCAGACCTGGTGTCAGGAAGACTCATCTTCCTAGTTCAAATCTGGTTTCAGACACTTACTAGGAGAGTGACCCTGGGCAAGTCACTTAACCTTATTTGCCTCAGGTTCCTCATCTGTAAAATGAGCTGGAGAAGGAAATGACAAACTACTCCAAGTATCTTTGCCCAGAAAACTCCAAAGGGGATCATGAAGAGTCAGACATGACCGAAACAACCAAACAACAACAAACCTGGAAAGAACATTTTTTAATCAAATGGTGGGGACAGAAGCTAGACGGCAGGATATTGAGAAATAAGGAGGAAGTGAAAACTATGAATATAGATAGCATTTCTAGGAATTTGGTTGGGGAAGGCAAAAGAGATAAAGGATGATAATTTGAAGGAATGGTAGAATCACTTGAAGACTTTTTTTTTTAAGGATCAGAGAGACTTTGGAACATTAGTATGCAGCAAATATGGAAATACCTGTCAAGGAAAGAACAAAGATAAGAGAAAGAAAGGGAATGATCCAAGGGGCAAGTTATTGGAGGAAACAAGAGGAATTTTGAATGATTTTGATGTATGATTAGACAATGGTTTGTGGCAAAAGAATATGTAAGGCACGATATTGTATACTCAAACAAATTGTGTTGCTTCTAGCACAGATCTCGATATAGACTTGATGTAATTCAATTATTTGGTTTTTTTTCTTTTCCATCTTTGTTTCCTTTAGCACCATATCTACCTTTTCTACAAATGCATCTGTGCTCCTGATTTTAGGGTCCAAGTGTGGTGGTTCTACTGTCCTTGGTGACAAAAAGTTGTTGGGTTTTTTTTATAATTAACTTGGGAGGGGTGGCTAGGTGGAATAGTAAATAGAGCACCGGTCCTGGAGTCAGGAGAATCTGGGTTCAAATCCAGCCTCAGACACACTTACTAGCCATGTGACTTTGGGCAAGTCACTTAACCCCAATTGCCCTCCAAAAAGCAAAAAAATAAAAATAATAATAATTAGCTTGGGAATAAATTTTTTTATATTTTTACTCTGTTTATAGTCTTTACATGTTTATCCTTAAATGCCCTTAGGATGACTTTGTTTAGTTAGATATTTTTCTGAACTTTTTTTAAACTGGTTTTACCTCCATTACATCTCTTTGTTTTATGAGATAATCCTGCTCATAACCATCTTTCTTCATCATATTTTACATCTAAGTTTTTATTCTAATGAAGTGTTGTCTTTGGCAGGAATCTTCTATTTGGCAAATAAATCACATAATTAATAATAGTTTGCTCATGAAGTCACTTTCCAGGTTATTTTGGTTTCTAGGTAGCAAATTAATTTCCACTGCTCAATCTTCTGGACGCAATCATTGCAGTCAATATTGATGTTTTTCAGTTATCCATTTTATATTTTTCTTCCTTTTTTTCCTTTCTTTCTTATCTTCCTTTTCCTTCTTTATGTACTGAATCTCCCTATCTCAGCCAGACTGAAAGGTTGGTGGCCATTCATAGGCCCAACTCCATCATTGATCAGCTCAGGAGGACTTGACCTGCCATTTCCAGCCTGCACCTGTTCAACCCTCTGTAGGCAACCTGGGATCCCCACTCCTTTAGCCTCACAATACTGGTGCCCTCAATTTGCTTTAGCTCTGCTGCAGTTCTCTTTATTATCTCCAAATTCTTCCTTATATAGTTTGTTTGTACGCATCTGTTTGCATGTTATCTCCCCATTAGAATATGGAACCCTTGAGAGTTGCTTTTCTATGTATTGCCAGAGCTTAACACAGTGCTTGGCACAGAGCAGGTATTCAATAAATGTTCTTTGATTTGATTTGACATCCATGTGAGCAGCAGACTTATTTCTTTGATCCTCTTCCCCAATATCATTATAAAAGAATCTACCTTTTAGTTGTATTTTGATTTCTTCACCAGCATCATTCTGAGCTTGAACATTCCTGACACTCCTCTTGAAGGACCATGACACACTTTATTATGTCTCTCGTGCTTGGAGAGTTCTCTCTCTTTCCCTCTAGTCATTGGCTTCCTCAGCTTCCTTCAAGACCCAGTTCAAATGCTACTTTCTACAAGAGATTTTTCTGAGCATCTTCCTTCACCACCCAACTATAGCATCTTCCCTCTGAGATTTTTGTTTAGATATGTCCAACCCATTGGGATCCCACTTGGTTTTCTTGGCAATGATACTGGGGTGGTTTGCATTTCCTTCTCTAGCTTATTTTATACAAGAAAGTGAAGCAAACGGGATTAAGTGACTTGCTACTAAATGTACGAGGACAGATTTGAACTCAAGAAGAGGAGTCTTTTTAACTCCAAGCCCGGTGGTTTAATCACTGTGCCACTTTGCTGCTCCTCCCTCTAAGATTACTTTCCATTAAAATGCATGTATTTTTCATGGTTTTCCTGCATGTTCTCTCCCCTATTAGAATATGAACTCCTTAAGGACAGGGCCCATGTCTTTGATTTTCTTGGTATCCTCAAAAGTGCACCTGTAATGGAGCAGGTGCTTAACAAATACCTATTAATGGTTGACTGATTCCTGTGACCTTTCCTTGCTGTGATCTCCTATACATATTTTCTTTTAATCTAAGTTGATTAATTAGTTCCATATCTATGCATTTAAACTATTCTCACTTTTTAATATATTATATTTGTTTTACTTTAGGGTTTCAGAATTTCATTCTTCAAGAGATCAGCAGCTCCCTAGGTCAAAATGCCTATAGATAGTTCTACTATGACACATAATCCTTCCTCTAAATCCTCTTGACACCTGTTCTCCCCAAATTAAAGGTACAGATCAGACTACTTCAAGCTTTCCTCTTCTCTGACAAAAATTCAAGGGTAGACTGGTCACTTCCCACCAAAGTCCTCATCATTTTAATCTAAGAAACCAGTTCTTCCTTGTTGATAAAAATCTGACCTAAAATATGTTACCTGCATTGATCCTCTTTCCTTTTGAAGACTGATATTCAGGCAAGTCAAGGAATTATTCATTGTTCTGCTTTTGGCAGAAAGAGAAGTCCAAAAGTTCTCCAGATCATTGGCATCTTCTATCATTACTATATGGTGCTGCTATGCCAGAGTAATAGGCTGCCAGGCTCATGATGAGTTTAATAAAGGCTTGTGGATTGACTGTAGTAAATTTCCTGAGCTCTTCTTCTATTGCTTCTTTCTGTGCTACTGGTGTGTATTATACTCCACCCAAGGATAATCTGTTTCTGTTTTTGTCTTTCCTGATCTTCATCCTAAAGCTCTCATTTTGTTTCCACTATCCTGGGTTTCTGATTTTCTTCCTTGATTGCATCGTCTTCATATGCTATACTCTTTTGGAGCTTCCCTGACTTTTATCTATTCAGTTCCTTTTGAATAAGGTATACCCTTTCAGAGTTGTTTTCCCAGTTCTGCTTTCATTCCACTAAGTTTTAATTAATTTAATTAATTAAGCACCTACTCTGTGCCAAGTACTGTGCTCAGTACTGGGACTATAGAGGAAGGCAAAAAATGAAGAAAACTTTCCCTCTACTTAAGAAACTTACAGGGAGGGAGATTTTTGACATGTTGTTGAAACAAGGATGTACAAAGAAAACGTGTGCAAGACAAATCAGAGATAATCAATACAGGAAAGCAAAAGCATTACTGAGGACCTATTAAGTCAAACATGTGTCATTGAATTAGGATCACTTTGCCACTTTGCTTATTGCTCATAAGTTGTTCAGTTGGGTCTGTCTGATTTCATGTTTCATTACGGGTTCTTTTCTTGTTTCTGTCTCTTGTGATTTGTGGGTGCCTCTGATTTTCCTCTTCTTACATTAGGGTTACTCTTTATGGTACCTAGCTTGGGGGATATGTGCTCAGAGAACTCCGGGAATTGGCTCAACCAAACTGACTCCATCTTGTAAAATTGACTCCACCTTGAGACTTAAGTTTCATTTCCTGCAAATTTCACCTGCTTGCTAATCAGGAATTGTGTGACATACTCTTTTACCTCCTGGAACATCCACATGCTCATTCTTCCCCTTCCCAGTTCCTCTAACTCCCCTAGACTCCCTCCCAATTCAGAAAGTCCCTTCTTCCAATTCAAAATCATATTGCCTCATCTTATATCCTGGCTGACATCCTGTTAATTGTTGACTTTTCACGCATAAACATTTATCTTCCCCTGTATTTGGGATCTTGTGCCAAGCTGAGGAGACCTGATCCCAAATTGTTAAATAAATGGCATGCCTTGCTTAATAAATTGACATGCTTAGAAGCTCAAACCTTTGTTTACTTGGTTATTACAGATTCCACCTGTCACAGTTTCTTTTACAAAGTCAGCCAGGATGAGTAAGGAATCCAAAAGGAAGCCTATATAAAAAACTGCCTTGAGCATTCTGTACATTTCTCTGAGGGATTTTTTTAAGGAAGACTGTCCCCAGAGGTCAAACTTCTCTCAATCTCAATTTCTTTCCTATCAAAGGTAAGCCTCCATGTTGTTAGGGCCAGGAAATCTCTCTAAGGGAGGTCCCTTAAAGGAAATACATTAAGGTAAGCTTCCTCAATGGAGGAGCTTGTCCCCTTAGAGAAATAAGCTAGGGTAACTTGTTGGGGAAGTTACCTTGGGGAAATTATAGGATCTTGGAGTAGCAACAAAATGGGAACCCCCTGGAAAATTTTTTTTAATTCTGAATCCAAGGGAAGAAACTGAGATTATGGGGCAGCTAGGTGGTACGGTGAATAGAGCACTTGCCTTGGAGTCAAAAGGACCTAAATTCAAATCCGGCCTTAGACACTTGACACTTACTTGCTGTGTGATCTTGGGCAAGTCACTTAACCCCAATTGCCTTGTCTTGCCCTCTCAAAAAAACTGACATTTAAGAAATTCAGAGTGTTCTAAAATATATTAACAAAAAATGCACCCCAAATGTGGCCTGGAAAAGGGAATTTTAATTACAACAAATTAGAGGCCTTGAGATTAGACTTTCAGTAAGAGAGAAGGAGGCTAGCAAGTATGTTTTTCTCTTTTTGTTTTCTCCATTTTCTTATTTCTTTGTAAAATGCTCAGAAAAAATCTTTGTCTTGGGTCATGTTTAATGTTATTTGTAGATTCTCCTGGCTTGAAAAATTTCTAAGGGAAAAATGCAGCTAGCCATGAAGACTGCTGCCGAAAAGGGCTGCCAAAGAGTTTAGAAAGGTTAGGTAGAAAGATGGATGCAGTTTCATAGTCTCATACTTGAAGCAGTTCTCCCAGCTTTCTGTAATTTTAGGTTAAACTCTCTATTCAAGTAAGCAGGACTAATTCCCACTCTAGACTTTTAGCAGGAGATGAAGTTAAGAAGAAAAAACCCTCCAGGATAGTTTCCCTCTGTCATTTCAGCCCTAGGCAGGTGGGGGTTACAGAAATTAATGGAGATAATCAAAGAAACAAAAACTTTCTCCTCTTTGAAGAAATTTGTGGCATTATACATAACTTAGACATGGAACTTATAACTTTAAGTAATACCTTTACTGTAAATTTCCTAATCATGGAAGCTGCTAAAAACATCCTAGTAAAGTTTAAAGGTTTGCAGATTAACTTAAGCACCTCTCTCTGTTTCATTCAGGGAATAATTTAGAAGGGGGAAAGAAGTCTGAGATAGGTTGATTCCATTGGCATAAATGGATTTGAGGCAGGTACTGAATAAGGAATTCCCTTTCTCTTTGTCCTATGTGATAAAGAACTTAACAGAAGTTTAACAAATGCCAAAATGTCTTAGTGAGTTTTGGGGTACTACTCTGTAGAAGTAGTTTTAAGGGGGAAAAAAGAATGAGACTTCAAAAGTGAAAGTTGCAGGCACTTATGACCCTTTCCCTGGAGATTGAAAGCTATTATTTTGTGGAATGAAGGAAAGCAATTTCGCTGATTAGAGAAAAAGGGGGCTTGGGGAAGGGGCAATGAGTCTGATGTACTTAATGCTTTCTTGACAAAGAAAAGAGAAAAACCTGTTTAGATCAGGAGTCAACTTAAAAATAAATAAAATTGAATGAAGTCATGGGAAGGGAGAATGATAATGAAAAGGACCCTATGAGGAGGTACAATCACACCCCACTCCTAGCCATGTAGGACCCCATGCCCAACACTCAATGTTGCCTGTGCCTGCACCCTGTTATGAATAGTAGGAATCAACATTCATGTGGAGAAATGGCAGGGTGAGGTGCCAGAACCCAGGTGTGTCTTCAGGGAAGCCTTAAGTCAAATTTTCAAAGCCTTTTATAACAGAAATAATTGTTTAAGTAAATTAGAAGCAAGGTCACTAAAGAATATTAGAAAGAAACCATGCATTTGTAAGCTCTTAGAAACCCCAAAGTTAAAAGCATTTCAGTTCATTGGGGTTACTTAATTTTTTGTGCTAAATTGCAAAGGAGAAAAATGAGTGAAGATGAGTTATTTAAATAATCTGGGATACAATTAGAAAATACAGTACTCAGCCCATGAAAGATCATTCTGAGGATGTATGCTGGTTTTATGAAACCTCTCCAGTTCCAAAGAATTGGAACTCAGGAATGTGGGGCCACTACTTGGAGCCTCTCTCTACCTTTCTTTGGAATTGAAAGTGAAAAGTTTGAGGGAAAGGTGAGAGGATGAGGCTGTGTGATCAACACAAAGGGAAAGGATTTTGCTTTTGGGATAATTTTAAAGGTAATTTGTAAGAAGTTTATGAAAAGGTAAAGTGCTACCATGAAACTTTGCAAATGAGCTCATTGTTCGCTCTGGCATCTCAGTTTTACATGCAGGTGGGAAATAGACCTGGAGAACTGAGGTTCAGATTTTGGTAGGAATTTCAGATCTGACTTGGTTGAAATTTGTCCTATACCTAAATTATGATATGGTGAAATGTGTTCTCCTCGTAATTGTGGCATCAAATGCAAAATAAAAAGTGGAAAAATGAATGAATCAGGGAAACCTGAGGTGTACCCCGGTCTCAGAAATTTACTTCTGAGTGACCTTAAGCAAGTAATTTTACCTCTGTTTGTTTCTGTTTCCTAAAGGCATATGATTAGCACCAGCTCTGTGGGTCAATGAGAGCGCTAAATGATGTAATGACTAGGAAGTGCTTAACACGGTACCTGGCACAAGGCAGGCTCTACCTGATTGCTGGCTGCTGTCATCATTGCTTCTTCCACTGAATGTAGTTGTTACATTCTGGTAACTCTGTAGCAAGTTTCAGAAGTGATTAGTGTAAAATGCAAAAGGGGATCAAAGGAATTATTTTCCATGTAAGACGATTGGGTGGTACATTTGAACTGATGCCATCTGAGACAGTTTTGTTTCACGTTTGAAATATGTAACGATTGTTTTTCTAAAATTTTTTCTTATATCGTGAAATTTGAATGACCATAGTCTGAAATGCTATGGAACAAATAAATTCTCTTTTAATTTGACACTATTCGATTATAAATTGAGTCGTTAAAAGAGTATGAAAATAAAATAGGTATTAGAAAAAATGTTAAATATTTGATGGGGTATATTTTATTTTAAAATGGTAATACAAATTAATAACAATGTTGGGAGAAAAGTCATACAGACCTTTGAAGATAAGCTTGTCTGTGAGGTCCCTTGAGACATCTTATTCAGGCTGGTTATAGCAACTTTTTAGCCCTGTTGAATGCATGTCATAAAATTCAAAAGTAGTAAATTTTGAAAACCTACAACTAAGAAAGTAGAATCCTCTTACTCATGTTGTTTCCAAAGGAAGGAATTTGCAAGTCCATTATAATTAAGAGCGAATTTCCATCTGAATTTATTTATGTATTTATATATACATTATACATATAATAAACATTAATATATATAAAATTATGAATCTTATCTGAATGTAATGAAGTTTCATATTTGAGCCAACTTGTTAATGGTGGGCTTTGGATTTCAGGATTTTAGATAATCTTTGAATCTGAGGTCTGTTCTTGCTAGATGAGTTTGGGGTCAACTATTATGTATTCACTGTATGCATAGTTTAAAGAATTCCAGAATGTAGTTATTTTCAATTTATAAGTCAAGGACAAATGAAATGTAAGTATTAGAGAGCACGAGAAAACTAGTGATATTCCAAACCCTAAGCTGTTATTAGTAAAATATTGCTCTCTGAGGTAAAACCTCTTTGGACGATAAGTGGATTTTGTTACAAGTTTTGATTATCATCATGAAGGCAATAATCCACCAGGCGAGGAGAAAAAGGCATTTGCCACCCCCTGAGAACTGCCACAGGTAGATGTCTGTCTCTGGAAAAAGTTTAGGAGGTGACTTTGTCACGGCCGAAATAGGATTCTTTTGACTCATTTTCCCCAAGAAACTTTCTTTCTGAAGAGAAATTTTTGCCACTGATTAATTCTGAGCCTGACTTTGATACTCTGGGAGTCATATGGAGCTTTCATATGTGATTGGCTGTTAAACACTACTTGTGCCTGGAATGAACCAGGGCTAAGGCAGTTTCTCCCCTATTGAGGTATATGTTAGGTGAGGAGATTAAGATTGGTCCTTTATCATTTTCTTATTGATCCTATTTGCAATTTGTTGATTTTGTCCTGTGACTGCATAAGTCATAGTTCTTTGTCTCTGAACTTGCTTCAGAGATCAACTAGACTGTAATGGGTTGAGTTTAAAAATACAGATCTCCTGCCTCAAGGAATTTAACTTATCTTAAGGAATGTCTGAAAAAGCAAGAAAGTTTGGTCCTGATACCTTTATTCCACCAAGCTATCCTTCAGGGATGTCTGGTCTACTTCCAAAATCTGGTCTGCAGTCTTCTAGCTCAACTCAAAAAAAGAGCTCTTGTTTGTCTCATGGGAGAAGAAGGGGTGGGCATCTTGGTTAGACCCCATCACCAAACTTCCCTTAATCCCATGATGGCTGCTCCCCTGTTCTGTTCTTTGTTGTATCCTCCTCAAAATATGTAAAAAAGGGAACTATTCACCTACTCAGGGTCTTGGTCATTAATGGAGGCAAGCCATGGATTCATTTATTGACAGGTAGCATGCCCTTCCTAATAAAGGTTACGTGGCTCAGAGATCTTCAATTTCCCTGTTTGTTAAATTTCAATGTCAGCACAGATCAGTCTGTGCCTTGAGGAAACAGTCATGCCAATGTGTTAACTATATTCCTTGCTTTTCCTGTCATAGCAAATTTTGATAAACATCTATGAACCATAAAAGTTTTGTTGCTAAAATACTGTCTAAATCAGTGGTTCTCAGGAACCTTCCTAATGCCACAACCCTTTAACACTTGTATGTGGGCTTATCTGCATATGGGTGGACCCGCCTGGAGACGGATAGAGGAGCAGTGTCTCAGTTCCTAAGACCATTGGAAATATGTGTTTTCCGATGGTCTCAGGCAACTCCTGTGAAAGGGTCGTTCGACCCCTAAAATGTCACGACCCACAGGTTGAGAACCGCTGTTCTAAATTATTAAATTAATGCTGAAATATTTGAGTTCATATAATATAAGGACAATATGCTCCTAAACTGATAATTAGAATTAGATAAAGAAATAAGACAAAGATGTAATATAAAAGTTTTCTAATTAAATGGAATAGTGAATTTTTAGAAAGCAGGATTATCCTCATAATTAGATTATATACATATGTATATGATTGACTTCCAAAAGTTTCTAATGGAAATTCAGACTTTGAATATATTTTAGTAACAAGTTCTCAAAATTGTATTAAGAATTTCACATATAGATAGACAGATAGATAGAAAGAAATATAGAGATATGGTGTGCAGTTTAAAAAAAAACTGACTATACCTGAGAGTCATTATTTCTTAGATGGTCCTCTTTCTTGTTCATTTTTTATTGAAATGTTTGTCTTTGTTGATGATTAAATTTACAATAAAGAAGAAAAATTTAAATGCAAAAAAGGAATTTTACATATAAAATTGAATCAATAATTGTGAATAAAGTGAAACTATTTTCCATTTTAAAGTATCTGTCTGAGAACTTTAAAAGACAGAAGCCCTCTTTTTTCAAGTCTGACGCTCATGAATTTTTTTTTTAAGATTTCATGTCAGGTCCAAGCTTTAGATAAAGAAATAGCAAGTGGGATGTAAAAAATGAAATTCTCTGAAATTTCAGGTGAATTATGGGTTCTTAATTTGATGCTCTCCTCATAGCTCTGTAAGTAATAGGAGCAGAACAATAAGGCTGGAATTGAGTTTCATCACATGAACTAGTTATGGAAAAATCAAATTTAAGAAATTGTAATAAGTTATATTGTCTTGTTACTGGCAGATTTTACAGAATTATCTAGGGATTTCTATAAGTGACTAGAACCAGAGAAGCAGAACTGCCTTCAGAGCTCTCCTGAGAATGAGGCGTGTTGTATTCTAGAATATCCAAGAGAAGATATTTCTAGGGACCAGACAATTACATTGGTCATCTTGGACTCAAGATGAAATAATTCATTGGATGTTGGGAAGGGGTTATGAGGATACAAGGAGACTTGATGTTATTTCATTTTGGTGACCAGCATTGTATTGCTCTGACCCTTTGTTTCATGGTATTTATGCTGCCTGATTTTACTTGGCTACCTTGGTGACATGTAAATCTCCTCTTCAAAATTAGTTCATTGTGAGCCTCTAAGCAGTTTCATTGTAGCCTGACTTAGTTCATCTATAGAGTTTATTTAACAAGGTCTGTCTCCTTAGGTGATATCATCATTCTTCTTCTTAGGCTTTGTATTGGCTATTGTACTAAGCTATGCAAGAGGATGCTTCCCAGAGGTCTTTTCTTGACATGCCATGTTGATAATGTACACAAGCACATTGAAACCTTTATAAATTTTTCTTATAAATAAGTCATCCATGGTGGGAGGGCCCTGGCCCCTCCCTCCATGAATCAAAGGGGCAATTAAGAGAATTATGGGAATCTCATGAACCAAATTGACACCATCTTGTAAAACTGACTCATTAGGAGATTTAAGTTTCATTCCACCTGCTTGCTAATAGTGGGAATGGAGTGACATTCTGTTTAGATCCTGGAAAGTCCATCTGCTCCCTCTCCCCACTCCCAATTCCCCAAACTCTCCAAATTCCCCTCCCAACTCAGAAAGTCTCTAATCTTTGCTCCAAAGAGCAGCAACCCAGTTCCTCCTGACTCTGAGGTCCATTCTTTAATCACTTCACAAAGGTATTTCTCAACTTGACCTCTACACTTCCTACTGTAGCTCCTAGCACTGAGCATAATATTCTAGAATAAGGATTCTTAACATAAAGGGTCATGACATTATTTTTTATAAAATATGTTGGGGGTGACTTGGTGGCACAGTGAACAGAGCACCAGCCCTGGAGTCAGGAGGACCTGAGTTCAAATCTGGCCTCGGACACTTAACATTTACTAGCCGTGTGACCTTGGACAAGTCATTTAAACCCAATTGCCCTGCATTTCCCCCTCCAAAAAGCAAAAAAGAAATATGTTGGCAACTCTTAATGTCCTTTGTCCCTTTTGTAATCACCTGTATTTTATTTTGTGCATTTCAGAAGAGTTCTTAAGGCTTCCCCAGACTACAGAAGAGGTCCATGACACAAAAGATATTAAGTACTCCTATTCTAGATGTATTTGGACTAGGATGTGGAACGAAACACTTGTAACAATTAGCTCATTTTCAGCCTTATGGTAATATAATGCACCTTCAGGTCCATGGGATTTCCTACTCTACTGCTTTGTGGGGGATATATTTAGGAAGACCCAAATTCATATTTTGCCTCAGTCATTTATTAGCTGTGTGTCCTTGGGCAAGTCACTGTACTCCTGTTTGCTTCAGGTTCCTTATCTGTAAAATGAAGACGATAATAATAATAATAATAATAATGATAATAATACCTCCCAGGCTTGTTGTGAGGATCAAATTAATTAATATGGGAAAAGCAGGTAGTACAGCAGACACGAAAGAAATGTTTGTTTCCTTTCATTCTTTACTTTCCATAAAAATGGTCTGAAACAGGCCAAGACAGCTGACATACCTCTATACCATTCACTCCAGGTTCCAAGGAGTGGATTCCTCCTCCTAGTTTTTCTCGCTGCCTCTGATGTTCCTTCTGTGGCTACAATATAGCATTGTGCTTGACACCACGCTACAAAAAGGATACAGGAAAGGAAGAAGCCCAGGAAACACTTCTGGAAAAACAAAAACAGCACGCAGGGATCATGAGGTTACTGGAATCACCAGACAGTATGTTGTAGGGGACAGTGCCCTGAGCTTGGGGTCAGAACATCTGAACACCACTTGCTAATTGTGCGACCTTGATTAGGTGAGTCACCTCACCTCTCTGAGGCTCAGTTTCCTAGTCTGAAAAATGGAGATAAAAATGCCTGTACCACCTTCTTCACAGAGTTGTTATGAGAAATGTTATGTCGTGATCAGTATTTAACACATACATCTTCTAAGATGAGAATCCTATGTGTGCCTGCAAGCCATGTGTTAAAGTTAACCTCTTTTTCTCTGATGATTGTCAACTTCTGATGGTTTATATATATATATATATATATATATATATTACAGTTGACTAAGCTGAGAAAAAAAATCCAGTCATCAAAT
>CM053589.1:176390005-176408065 GCA_028646515.1 Pseudochirops corinnae | reverse complement strand
ACTTACCTCACATTTAAGTCAATCCCCCTGTACCTTAAGTTCCAGTTGAAGAAGAGCTTTTGAAGGCCATTAGACTACTTTGGTGTGACAAATAACTTGGTGCTGATTCTAATGCACCTGAGATCTACAAGATAGGGGATCCATTGTTCATACAAAGGTTGCCTGAAATTTTCAGGTTATATGGGAAGAGGAGGATGTCCCCCACAAGTCCAAGGATGCCTTCATGGTCCATCTATATAAAGGTAAAGGAAATAGATTGTCCTGTGACAATCACGGGGGTGAGGGGCTCTCTCTGTCCATTATGTACACATATATACATATGGAAATATGTTTACCATATGCATACACAGTGCCTTCCTATTATGCACTGATATAATGATTACTCTTACTTCTCTCCATGGAAGGTTCCTAGGGACCTCATATCCTCAGGATATATTCCTCATTCTGTGAGGCAGCTGGGTATAGGGAGTAGAGTCCCATGTTTAAGATATACTGAGTCTGTGACCTCTCCGTGCTCTATGTCCCTTACTAAGACCACAGATAGGGGCTTAGCTGCATTGGTAGAGGGGGTTTCCTTACCTGAGAGCTCCCTATCCCAATGAAATCAGTCTCTTCCTCTAGTGCACATTCTAACACAAAGCTAGCTAGATCCATGGATGAGACTCACTGAGTTCTTATTGATTGAGGGAGGGCCTCCACAGCAAACCAATCCTGATGCCTCATTGGGGCATGGAGGCAAGGGTGTGCTGGAGTCAGCTTGAACAAACTGTTAACAGTTGATTTTAAATTTTTCAGTGTGATTATTTATACCTTGGGAAGAGCTAGAGGCCCACAACAGGATTGAATGTATTGCTTAATTGATTGTCTAGACATAAGAAAGGCAAGGATAAATTATGGATAATACAGAGGAAACATAAACATTGGTCGGGAGCACAATTGTGACAGAAAGCTTGTCTAATGGGAATACATCCATATAGGTCCTGGATAAATATTTTCTGAGTGAATGAATGACTGAGAAATCTGCTCATTAAAGAGGACTAAGCTGTTCACATTAAACCATCAGTATGTGTGTCCTAACATTAAAGCTGCCAGGGAGGGAGTCCTGGCATCATTACATAGAAAAGCACCTGGCTTGTAGATTAAAAGTCATATATTTAACACCTGGAGGAGTCTAAAATGGTTTGCCTGAAATGATTAATTTATTCATGGATCCAAAATGAGGAAAATCAATTTTCAAGATCAATTAATGGAAAAGATACTCCTCTCTCATTTTTCAAACACTCTGTAAACAAGTCACAAAATTTGGAGAGAGTTCAAAGTTCCCAAAGTAGAAGATGCCTCAGAAACCATCTCAACCCATCCTTTGCCAAACAGAAACATGCTCTAAACGTCCTCTCTATCTAGCTTCCAGTAGGGGGAGCTACCCCCCTCTCCAGGCAGCCCAGTCCATGTTGAGACAGCTCTCAGTATTAGTAAATTATTCCTTCATGGAGCCTAATTCTGCCTCTCTACACCTTTTGCTCACTTCTCCTAGTTCTGATATCTGCAACTAATTCAAAAAGGTCTAATCCCTCTTTGATTTGGCACCATATTCAAATATAACAAGAGTTTTCATGTCCTCCTTTCTCTTCGGATTACTCACCACCAATACTTTCAGAGAGTCCTCATGTGACACAGGTTACCTCCCCTTACCATGCATATCTCAAGAAATATTGTGAGGTTTGTTTGGCCTATTGCTGGGCCATACCTGGCAAAGGGGACTCCTTACTTGACCACTGATTGGTCTGCCTTGCTGAACACTGATAGACTTGGGAATAAGCCATTACATAGCATATATCTATTTATGTGACAGGTACCATGAAGAACTCTTTTTATTAACATTATCTCATGAGATCCTCATAAAAACTCACGAGGTAGGTACAATTATTAACCTCATTTCAGATTTGGGTAAACTGACCAAACCAAGGTAAAGGGACTTGTTCAGGGTCACACAACATTTGTCTGAGGCCAAATTTGAACTCAGATCTTCCAGATTTAGCAATTTATCCATGTACCACTAACTGCCCATAAGCTGTTATAGCCTAAAATGAGACAAAAGTGAGACAATTCCTCCCCTCATGAAGCTCATATTCTACTAGGGGGAAAAGAGGACACCTACAAAATGCATACAGTCACACTAATAACAGAGAATCATGAAATGCTTCTGGAAAGAAGAGACACCTCTGACCTTTGAGAAGAGGGGAAGGATTTCCAGAGACTGAGGTGAGAAGGGAGAGCATTTCATGCATTGGTGGGAGACAGGAGCCTCATGCAAAGACTTGAATTCAGGAGATGGGAAACTACATCAAGGGAACCTGTTCTTTGGAACAAATGGTGGATTATCATGGAGAAGTGCCGAATGAATAATGCCCCTAACTTGCTGAGGGACATATGATGGAGGGTAACCAAGTTCTCCCAAAACATCTTTTCATGAGTAGGAACAGGAGAAATCCACAAGCTTCCCCCAGTACCACCTCAAATACCTATAAAATATGACTCTAAACAAATTTTAGAGCTCCAGACTCCACAAAAATGGTGGAGTAACAAAGCTCCTGCTGAAGGCAGCATGGCAGACGGTGTTTGCAGTGCACTGGAAGCAGAGCCCAGCCCCATGTGGTTTCAGCCCCAGGGTGTCCAGGAGAAGCCGTGGCTATAGGTTTCAGCAGAGCAAATCAGCAGCAGCTGTGGTGATTTCCAGAATCACTAACCCACAATAGCCAAGGAGAAAGGGAAAAGGTCAATGGAACTTGGCTAAATTTGGGGGAGAGTGTCTGGCCAAATTGCCTCCAGAGCTAGAAGGAGTCTGAAGCAGTGGCCCTGCAGCCCCCTCCACGTGGCTGCTTCAGAAGCTCCTGGCTGGCAGATTGCAGGGGGGCCAAGGGATCATTCAGAGGCTAAGTGCTCTTGCCTTGAGCTCCCTGGATCAGATCATGGTCATGGGTGCTGGTCCTGAGGTGCATTTTAAGTGAGCCAAAGCTGGTAGGGTCTGTAAAAAAAACAGCGACCTCCTAATAGCTCAGGCAGCTGCAAAAAATCCCAACAATTTGGGACAGAGCACCTCCCTCTGAAAGCAGAGTTTTACTACTGAGCCCAAACACCAAGTAATTGACTGGCAACATGAACAGGCAAAAGAAGCAAAGCAAGCCCAGCAAGCCAACTTTAGATTCCTTTTTTGGGGACAAAAAGGACCAAAGCATGGAATGGGAGGAAGACAACATAGTCAGAACTCCCACAGCAAAAGCTTCCAAGAAAAATATGAACTGGATAGAGGCCAAAGAGGAGCTTAAAAAGGATTTTGAAAACCAAATAAGAGAAGTGGAGGAAAAATTGGAGAGAGAAATGAGAACAATGCAATAAAATCATGATAAAAGAGTCAACAACCTGACTGAAGAAAATAACACCTTAAAAAAATAGACTAACTCAAATGGCAAAGGAGGCCCAAAAAGCCAATGAGGAGAATAAGGCCTTAAAAAGCCAAATCTGCCAGATGGAAAAAGAATCTCAAAAGCTCGCTGAAGAGAAAAATTCCTTCAGAATTAGAGTGGAACAAATGGAAGCAAATGACTTTATGAGAAATCAAGATACTATTAAACAGATCCAAACAAATGAAAAAATAGAGGGCAATGTGAAATATCTCATTGAAAAAACCACTGACTTGGAAAATAGATACAGGAGAGACAACTTAAAAATTACTGAACTACCTGAAAGCCATGATTAGAAAAAGAACCTAGAAATCATCCTTCAAGAAATTCTCAAGGAAAATTGCCCTGATATTTTAGAACCAGAGGGCAAAACAGAACTTGAAAGAACTCACCGATCACCTCTTGAAAAAGATCCCAAAAAGAAGTCTCCTAGGCCCATTATAACCAGGTTCTGGAGTTCCCAGATCAAGGAAAAAATATTACAAAGTTTCAAGAAGAAACAATATGAATACTATGGAAACACAATTAGGATAGCACAGGATCTAACAACTTCTACATTAAGGGACCCAAAGGCCTGGAATATGATATTCCAGAGATCAAGGGAGCTAGGATTGAAACCAAGAATCACCTACCCAGAAAAACTGAGTATAATATTTCAGGGGAAAATATGGTCATTCAATGAGGTAGAGGACTTTCAAGAATTCTTGAGGAAAAAACCAGAACTGAACAGAAAATCTGACCCTCAAACACAAGAAACATGAGAAGGTAAACACAGAAAAGAAATCATAAGTAACTTATTGAAAGTTGAACTATTTGCATGCCAACATGGAAGAATGAGAATAGTAACTTGTGTAACTTTTCTCAGTATGAGGATAGCTGAAGGGAATACAAATGTATATGTACATATACATACATATATGTCTATATAGGAGGGTATATATGCATATGAATACATATGTGAGTGTGGGTATTTATGTGTATGTAGACAGAGGGCACAGGACAAATAGAATAGGAAGGGATGATATTTTAAAAGGTGTAATTAAGAGGGAGGAGAGGAATAGAATGAGAGGAGACAGGGAGAGTCAGAATGTGGTTAATCATTTCATATAGCAGAGGCAAGGGATAACTAGTACAATGAAGGGGAAGAACAGGAAGGTAAAAAGGGAATGGGTCAATCTTACTCTCATTGAATTTGGCTTAGGGATGGAATGACATACACTCTAAATTGGGTATCTTGCCCTGCAGAAGAGTAGTGGGGAAGGGGATGAGAGGAAGGATGATGGAGGGGAGGGCAGGTTGGGGGGAGGGTTGTTAGAAGCACACACTTCTGTAAAAGGACAGGGACAAAGTAGAGAATAGAACAAGGGGAGACAGAAAGGAGGGAAATATAGTCAGTGTTACACAATATGTCCACAGTGGAGATGTTCTGCATAACTACACATGTATGGCCTGGATTGATTTACCTGTCTTTCCAGTGGGGGTGGGTGACAAAGGAGGAATGGAAAGAATATAGAATTTAAAGTTCTAAAATCTAATGATAAAAAAATATATATCTATTGTTATTATTATTATTATTATTATTATTATTTACATGCAACTGGGAAATAAGGTATACAGGCACTGGGAGAGGGAGATCCATCTCACCCTAGCAGAAAGTCAGAGAGGTGATGGGGGAGGAGATAGGAAAGAGCAGATTGGGGTATGGTGTATACAGTGGAATCACTATTTTGGGGTGGTGGGTAGGGGAAAGACAGAGAGAAAATTTGTAACTCAAAATCATATGGAAATCAATGATTTAAACCAAAAAATAAACAAAAGTTTATTTTAAAAAAAAAACATCTTTTCATGGCATAGGCAGAGCAAGAGTCCTGGATCACATGGGACCATCTCTCGGATCCAGTGGGGTGATTCTTATATTTTAATATTCTTGTTGGTATAGGGCAATGTTATTTAAGTTGGAAAGAGCTGTATCGCAGCATACATCTAATGATGCGTACTGCACCATTCTTTCCAGTTATTGACCTGCCCTCTCTTTATATACTAGAATTGTCTTTTTTTCATGTGTTCTATTCCCTCTTGATCCCCCTCTACTATGTATACACACAGAGAGAGAATTGACCTGATTTCCTTCACAAGCAACAGCCCCTTGGAAGAGGGAAGCTGCTAAGACACAATGGTAAGTAACAAGGCCCATCTTTGAAAAGAAATAGAGACATATGATTCAGGGTTTGTTTGGGTTGTTTTGAGGTAGGGATTTGGGTTTCCCCTGAAAGCTGTCAAGTCCTCAATGGGGCTGGTTGTCAAATTTCCTCTTCGGCTCCCTGTAGAGAGGCAGCATGATGTAGTGGGCAGGGAGTCCAGCTAAGAGTCAGGAAGCTCAGGGTTCAAATCCTACCTCTCACATATCCTAGTTCTCTGTCTTCCACTTAGCTCTCTGGGTCTACAAGTGGCAGAGGAGTCATCCATCTGTCTTGGTAGAGAGAATTTCCACCCTGGAGTCCACACTGTCCAGTAAATCACAGATATGTGATTTTTTTTTATCTCAGTTGTAAACTGACAGTTGTTCCATACTGTTATACCCAAAGACCGTTATTATAATGCTGCTATCCAGGCTACTACCTTGTACTCAATCATGTTGTAAACAGGCTACCCCTTCTCCAAATATGACTGCACCCCTAGTCAGGCAATAATCTGTGCCTAAGTCACCAACCCGGCCAATTTCCCCACTTCTCGCCAAAACCTCTTTCCCTGCCAAATGAAATTGTCCCAGGTACAAGAATTCAGGCTTGGATTTGCATTAAGAAATGGTGGCATATGAACAGAATGGAACATTATTGTCCCTTAAGAAATGAAAACTATGAAGAAATCAGAGAAACATGGAAAGACCTGAATGAACAGATGCAAAGTGAAGAAAGGAGGTGCAGGAAACCAATGCACCAAATTAATATTGCAATGTAAATGGAAAGAAAAATGAAGGAGAAAATCTTCTGAATGCAGATGAAATGCAATAGGCAATTTTGTTCCCAAAGGATAGGAGAAGATGTATTTATGAATTGTAAGAATTGCATTAATGTGTTATTATGCAATATGGCACATGCAGTAAGATGAGCAAGCATTCAGAGTGCACCTGCTCTGTGCCAGGCCCTGAGCTAAGTGCTTTCCAATTCTTGTCTTATTGGATCCTCACAACCCCCCTGGGAAATAGCTGCTACTATCTACATTTTACAATGCAGGAAACTGAGGCAAGAAGAGGCAAAAAGTGACTTGACAAGGATCACCCAGTATTGTTCTCATCTTGTGAGAAAAGTGGATGACTATGGAGGCAGAAGCTAACATATACAATGGTACTGTGGATACAGGGAGTCAGTACGACAAAGGTTTGAACCATGCATCAGCCACCAGCTTGGGCACTCTGAACAAGCCAGAGTGTTGCTAGGGTCTTATCAAGGCCTCAGTTTCCTCATCTGTAAAATGAGCATGCTAGACTCAATGACCTCTAAGTTCCTTTATAGCTCTAAATCCATGATCGTGGGATGCCATGAGGCATAATTGCTTCACTGGGTTGGTTGGTTTTGCTTGACTAGTTTATATATTCATAGCACTTTTCTAATATTCTCTCATTTGATCCTCACAACAGTTCTGGAAAGCTATTATTGTCTCCACTTTACTTAGGAAGAAATGGAGGTGGATAGGATAAGTGACTTGCCCAGAGTCACACAGTTAATATCTCAAGCCAGATTGAACCCAAACTTTGCTGACTCCACATCCAGTGCCTTATTCACCGTGTCCCCTTGTAGACTTCATGGTGGATTGCCAGGAAAAGGAACTGAATATTGGGGAGTGACTGTGGAATAAAAGAGGAAACAATTACAAAACTTATAAAAGCAAAAATTCTAGCCATTTTCCCTCCCCAACCACTTTTAATCTTTATCTTTTCTTTGTTCAATAGAATACCATGCTAGGGGTTCTCCTTGCTCTGGCTATCATTGGGACATTTTGTGATGCTCAGTGCACAATTACACCTCTGCAGATCATTAAAGGGGCTCAACCAAAAGGTAAACTTTTGTTTACACCTGTTTCCTGTCTTTAGGGACAGGAGCATTTGTTTAGCAGGAAAAGTGACTGGGCCAAACTTGAATGGTTTATCTGTGTCCACTGGGGCCAAGAACCATGGGATGGGAGTAGTGGGCAAAAGGTGGGAAAAGTGGATTTAATCTAAAGATATGCTGAGAAGGAGGAAAGAGGCAGCTGTTTAAACATACATGTAAGGTCCTTCCTCCATCATCTCCCTTCCACCACATAATTAAGAGGCAGTCCTTATTATGTACATGTGATACGTTTCTCAGGGGCAGCATGTGTTAGCAGTTAAAGAGCTAGGATGAAGTGTGGAAGATCTGGTTTTGATTCCCTCTCCTGACATTTGAGTGGTTTTGTGTTGCTGGGAAAACTAGAGCCCCTTTATGCTTCAAGAGCTTACCTACTTAGTCACTCAGTTCCTCACGCTTCTATTGAATATCTCCTGTGTGCAGAAGGTTGCAGCTACGAAGACAAAAGTAATCATGGAGAGAAAATTAAGATGGAAGAAAAAGTCCCTTCCTTCATGGAGCTTTTGTCCTTCTCTTTGACCTGCAAACACTTATCTTGCAAATTAACATCTTACATATTTCCAATTGTCACTGTGAAGGCTCGGGAAATGATTTAAAGGCTCTCCTTTTCAAATTTTTTTTGAAGGGGGGGGAACGGAATGGGCAATTAAGGTGAATTGAGTTGCCCAAGGTCACACGACCAGTGAGTGTTAAGTGTCTGAAGCCGAAATTGAACTCAGGTCCTCCTGACTCCAGGGACAGTGCTCTGTCCACTATGCCACCTAGCTGCCCCTTAAGGGCTATTCTTAACTGAATGGAGTGGGAAGCATTAGAGGAGTTTGCCAAAGGAAATGAGAGAACCTCCTTGGAAGGCCTTTAAAAGTGGCTCAGATTTTCCATTTTAGGATGGCTCAGTATGGTACCATTCAAGGTGACTTTAAGGACTTGCTAACATCTGTTCTAGAGGCATCAATCACGTTTTAACAGAAGATTTGCCACATGTTCTTTCCTAGGTTGCCTGGATACTAGCGGCATACTCCACAAATTTGACACTGAATTTAAACATGACTGTTTGGACTGTTCATGTGACTCAAGAGTTGGACTAACCTGCTGCGATAAGTGAGTTCAAGACTGGCGCTAAAGAGACAGAGTAGAAAGACAAAATTTTCTTGCTGGAAGGGATCACAGGGCTATAAAGTAGAACACCTCTATGAACCAGAAACCACCCCTCAACCAGTATCTATGGGGACATCATTTGAAAGCCTTCAGTGAGGGCAGCTCCTTCTCCTTCTGGAGAGTTTTTATGCTTAGGAAGCTTTGCTCCCATTGCTCTTCATTAAAAACACACTCTTCTCAGCCTTCATCCCCAGCTCACAGCTTGATAGAAGGTTCCCTTCTTCAGGATATGATTCTTATATTGATCCTTTTCTGACACAGTTTTTCACTGTCTCCAGTTTTGTTATTCTGTGAATGTGCCTCAGATGACCAATTTCCTTCCCAGAAGTTTACTCCCTGAGCTGGAAATCATATTCTGGATGTGTTCCAAACAGGAAAGAGTAGAGGAAGACTTTAACCTCTCTAGTAGAAAATGTGTGGAGCATTGCACTTGGTGTCGGGAAAACCTTCCTCAGACATATACATTTATCTGTGTGACCTTGGGAGAGTCATTAGTCTTTTATGAGCTGCTGTTTCTTTATACATGTTTTAAAAAATGAAGTTTTGACCTTGCTGACTTCTAAAGTTCCTTCAGTTTGAAACCTAGGATCTATGATACTTTTCTATTGAAATGTCAGCTCATCACCTGACTATCTGAGTGACCTTGGGCGAGTCACTTGATCAGTCTCAGCCTCATTTTCCTCATCTGCTAAAAGAAGAGGTATTTGGACTTGGCATCTACTAAGGTCACTTCCCCTTTGAAATCAAGGATGTGTTATTCTTTTCTATTTAAATCCAAGATCAGAAACATATCAGCTGTGTGATCCTGGGTTTAGTGCAAGCTAACAAGCACCAAAGACCTAAAGTGTTGGCCATGTATCCTTGTGCATTGATTGAAATGGCCCATTAGGTGGTTGGGGAGGACAGGTGGTTCATGATCAGAAGTTGTCTGGGGAAAAGGTAAGAATTTTAATAGATTATTCATCTGTTCCCAAGGGCCACCTTAATCTTTCACAATTTTCTTCCACCAACAGGATGAAGAGGCCTAAATTTTATAGCAAAGAATTTTGCAAGATAATTTTTTCAAAAAGTGACTGTAGGTACATTGCTGTAAAGAAAGCTAATCCTTCTAAGGTGTGTAAAACATATAGGCATAGATATAAAGGTTAGCAACTGCACCTGCTCCTCCTGATGTCTCTGTCAAAGTTATTACATCTGAAAGGGACTTATCAAGGCTTGAAACACTGGCACTTTCCTTGTAACTCAGAGCATCAAGCAATTGGGAACCCTGTGGGCATGACCTTCTATCTTCATTCTTCTGAAGGCATTGTCAAGTCTTCAGCATACTGATTTAAAGCACAAAGTGATGCCTCTGTGGCCTCTGAGATCCTCCAGGCAAAATGTTCATGGCTCCTGTAACCTGCTGTCTGTTCAATGCCCAAAGAAAATATATTGTTCTGTAGCATGAAATGGATCTGTTCTTTTTTTTTAAAGAAACTACAGGGGGCACTAGGTGGCTCAGTGAGTAGAGAACTGATCCTGAAGTCAGGAATATCTGAGTTCAAATCCAGTCTCAGACACTTGACACACTTACTAGCTGCGTGATCTTTGGCAAATCACTTAACAGCAATTGCCCTGCCTTCTCCCACACCCCAAAAAAAGAAACAATGTCCAAATTTAGCAAAGAAGTGGAATCGTTCTCTCTGATTTTTTCTGGGGCAGTTCCTTGGAATACACTTTGGGGCTCAAAAACTTTTTTTTTTTTTTGCTTCTATTCACCTCCCAAATTTATGTTTGAGACTCCTGGAACCTCATCCTAGAAGAACCAATATTAAAAAAAAAACAACCAGAAATACTAAAAACATACCGGAAGGTGAAAGATGGCATATTTACCAGTGATGATGACTTTCAGTTGAGCTGTATCATAAATTATATCCAGCATATATACATATATATAATATATACACACTCATATAAATACATCAAGCATATATATATATATATATACATATAAATGTAACCAGCATATATATGTACATTTACAGACACGTATATGTTGGAGAGAAACGGGAGGTTGTTCAGTCCTATGGTGAGAATGAGAGACAACAGATGGGTAGCCTTAGCATTTCCTTGGTATCCTTGAAATCATAACTGAATGAGAGTGTAGTGACCCTCCACTCTAAGCCGAGGGCAGTCCTGAAGCTGGGAAGTTTTACATGAGGGTCCTACCATGAGAGTCTGATATTATATAAAAAGTAGTGTATTGAGATTCAGAGAACTTCAAATATTTCAGTAATCAATCAAAACCATTTCTTATGCACTTACTATCAATCAATTAACGGGCATGGATCATACTCCTGCTATGGTCCAGGTACTGTCCTCAGTTCTAGGGATAGAAAGAAAGGTAAAAATATCTGTAGCATTCCCTCTGGAGCTCACTCTCCAAACTTACTTGGCACTAACATGTTTGCTTCCCCCAGGAGAGAACATGACTTCATCCCTTGGGTTTCTTGAATTGTCTGAAGGACTGTAGTTTCTATTGTTGGGCATTGGTCCATATTTAGGGTATCCTCTCATGTCAATCAACTAGTCAACTATTACCTTACAGAAAGGGCATTTATTGAGAATCCATTGTAACACTAAAAGTTACTACATTCTACCAATGAGGAGTAGTATTTATCTAAAACCAATACCAATTTGACTGGGGATGTGGAAAACCTAGAAGCTCTCCCAGTAAGATCAGAGGTGAAGCAAGAATGCCTATAGTAGGCACACAACTATTATGTGGTATTGAACTAGAAATGCTAGCTATAGCAATAAGACAAGGACAAGAAATTGAAGGAATTAGCAAAGGTGATGAAGGTACAAAACTATCACTCTTTGTAGATGATAGGATGGTATGCATGGAATATCCCAGAGAATCAACTAAAAAACTATTTGAAATAATTAAACAAAGTTGCAGGATACAAAATGAACCCACACAAATCATCAGCATTTCTATATATGACCAGCAAAATCCAGCAGTAAGGAAGAGAAAGGGAAATTCCATTTAAAATAACTGTAGAGATGATCAAATACTTGGGAGACCACCTACCAAGACAAACCCAGAAACTATATGAACACAATTACCCAACACTTTTCACACAAATAAAGTCAGATCCAAACAACTGGAAAAATACCAATTGTGCATGAGTAGGTAAAGCTGATATGATGAAAACGACAATTCTAGCCAACTTCATAGGCTTATTCAGTGCTTTACCAGTGAAACTTCCAGAAATACTGTATAGAAGCAGAAAAAGGAGTAACAAAACTCAACTGGAAGAAGAAAAATTCAAGACAATCAAGGGAATTAATAAAACACTGTGAAGGAAGGTGGCCTGGGTATACCTAATCTCAACCTGTATTACAAGGCAGCAATCATCACAAAAGTCTGGTACTGGCCAAGAAATAGAGTGGTGGAGCAGTGGAATAAATTGACTACACAATACACAGTCATAAACAACCATAGTAATCTTGTGTTTGACAAATGCAAAGATCCAGACTTTGGGGCCAAGAACTCATTATTTGACAAAAACTGATGGGAAAACTGGAAATCAGTATGACAGAAGCTAGGTATAGGATAATTCTTCACACCATTTACTAAGTTAAGGCCAAAATGGGATTGGACATAAAAGGGTATACCATGAGCAAAGTGGGGAATCTGGAATAGTTTATCTGTCAGATCTATGCATAAAAGAAGAATTTATTGCCACACAAGATACAGAGCACATTACAGAAGGCAAAATGGATTTTTTTTACTCAATGAAAGAGGTTTTGCTCAAATAAATGCAATGCAACCAAGATTAGAAGGAAAGCAGATAACTGGGAGGAAATTTTTATGATGTGTCTCTGATAAAGGCTTCATCTCTCAAATACAGAGAATTGAGTCAAAATTTATAAATATGAATCATTCCCCAACTGATAAATGATCAAAGGACATGAACAGGTAGTTTTGAGATGAAGAAAACAAAGTTACATATCATCACATGAAAAAAATGCTCTAAATCATTATTGATTGGAGAAATGCATATTCACACAACTCTGAGGTACCACCTCATTCCTATCAAATTTGCTAATATAACAGAAAATAAAAATTTGAAATGTTTAAGGGTATGTAGGAAAATGGGGAAACTCAGGCACTATTGGTAGAGTTCTGCACTGATCCAACCATTCTGGAGAGCAACTTGGAACTATGCCCAAAGAGATATAAAACTGTGCATCCCCTTTGATCCAGCAATACCACTGCTGGGTCTTTATCCAAAACAGATTTCTAAAAACAAAAGGAAAAACTGGAACTTGAGATACACAGGCACTGTGGTTGGGAGATCCATCCTGCCCTACCGAGAAGTGACATAGGAGAGAATAGACTGGGGGAGGGGGGCACACTGGGATGGCTGTTTTGGGGCGGTGGGTGGGGGAAAGAGGGGGAGAAAATATGTAACTCAAAATCTTGTGGAAATGAATGATGCAAACTATAATAAAATTAAAAAAAAAACAAAAGGAAAGAGGCTTATATGTACAAAAATATTTATAGCAGCCTTTTTGTGGTGGCAAAGATTTGGAAATCGACAGTAACGCACCACAATTAGGGAAGGGTCAAAAAACTTGTGGTATATGATTGTAATGGAATACCATTGTGCTATAAGGAATTGTGAGCAGGTGTTTTTAGAAAAACCTGGAAAGACTTACATGAACTCATGCAAAGGGAAGGAAGCTGAACCAGGAGAATATTGTATACAATAACGGCAATACTGTGTAATGATCCACTGTGAATGTCTTTGCTGTTCCCAGCAATACAAAGATCCAAGACAATTTCTTTTTTCTTCAATATTTTATATTCACCCAAATGCATTTGAAACCATTTTAATCTCAATTTTTAAAATTTTAAGTTTCAAATTATATCTTTTCTATCCCTCCCTTACCTGAGATGGTAAGTAATCAGACATTGGCTATAAATGTGCAATCAGGTAAAACACATTTCCATATTAATCATTTTCTGGGAGAATATGAAAGAAAGAAGGAAAGAAAAAAGGAGAGAAAGAAAGAGAAAGAAAACAGAAAGAATGAAAAAAGAAAGAAGGAAAGGAAGAAAGAAAGGAAGGAAGGAAGGAAGAAAAGAAGGATGGAGGGAAGGAAGCAAGTAAGCAAGGAAGGAAGGAACAAAGAAATGAAGGAATAATGGAATGAAGTAAGGAAATTTAGGTATTTAGAGTGGTGGAGATGGAGTCAGGAAGATCTGAGTTCCAATCTTGTCTCCATTGCTCATTAACCTAAGATCTTTAGTGGTGTCACCCTAAGCAAGCCACTTGACTTCACTGAAACTCAGTTTCCTTATTTGTAAAATGATAGGAGGTAGAGACAATAATAGGCTTTGTATCTCTTCACTTCTTTATCCCTCCATTCCTGGCTCTCCCGAATTCTCTCTTCACCATAACCAGCAGTCTTCTCACCCTGCAGTTTACTCCATCACAGCGGCCTTGGCACCCGGGAAGATACCTTTTTTCCTGTGTCTCTTTCCTCTAGCCTTCATTTTAAGGGAAATGTCCTGCTTAGTCATGTTCATTCTTTCATTTGTCTTTGAGCTTCCCTTCTGCCTCTCTCGACTTTACGCTCCACCATGCTCTAGAATAAGTGCTTTCTCTTCCACATCCCTTTGGTGCCCTGATGAGATCAATAAGTGAATTAATGTAGAAGGTGAGTCTGGTGGTCGCTTCAGTTCCTGCTTCACAAAAGAGGCACAAGGATGGATGCTCCAAGGGAATGGGGGTGGGTGGGAGGAGAAGCAGAAGTGGAAGAAGCAGGAGGAGAAGCTGGCAGATTTTTTAGATCATCATATCAGTACATTCCACTCACACCTCTACTTCCTGTGTATGTATTCTCCTTCTAACTGGCCTCCTAATGCAAAAAATTATGTTACAAATATCACTCTCCCATGTAGGAATATAAACAGTTGATTTTTATAGAATCCCTTATAATTTGTATTTCCTAACTACTTGTTTATGCTGGTTCTGCATCTTGTATTTGAAAGCCAAATTTTCTATTCAGTTCTGGTCTTTTCATCAGGAGTACTTGAAAGTTCATTGAATGTCCATTTTTCCCCTGAAGAATTATACTCAGTTTTGCTGGGTAGGTGATTCATAGGTGTAATCCTAGATCTTTTGGTCTCCAGAATATCATATCCTTATTCCTCAATACTTTAATATAGAAGCTGCTAAATCTTCTATTAACCTAACTGTAACTATATGATATTTCAATTATTTCTTTTTGGATGCTTACAGTATTTTTTCCTTTACCTGGGTGGCATGGAATTTGGCTGTAATATTCTGGGGAATTTTCATGGTGGGACCTTTTTCTGGAGGTGATTGGTGGATTCTGTCCATTTCTATTTTACTCTCTGCTTCTATAATATCAAGGAAATATTCTTTGGTAATTTATTGAAAGATGATGTCTAGTCTCTTTTTTTGTTTATCATGGCTTTCAAGTAGTCCAATAATTCTCAAATTATCTCTCCTGTATCTATTTTTTCAGGCCTTTGTTGATCCAATGAGATAGTTCACATTTCCTTCTATTTTTTTCATTCTTTTGATTCTGTTTGATTCTTTCTTGATGTCTCTTAAAATCGTTAGCTTCCACTTGCCCAACTCTAACTTTTAAGGAATTAATTACTTCAGTGATTTTTTTTCTCATTTCCTATTTGATCAATTATATTTTTATAAGGAGTTCTCTTTCTTCTGAGAAAAAGGTTCATTATTTTCTATTCCATTTTAGGTTTCTCAAGAGATCTATCATATCTCACTTTCCAGAGTTTTATTCACCTCTTTAACAACTTTCTTCTTTATTTTTGGTAAGGCCTTAGATAGTCTTCTATTCTAAAAAAGAAAGAAAGAAAGGTTAAAGGAAGATGATGACGGAGAATTCTTCGAGTATTTTTGTCTTATAGTTCAACTATGAATAATTTAGCTATTCTGAACAATACAATGATGCAGGGCAATTCCAAAGGCCTTAAGATGAAAAATGTTATCCACCTCCAGAGAAAGAACTGATAAAATCTGAGTGTAGATTTAAGCACCATTTTTTTTGCTTTCTTTATTTTACATCATGTCTTATTTGGAAATATATTTTGCATAATTTTACATGTACAATTGAAATCACATTTCTTGCCGTCTTAATGGGTAGTGGAGGAACAAGAGGTAGGGAGGGAATTTAAAACTCAAAAAAATTTTTAATGAATGTTAATTCCCCATCAGTTGGGGAATGACTGAATAGGATTATAATGGATTACAACAGTGTGATAAGAAATGATAGGCTGATATCAGAAAAATTTACACAAACTGATGCAAAGTGAAGTGAGCAGAACCAGAACATTGTACACAGTAACATAAATACTGTCCAGAGATCTCAACAATACAATGATCCAAGACAATGCTAAAGGACTCAAGACAAAACATGCCATCCACCCTCAGAGAGATCAGTGAGGGAGTCTGCATGCAGATGCAAGCATACAATTTTTTACTATATTTTTAACAAATTTAGCCCTTTTGGGACTGTGTCTTCTTTAATAATATAAATGAAATGGAAATACATTTCAAATGATTGGACACGTATAATCTATATCAAATTGCTTACTGTCTCAGGGAGAGGGGAAGGTGATGAAGGGAGGAAGAAAATTTGGAACTCAAAATTTCAAAAAAAATGAGTGTGAAAAATTGACCTTGTATATAACTCGGTAAAAATAAAAATAAAACATTTTTTTTAAAAAATGTATTTTAAACAAAAGTTAAGGCAATTGAAAATTACCCAGAAAGCAAAATAGAATTCCCTTTCAAAAAAAACCCTGTTGTATAGCTACCTTCCTTTTTCATTCCACAGTCACTGCTGAATATACAGTTGCTAGTCAAACCTACAACAACGCCTTTGAAATACCAGAGTCAGGTAGGGGTACAGTGGAGTGAAGCAGAGAAGGGGATGCAGATGGGGATACTTTGCTGGCACAGGGTACTGCTTGACTCTGGGTATAGTTATTCAGGGGGAGTGAGTGACCCGTTACAAAGTAAATGAATAAAGGGCAATGCCCCAGGGAGGGGCACTATGACAAGGAGATTTGAGTCTGAAATAACCAAACCATATGGTAGTTTTAAAGTGCATTTTTTAATCAGGGCTGTGATTTAATAGTTGGGGTAAGGTGGCCTCTAAAGAGAAAAACTGTCTCCACTAAGGCAGATGGACAACTGCCCAGCCACTTTGAGCCTGAAAGTTAAGTGGCAGATTGACAGCTAGTATACATGGGAGCCAGGACCTGAACCTCCCTGTTCACTACATCGTGCTCCTTCTGTTTTCATTCTGTTCTAACAGTTTTCATTCCATTGACTTTTGATTAATTTAATTAATTAAGCATCTACTCTATGCCTCATACTGTGCTAAGTACTAGGAATATAGAGGAAGGTAAAAATGAAGAAAACTTTCCCTCTACTTAAGAAACTTAGAGGGACGGAGATTTTTGACATGTTGTTCAAACAGCGATGAACAAAGAAAACATGTGCAAGAAAAATCAGACATAATCAGTACAGAAAAGCAAAAGCATTACTGAGGACCTATTAAGTCAAACATGTGTCACTGAATCAGGATCTCTTTGTCACTTTGCTTATTGCTCATACTTTGTTCACTTGGGTCCGTCTGATTTCGTGTGTTTCATTACGGGTTCTTTTCCTGTTTCTCTCTCTTGTGATTTGTGAGTGCCTCTGATTTTCCTCTTCTTACATTATAGTTACTCTTTATGGTACCTAGCTTGGGGGATATGTGCTCAGAGAACTGTGGGAATTGCTCAACAAAACTGACTCCATCTTGTAAAATTGACTCCACCTTGAGACTTAAGTTTCATTTCCTGCAAATTCCACCTGCTTGCTAATCAGGAATTGAGTGACACACTGTTGCACCTCCTGGAATATCCACCTGCTCATTCCCCCCCCTCCCAATTCCTCCAACTCCCCTAGTCTCCCACCCAACTCACAAAGTCCTTAATCCTTCATCCCATTACAAGTCAGATTGCCTTGTCTTGTATCCTGGTTGACATCCTGTTAATTGTTGACTTTTCATGCATAAACATTTATCTTCCCCTGTATTTGGGATCTTGTGCCAAGCTGAGGAGATCTGATCCCAAATTGTTAAATAAATGGCATGCCTTGCTTAATAATTTGATATGCTTGGAAGCTCAAACCTTTGTTTCTTTGGTTATTACAGATTTCTCCTATCACAGTTTCTTTTACAAAGTCATCCAGGATGAGTAAGGACTCCAAAAGGAAGCCTATATAAAAAACTGCCTT
>CM053589.1:176356063-176389505 GCA_028646515.1 Pseudochirops corinnae | reverse complement strand
TTTTTCATCAAGCATGCTTGAGAGTCCTCCACCTCATTGAATGATCATATTTTCCCCTGAAACATTATACTCAGTTTTGTTGGGTAGGTGATTCTTGGTTTTAATCCTAGCTCCTTTGACCTCCAGAATATCATATTCCAAGACCTTTGATCCCTTAATGTAGAAGCTGCTAGATCCTGTGTTATCCTGATTGTGTTTCCACAATATTGGAATTGTTTCTTCTTGGAAGCTTGTAATATTTTCTTCTTGATCTGGGAACTCCAGAACCTGGCTATCATATTTCTAAGAGTTTTCTTTTTTTGGATCTTTTTCAAGAGATGATCAGTGAATTCTTTCAATTTCTATTTTGCCCTGTGGTTCTAAAATATTGGGGCAATTTTCCTTGAGAATTTCTTGAAGGATGATTTCTAAGTTCTTTTTTTGATCATGGCTTTCAGGTAGACCAATAATTTTTCAATTGTCTCTCCTGGATCTATTTTCTAGGCCACTGGTTTTTCCAATGAGATATTTCACATTGCCTTCTATTTTTTTTTCATTTGTTTGAATCTGCTTTATAGTATCTCAATTTCTCATAAAGTCATTCACTTCCATTTGCTCCAATCTAATTCTGATGCAATTATTATCTTCAGTGGGCTTTTGAAATTCTTTTTCCATCTGACAAATTCAGCTTTTCAAGGCATTCTTCTCCTCATTGGCTTTTTGGACCTCTTTTGCCATTTGAGTTAGTCTATTTTCTTCAGAAGGTGTTATTTTCTTCAGAAAGGTTGTTGACTCTCTTTTCATGATTTTCTTGCATCATTCTCATTTCTCTTCCCAATTTTTCCTCCTCTTCTCTTTTCAAAATCCTTCTTGAACACCTCCATGTAACCAGTTCATATATTTCTTGAAAGTTTTTGGTTCAGGAGTTCTGACGTGTTGTCTTCCTCTCATTCCATGCTTTGATCCTCTTTGTCCCCAAAAAAGGAATCTAAAATTGGATGGCTGTTTTTGCTTTGCTTCCTTTGCTTGATCATGTTGCTAGTCAATTACTTGACTTTTGAGCTCTTTGCTACAGTAGAACTCTGCTTCCAGAGGGGAGCGCTTTGTCCCAAATCACTGGGGTTTGCATAGCTGCTGGAGCTATTAGGAAGGCACTGTTTCTGCAGCCCCATCAGCTTTGGCTCATTGGTCAAACACCTCAGGGCCACCACCCAAGACTGTGATCCTACTCCAGACAGGTTAAGGCAAGAATGCTTAGCCTCTAAATGGTGGCTTGGCCCTTCTATGATGTGCAGGCTGGGAGCTCTGAAGCAGCCACATGGAAGAAGCTGCAGGGCTGCTTCCACCACTTCTCTCTCCTGGAGTAGAGGCCGGACCAGGCCTCCATCCCCCCCCCAGATTCTGCAGAGTTCCACTGACCTTTTACTTTGTCTTTGGTATTTATGGGTTGATAATTCTGGAAACCACCCAGCTACTGGTGATCTACTCTCTCAAATGCTCCAGCCATGGATGGTTGTGGCCACCCTGGAGCTAAAACTGAGTGCTCACACGTCACTGGGTTCTGCTCCCAGTGTGCTGCAATGGACCCTTCCTGCTGGCCTGCCAGGCTGCCTTCAGTGGGAGATTTGTTTCTCTCTGTCACTTTGTAGGTTCTGTAGCTTTAAAATTTGTTTAGAGTCACATTTTATAGATATTTGAGGTGGTTATGGGGGGAGCCCACAGAGTTTTCCTGCTTTTATGCTGCCATCTTGACTCCACCCCCTAGAAGATCCTTAATAAATGATTATTGATTGATAGTCTATATTCATGCATTGGTTTTTACCCAATTTCTAAATTTATCATCATTGAACAAGACCTTCAGGTTTGACATGGGCCTTTTTTTTTCTACATTTTTATTTAAAGTTTTGAGTTCTAAACTCCATTCCTATCTTCTTCTCTCCTTTCCTACCTCTCTGAGATGGTATGCAATCAAATATAGGTTATACGTGTTAGTCATTTTCTACAAGAAGTCTTGAATGAAAGAAAAATAGGAAAGAAAGTGAAAAATAGCATACTTGAGTCTGTACTCAAACAATATCATTTCTTTCTCTGGAGGTGGATAGTATGCTTTATCATTAGTACTTTGTGATTGTCTTGGATCATTGTACTGTGGAGAATAGTGATGTCATTCACAGTTCTTCATCAAATAATATTGTTCTTACTGTGTACAATGTTCTCCTAGTTTGGTTCACTGAATTATGTATCAGTTCATGTAAGTCTTTCCAATTTTTTTTTTCATCAATATTCAGTAGTGAAATTGTTCTATAATTTTCTTTCTCTCTTTTGGCTTTTTAGGTATCATCACTGTATTTGTGTCATAAAAAGAATTTGGTAAGACTTCTTTACCTATTTTTTAAAAAATAGTTTATATAGTATTGGGATTAATTGTTCTTTAAACATTTGATAGAATTCATTTGTGAATTCATCTGGCTCTGGAGATTTTTTCTTAGAAAGTTCATTGATGGCTTGTTCTATTTCTTTTTCTACCATTGGATTATTTGAGTATTTTATTTCTTCATCAATCTGGGTAATTTATGTTTTTGTAGATATTCATCCATTTCATTTAGATTGTCAAATTTATTGGTATATAATTGGGCAAAATAGCTCCTAACAATTGTCTTAATTTCCTCTTCATTAATGGTGAATCCAAATCTTTCATTTTTTATACTAGCAACTTGGTTTTCTTCTCTCATTTTTTGAATCAAATTAACCAATGATTTATCTAGTTGATTTTTTTTTCACAAAATGAGCATCTAGTTTTATTTATTCAATGATTTTCATCCTTTCAGGTTTATTAATCTTCCATTTGATATTCAGGATTTCCAATTAAGTGTGTAATTGAGGATATTTCATTTGTTCTTTTTCTAGTTTGTTTTTTTCTTAGCACACCCATTTCATTGGTTTGCTCTTTCTCCATTTTATTGATGTATGCAGTTAGAGATATAAATTTTCTCCTAAGTACCACTTTGGCTACATCCCACAAATTTTGGTCTGTTTTCCCATTGTTGTCATTTTCCTTAATGAAATTATTGATTATTTCTATGATTTGTTCTTTGATCCACTTAGTTTAGGGATTAGATCATTTAATTTCCAATTAAATTTTAATCTCTTTCCATTTCCATTTTTGAATGTAATTTCTTTTGATTTATCATCTGAAAAATATGCATTTACTATTTCTGCTTTTCTTCATTTGGTTGTGAAGCTTTTATGTCCTAATATTTGGTCAGTTTTTGTGTAGGTGCCGTGTATTGCTGAGAAAATGGTGTATTCTTTTCTATTTCCATTCAATTTTCTCCAGAGATTCAACATATCTAACTTTTCCAGGATTTTATTCCCCTCTTTCACCTTTCTCTTGTTCATTTTTTGGTTAGATTTATCTAGTTCTGAGAGGAAAAAGTTGATATCCCACACTAATACAGTTTTGTTTTCTATTTTCTCCTGTAATTCATTCAACTTCTTTTTAAAAAAATTTAGATATTATACCATTTGGTGCATATATGTTTAGTATTGATATAACTTCATTGTCTATGATACATTTCAGCAATATACAGTATTCCCTCCTTATCTCTTCTGATTAGATATACTTTTGTTTTTGCTTTGCCTAAGATCATGATTGCTACTCCTGCTTTCTTTGCTTCAACTGAAGCATAATAAAATCTCCTCTAGCCTCTTACCTCTACCTGTGTGTATCTCTTGGCTTCAGATATGTTTCTTGTAAACAGCACATTGTAGGATTCTGGTTTTTAATCTTTTCTGCTATCATTTTCCATTTTATGAGTGAATGCATCCCGTTTGCATTTATAGTTATGATAACTAACTGTGTATTTCCCTCCATGCTATTTTCCCCTTGTTTATTCCCCTCTTTCATTTACCCCATACCCTTTCCCTCCTCATAAGTGTTTTACTTCTAATCACTGCCTTCCACAGTCTTTTTCCAGTCTCTTCTTCCCCTTATATTATCCCTGTCCCTTTTTACTTCTTCATAGGGTAAGATAGATTTCTGTCTCCAACTTCTGTATCCCTCTTTGAGCCAATTTTGATGATGCCAAAGTTTAAATTTGACCTCTCCAATCCTATCCTCAATTATAATATTTCTTTCATGCTTCTTTTATGTGGGCTGATTTACCTCATTCAATCTCCCCCCTCTTTATCTGGGGCAATTTTGTTTCTCAACCTTTTATTTTTATTTTTTTGGGTTCCAAAAAAGTCACCTAGTATCCACACCCTCTGCCTGCATATACACCTTCTAATTGCTCTTATAATGATAAAGTTCTTAAGGATTACAAATATTACCTTGCCATATAGAAATACAGTTTAACCTTATTCAATTTCTTATATTTTCTCCTTGTTTCTTTTTCACCTTTTCATGTTTCCCTTTTGGAGGTCAATTTTTTTATTCAGCCCTGGTCTTTTAATTAGGCATGAATGAAAACATAGGTGACTGAGGAATGCTAGAATGAGAGACTAACTTATTCCCTGGATACAGTTCTGAGAAGGTTCAAACAAGGTGAACCTCAGAGCTAAATTCTCAGGGAAGAGCATTTAGTGCCTAGTAGGGAACCAGTTCTCTTCAATAGCAGCTACCTCTCATAATCTGATTATACATGTACACAAATCAATTGTATCAAAGCCCTGGGAAGACACATATAGCTAACAAGGGCAATAACCTAAAACAAAGAATTCAGGTGGAGAACAACAGTGTCTTGAAGCATCTCCATCTGTGTTTCTTTTTTTTCTTTTTCTTTTTCTTTTTTGCTTTTCCTTCTCCCTTTCACTTGCATGAAAGACCAAAAAGCATCTCAGGTTTAAAAATAAAAAACCCAAAACCAGGGAGTGGGTATCTCAGACACAGATAACCCTTTGTGATTTATTGAAAGAGTTGTCCCAGAAATGATTATGAAGGAGTACGACTTGACAATAAAAAATTGAAGAGCATTAGAAGGCTTTTTTTTTTTAACCCTAAGTCAAATAGGTGTCTGAGATAAAGGAGTAAGACTCAACACCAGGGATTTAGATTTGCAAAAATTCCCCACTGTTAATCTGGGGAATTCTCCCTTTCTTTGAATCTTAATTAAGTGTAGTAGCTCATGGCCTTGCTTAAGACTAAAGAGCTCTTAGCCTACCCTTATCAATAAGGGGTTTTCTAAGCACTGAACCCTAGCAGACGGAGCCAAAGAGACCTATGGCTTTCCTAAAGAGATGAAATCCAGAAACTGAATGCAGAAACAAGAAAAAGGCAAAATACCAGAGAACAAAAGACTGACCAGCCAAGACTTCAGAGATCCACACCCTACAAAGCCCATATGCCACATTCACATAACAAAGCCTCCAATCTTTGACAAGATTGGGCCTAATGGAAGTTGTACAATGTAATTACCAGAAGACAATGGCTACTCTTCAGTATAAGAGGAAAGAGTTGCCCTGCAGAAACATGAAAGACACCTAAGTGCTCCTACTTTAATAAAAGACAAATCAAAAAATAAAAGAACAATAATATTAGGTGGGAGCAAGATGAAAGTCTAGTTCCCAATCATTCTTCTATTTTCATTTATTGACCCAAGTCATCCTGGAATGTACTCCTTTCTCTTTTCTGTAATTTAGAATCTTTGTGTTCTCTTTTATGACTAGATGCAGAGGAAAGTAGGCAGAGCTCAGAAAAAAGCAACCCAACAGCCAGATATACCTGACTATAACAATGTAAACGGAAAGAATAAAAATAGAAGTTGAGTTATATAATAATGACCTGTGTTCCTACGGTGACCAAGCTTGTCCTAGGAGAAGAGGTGAGAAGATGTTTCTCCTTCCTTCACTCCTCAGCATGAGGATTGTCGAGGCATGGCAGATATGACCAGTCTTAGTTGAGAAGTTGGCTAGATTTTTCCAAGTTGTTTTCTATTTTTCTTCTCTTTTTTGGATGTCGTTTATTTATTGTTATTATTATTTTTATAAAGTATAGCTTCAGGGGAGTTGGGTTTCATGAAAAAATGAAGTCAGTGTCAGAGCACAACATATGTCAACAACATTTTAAAATCTGCTGAAAGGCATCAAAAAAATTCTTACCTTCCTTTGAGGCAGAAATTCCTAACTTGAGGTCCATGTTATTTATAAAATATTTCTAGGCAATTATGTGTACTTGTATAATTGGTTGTTACAATATATAATTTCAATAAACAATATTCACAATATTTTGTTGTTGTTCAGTCATTTTTCAGTCCAGTCAGACTCTTAGTGACCTTTTCTGGAGTTTTCTTGGCCAAGCATTGCAATGGTCTGCCTTCTTTGCTTCAGCTCATTTTATAAAAACCTGAGGCAAGCAGGGCCAAGTGACTTGCCCAAGGCCACACAGCCAGCAAGTATCTGAGGCTGGACTTGATCAGCCCTGGGCTTTTAATTAGGAATGTATAAAGACGTAGGTGACTGGGGAATGCTAGAATGAGAGACTAACTTATTCCCTGGATAGAGTTCTGAGAAGGTTCAAACAAGGTGAACCTCAGAGCCAAATTCTTCACTTTCCCCTTTACTCTCTCTTGTTCCTTCCTCTGATCCTATGACTCAGTGACCTCTAAGGGCCTTTCTGGTTTTAGAACCATGATCCTAAGATCCTATGAACTCTTTCAGAGTCCCCTGAGAAGATACCAAGAGAAGGCTGACTACTTCTGTATTTGCTGGGGCCAAGACCCTGGACCTCAATGGCATCCCACATGTGTCATTACTTGTCAGAGGGGCAAATACTAATCTGGAAGTGAAGAAGAATTGTGAAGCATTATAATATTAAATGGAGAAAACTAGGAAGATATGAAACTAATTTGGACACCTTGAAAAAGTTCCACATACAGCCAGAACAAATTGTAGCAACAAGAATGCAGAAAGAGGTAAATAGAAACTAAAACTGTGGACATAGATCTTCACAAAGGCAGATCTACTGTCCATTGAAGGAACTGGATAAGAATTATAGCATCAGATACAGTGATTTTAAGGATTGTGATAAATTTTTGCCTCTAATTAATAATCTATTTCTCCCTGAAATAATGGGTATGGATGAAATTGACTCAAGACAGAGAAGTCATTATAGTAATAGGATTTGTGGAACTCATTGAGCACACAGGGCAATCAGGCATGGTGAGGCACACCTATAATGCCTGTTACTGGGGTAAGAGAGGTTGATAAATTGCTTGAGCTTGAGAGTTCTTAGTTGCAATTAGCTAAAGTTGACTGGGTGCCTGCACCAAACTCAGTACTAGTTTAGTGACCTCCTGGGAGCAAGGGGCCACCAGGATGCCTAAGGAGAGACAAGTCATCCAAGGTGGGAAATGAAACAGGTCAAAGTTTCTATTCCCACATTAGCATTAGCATTGGCCCATGGGTAGCTGCTATAGTCTTAGTCTAAGTGCAATAGGGAGACCTAGTCTCAAAAATAAAAATAAATAAAAAGTTGATAGAAGAGTTATAGTACAGGCATAGGGAGAGGCTTTGGGATGCAGAGTTCAATGTGTCAAGAACCAATCTTAAGCAGATAAATTATTGGAAGGACCAACAAAATGGAAGTCTTGGTAGAGATTTAGCAACTGGCATGGGGCACCAAAAGCAAGAATGTAGTTGGATCCTGAAGCAACCTACTGCCCACTATCATTGATGCTTTTCATTCATCTGTACACTCTGTTGACTTTTGGATTCCTCTGACTGCTACCGGGAAGATAATGCATCTGCCATTAGGGTATACAACTGAACCCTTTAAAAGGCTCCCTCAAGGATCTCATGTTCTGCTAAGGGTAATAGAGAATAAATAAAAATGCATACATTTACATTAATACAGGGAATCATGAAATGCTTCTGGAAAGGACACCTCTGACCTTTGAGAGAAGGTAAGGCATTTCCAGAGATAAAGGTGAGAATAGAGAACATTTCATGCATTTGTGGGCGACAAGAATCTCATGCAAAGGCTTGGGAAACTGCATCTAAACCTGTTCTTTGGAACCAATGGTGGATTATTATGGAGAAGTGCAGAATGTTTGAGGAGGTTCACCTAACTTATTGAGGGACATATCATGGAGGATGACCAAATCCTGAACCACATGGGACCATCTCTCTGATCCAGTGGGGTGATTCTTATATTTTAATATTCTGTAGGCATAAGTCAAAGTTATTTAAGTGGGTTGGAGATCTAATCTGGCATACAGCTGCTAATTCATACTGCATCATTCTTTCCAAAAGGCAGTTTGACCTCTGGTTATATAATAGTATTTGTCATTATTTTTAATGTGTTCTATTTCCTCTTGACTGTTACCATAAAATCATTTTAATCTCCCTCATGTATATGTGTATATGTATATATACACATACACATGCATGTATGTGTGCATGTATATATATGTGTGTTTGTATGTATGTGTATATACATAAAACACATAAACACACACATATTCATAAAATGCATGTATACATATTTACACATATATAATATGTATATGCAAATAACATACATATATACATGTGCATATACAATTCACACATACATACAAACATATCTATCTATCTATCTATCTATCTATCTATCTATCTATCTATCTTGTCCTGACCCGGTTTCCTTCAGGGCCCTTGGAAGAGAGAGGCTGCTAGGACATGCTGCTAAGTAACAGGATCCATCTTTGAAGGGAAATGGAGCAATATTATTAAGTTATTGTGAGGAAGGGATTTCAGTTTCTCCTGAAAGTTGTCAAGTCTTCAATGGGGCTGCTTGTTGAATTTCCTCTTGGGCTCCCTGTGCAAAGGCAGTACAATATAGTGGACAGGGAGTGGGGCTAAGAGTTAGAAAGTTCAAGGTTCAAGTTCTGCCTCTCATATATCCTAGTTGTCCGTTTCCCACCTATCTTTCTAAAAGGTCTAAAAGTGGCAGAGGAGTCAACTGCCTTAGTAGAGACAATTCCAACCCTGTAGTCCCCACTGTCCATTAAACCACAGATAAGTTATTTTTTAATCTCAATTTTAAACTGCCAATTGCTTTCATACTACCAAATCCAAAGTCTATTGTCATAATGGCCCTTTCTAGGCTACCTTCTACTCAACCGTATTGGCAACAGGCTACCCTGTCTCCCGATATGACTGCACACATAATCAGGCAGTATTCTGTGCCAGCATCACTATTCCTCTCAATTTCCCCACAACTCTCCAAAACCCCTTTCCCTTCCAAATGAATTTGTTCCAGGTACAAGAATTCAGTCTTCAATCTGTCTTATGAAGTGGTGGCATGTGAATAGAATAGAACATTATTGTCCCTTAAGAAATGACAAATATAGGGACAGCTAAGTGGCACAGTGAATAGAGTACTGGATTTGAGTCAGGAGGATGTGAGTTCAAATCTGGATTCAGATACTTGACACACTTGCTAGCTGTGTGACCTTGGGCAAGTCACCTAACCCTAACTGCCTTATTTTTCCCCCTCCAAAAAAATGATAAATATGTAGAAATCAGAGAAACATGGAAAGACCTGAATAAACTGATGCAGAGTGAAGAAAGCAGGCTCAGGAAAACAATGCACCAAATTAGTACAAGGATGAAAATGGAAAGGAAAAACACCCCAAATCTCCTGAAGTCAGATGAAATGCAATAAGCAAATTTGTTTCCAAAGGAAACTGACTTTATGAATACTAAGAATAGCGTTAACGTGCTATTGTGCAATATGGCACATGCAGTAAGAGGAGCAAGCATTCAGAGTGCATCTGCTCTGTGCCAGGCCCTGAGCTAAGTGCTTTCCAATTATTGTCTCATTGGATTCTCACAACCACCCTGGGAAGTAGCTGCTATTATCTCCATTTTGCAATGCAGGAAACTGAGGCAAGTAGAGGCAAAAAGTGACTTGACAAGGGTCACCCAGTATTTGTCTCTTCTTGTTGGAAAAGTGTGTAACTATGGAGGCAGAAGCTAAAATATACAATGGTGCAGTGGATACATGGAGTCAGTATGACAAAGGCTTGAACCATGCATCAGCCACCAGCTTGGGCACTCTGAACAAGCCAGAGTGTTGCTAGGGTCTTGTCAAGGCCTCAGTTTCGTCATCTGTAAAATGAGTATGCTAGACTCAATGAACTCTAAGTACCTTTATAGTTCTAAATCAATGATTCTGAGATCCCATGAGGCATAATTGCTTAACTGTGTTGGTTAGTGTCGTATGACTATTTTATGTAATAATAGCACTTTTCTAATATTCTCTCATTTGAACTGCATAACAATCCTGGGAGGCAAACATTGTGCCCATTTGACAAATGAGAAAACTGAGGCAGGCAGGTTAAATGTCCTGCCCAGGGTTCCCCTGTTAGTGTCTGAAGTCACATTGAATTCAAGCCTTCCTGACTCCATGTGCACTGCCTTATCCACTGTATCCCCTTGTAGAGTTTGTTATTACAAAAGGAAGGGTCCATTGCCAGGAAGAAGAACTTCATATTGGGTAGTGACTGTGGAATAAAATGTGAGGGCAGGTAAAAAAAACTTGAAAAAAATAGAAATTCTTGCCATTTGCCTCCAAAACCACCTTTAATCTTTCTCTCTCTCTCTCTTTTTTTTAAATAGAATACCATGCTGAGTGTTCTCCTTCCCTTGGCTATCTTTGTGACATTTTGTGAAGCTCAGTGCAAATTTATTCCATTGGAATACATTTCTGAGAAGCCACAAGAAGGTAAATCTTTGTTTGCAACTGTGTCCTATCTCTAGGGGCAGGGAGATAAGTTTAGGAGGAAAAGTGACTGGGGCAAGCTTGAATGGCCTATCTGTGTCCACTGGAACCAAGACATGTGGGATGAGAGTAGTGGGCAAAAGGTGGAAAAAGGGAAATTTATCTGAAAATGTTGCTGAAATGAAGAACATAGGCAGCTGTCTGAACATACATACAAGGTTCTTCCCCTATTATGTCCCTTCCATCACCTAATTAAGAGTCAGTGTTTATTTTCTATGTATGATATGTTTCTAAGGGGCAGCATGCTGTAGTGGTTAGAGAACTAGGATTGAAGTTTGGAAGATCTGGGTTTAAATTCCACTTCTGACTAACTTTCTCCCCCTCTGTGACTCAGGTACTTACCTACTTAATCACTCAGTTTGTCAGCATCCATGAAACATCTACTTCATGTAAAAGGTTGTAGCTATAAAGGCAAAATTAATCATGGAAAGAAAATTAAGCTAGAAAGTAAAACAAAAAAAAAAGGCCCTGCCTTCAAGGAATTTCTATCAGACTATTGCTCTTCTAACACTTATCTTGGCTTGGGAAATGACTTAAGGCTGTTCTTCAATGAATCCAGTGTAAAGCATTGGAGGAGGTTGCCAAGGGAAATGGTAGAATCTCCTTGGAAGGTCTTTAAAAGTGGCCCAGACTTTCCATTGTTAGGATGGTTTAGAATGGTACCATTCAAGGTGGCTTTAAGGACCCAGTAAAGTCTGTTCTGGAGGCATCAACTGCAATTCAACTGAAGATTTTCTGTCTTAGGTTGCAAGGATTTGGACGGTACAATGCATGCCTTTAACAGTGAATGGGTATCTGATTGTGAGCAATGTTCATGTGATGGAATATTTGGAATACAGTGCTGTAGCATGTAAGTTCAAGATCGACACTAAAAAGACTCTCATAAAATGACAGAATCTTTGAGCTGGTAGGGACCTCAGGGGTTATGCAGTAGAACCCATCTGGGAACCAGAAACCCCTACTCAAAAAGTACCCAATGGGCTTCTGTTTAAAGGCCTTTAGTGAGAGCAGCCCCTTCTTCTGGAGAGTTTTCATCATTAGGAAGCTTTCCTCCCATTGTACTTAATTAAAAACAGACTCTTCTCAGCCTCTATCTCCAGCTCTTAGCTCTCCCCCTTGAGGCCAAGCAAGCTGAACAAGTCTATTCCTTCTTCCTATGACAGAAGGTTCCCTTCTTTAGGCTGATTCCTGTATTGCTCCTTTTATGACACTGATTTTCATTCTCTCCATTTTTGTTATCCTGTGAATGTGCCCCAGGTGATCAATTTCCTTTTTAGGTTACTCCCAAAGTGAACGGGATATTCTGGATGTGCTCCAATCATGACAGAGTAGAGCAAGACTTTAATCTCTCCAGTGGAAATAACACATGGAGCACTGGGCTTGGTGTTGTAAAGACCTAAGTTCACAACTTTCCTCAGGCCCTTATATATTAACTGTGTGACTCTGGGCAAGTCATCTGACTTTTGTGAGCCTCTGTTTCCTCATCCATTAAAAAATAGAGAATTTTGACCTTGATGACTTCCAAAGTCCTTTCTAGTTTGAAATCTAGGAACTATGATACTTTTCTATCAAAATCTTAGCTCCTAATGTGTCAATTGGTCATTTGACCAATCTCAGCTTCAGTTTTCTCATCTGTCAAAAAAAGGGGGGGGGGTGACTTCTAAAGTCTCTTCCCCTTTGAAATCTAGGATGTGTTATTCTTTCCTATTTAAATCCAAGATCAGAAACTTATTAGCTGTGTGACCCTGGGCTTTAGTGCAAACTAACTAGCAACTAAGACCTAATATGTTCTCCATCTCTACTTGGGGGTAGACTGAGATGACTCATTAGGTAGTTGGAGTAGATAAATAGTTCACGATCAGAGACTGTCTGAAATAAGGGTAAGAGTCTTAACAAATGATTCATCATTTCCCAAGGACCACCCTAATCTTTGCCCATTTTTTTTACACTAACAGGTTGATGAAGCCTATATTGTATGACAAAGATAACTGCATTGAAATTTTCCGTGCAGATACCTGTACAATAGATGTTGTACAGAAAATCGATCCTTCTAAAGCCTGTAAAGTCAGCAAGTATGAGCGGTAACAACTCCACCTCCTCCTCCTGATGTTGCTGCTACCCTCATTCCATCCCAATGAAACTTGTCCAAGCTTGAAGCATTGCCCCTTTCCTTGAAATTCAGAGCATCAAGGGGCTGGGAACCACGTGGGCATGACCTTGGATCTCCATTCTATTGAAAGCATTGTCAAGTCTTAGGCACACTGATTCAAAATACAAAGTGACACCTCTGTGACTTCTGAGATCCTTTAGGCATCGAGGTTGTGCCCATACTTCTTGTAACCTTCTTTCTGATGAATGCCCAAAGAAAATATATTGTCCTATAGCATGAAATGCATCTGTTCTTTTTTTTTTTCTTTTTGGAGGCAGGAAGGTAGGGCAATTGGGGTTAAGTGACTTGCCTAAGGTCACATGGCTAGTTTTGTGTTAAGTGTCTGAGACCGGATTTGAACTCAGGTCCTCCTGACTCCAGGGTCAGTACTCTATTCACTGTGCCACCTAGCTGCCCCCAATTTTTTTTTTATTTTTAGAGGGGGATGGCAGGGCAGCTGGGGCTAAGTGACTTGCCCAAGGTTGCACAGCTAGTAAGTGTTAAACATCTGAGGCTGGATTTGAACTTAGGTCCTCCTGACACCAGGGCCAGTGCTCTATTCACTTGTTCTTTTCTTTTTAAGGAATCAATGTCCAAATTCAGTATAGAAGTGAGGTCTTTCTCTGGGGTAATTCCCATGACATACACTTTGGGGTTCAAACACTCTATGCTTTTTTGCTTCTACTCACCTCCCAAATCTATGTTTGAGAATCCTGTGACCTCCATCCTGGAATAGTCAAGATTACAAATAGCCCAGGGAATAATGCATCTGAGAGGTGCAAGGTAGCATATTTACCATTGATGTTGAATCTCAATTGAGTGGTATCATAAAATACATCAAGCATGTATATGTTGGAGAGAAAAGGGAGGTTGTTCAGTCATATAGTAAGAATGGGAGATAACAGATGGCCAGCCTAAGCTTTTTATTGATATCCTTGAAATCATAACCAAATGAGAGTGTATTGCCCCTCCCACTTGAAGCCTAGGGTAGTCCTGAAGCTGAGAAAATTTGTATATGATTCCTACCAGGATAAAGTGATATTACATAAAAAGTTATGTATTCAGATTCATAGAACTTGAGCTCAAATTTTATTTCAGTAATCAATCAATCAACATCATTTCTTTTACACTTACTGTCAATCAATCAACAAGCATGGATCATACTCTTGCTATGGCTCAGGTACTGTCCTACAGTCTGGGGATAGAAGGATAGGCAAAAATACCTGTAGTATTCCTTCTGGAGCTCATTCTTCAAACTCAGTTGTCACTGACAGGTTTGTTTACAAGAGGAAAGAACATGACTTCTTGCCTCAGGTTTCTAGGGTTATCTAAAGGGTTATAGTTTCTATTGTTGTTCATGAGTCCCTATCTAGGGTGTCCTCCCATATCAGTCAATGAGTAGGATTATAAATTTATAGAAAGGGCATTTACTGAGAAGCCATAGCAGCAACAATAGTTAATAAAACATTCTACCAATGATAAGTAATATTTATCTACAGCAAGTATTATCTAAAGTGGAGATAAGCTGGAAACCCCTCCAATAAAGTCAGGGGTGAAGCAAGGATGCCTACTATCACAACTATTATTCAATATTGGACTAGAAATAGTAGCTATAGCAATAAGACAAGAATGAGAAATTGAATGAATTAGAATAGTCAATGAGGAAGAAAACTATCACTCTTTGCAGATGATAGAATGGTATACTCGGAGAATCCCAGAGAATCAACTCCAAAATGAGGTGAAATAATTGATAACTTTAGCAATGTTGCAGGATAAGAAATAAACTCACATAAATCATCAGCTTTCCTATACATTACCAACAAAGTCCTGCAGTAAGGAATAGAAAGGGAAATTCCATTTTAAAATAACTGTAGACAGTATCAAATACTTGGGAATCTACCTGCCAAGATGTAAAGCCAATCATGAGCAGCTCTTCTGAGGACTACTTCTGTGAATAACTTTAATGGTCTAATTGCATAGTATATTGAATTCTCTATTTATTCAACAACAAACTAAAGCATAACTTTCAAGAAACTAAAGCATAACATTCACAACAAAATAACATAACTTATTACTAAGGTGGTCACATAGTTTTAAACAAAAGTTATCATTTAGGATATCTTAGGGTCATCTTTAAGGAGTAGCAGAAAATACAAACACCACCCACCCCTAGGTAACAATAAGTTACAATCTCCTCAGTCAATGTAGAGTATCCAAAGTAAAGTTCTCTTTCATCTTCACTGGAGCCTGGCTTCCAAACTTCATGGCTCCTTCTCCACAGGCTGACCACTACCAGCTCTAGCCTGGATTCACACAAATGCAGCTCTCTGCTCCTGTTCCAAATCTCAGCTCATGGGGACTGCTCTTCTCCAAACTCTTCATAGTTTCTGTCTCTAGAAAAACAAAGCTTAACAGGGCTACAACAATCTTTACACACATTATCAGTGCTATCATCACAATTCACTTTCTGTCTGAGGAAACTAATACAGAACAACAGACAGGAATTCTGTCTGAGAAAGACAGGGTTGGCTGAGATGGTAGCAGCTGCAGCTGCTGCTGTGGTGGCTGCTTCCCAAGCTCCAGGCTCACAGATGGTGTAAGGGACCAAGCCACTGACCAGAGGGCACTTCCAGGAATCTCTTTGCTGGTGCTTAGGCAGGATTCTTTGCTTTGCCCTGCTCAGATCTTGGTTGCAGTCTTGGGTTGCCTTCCTGGGGTAAGGAGTGCTGGTGTGGCAGAGTTTCTTGAGGCTGTTGGAGAGGTAATCCTCCTCATTGTTCTGAGGCAAGTTCCTAGAAGAAGCTTTGAGAACAACTGTGCAAAACTCTAGAAATTTGGGACATAGCACTCTATAACAGAGTTCTACTGTGGCAAAGAGCTCAAAAGTCACATATTTGCCTGGAAAAGTGAGCAAACAGAGGAAGAGAAATCAGACTATGCAATCTTTTTGGTAACAAAGAGAATCAAACCATAGAACCAGAAGAAGACAACAAAATCAAAACTCCTGCATCAAATGCCTCCAAGAAAAATATGAATTGGTTGTAGGCTATGGAGGAGCTTAAGAAGGATTTTGAAAATCAAGTAAGAGAAGCAGAGGAAAAATTGGGAAGGGTAGTAAGAGTGTTGCAAGAAAATCATGAAAAATGAATCAACAGCTTGCTAAAGGAGACTCCAAAAAATACAGAAGAAAATAACACCTTAAGAAATAGACAAACTCAAATGGCAAAGAGGTCCAAAAAGCCAATGAGGAAAAGAATGCCTTAAAAAGCAGAATTGGTCATATGGAAAAGGAACTTCAAAAGCTCACTGAAGAAAGTAATTTCTTCAAAATTAGAATGTAGCAAATAGAAGCTAATGACTTTATGGGAAATCAAGATATTATAAAATAAATCCAAAAGAATTAAAAAATAGAAGATAACATGAAATATCTTATTGGAAGAACCACTGACCTAAAAAATAGATCTACAAGAGATAATTTAAAAATTGTTGGACTACCTGAAAGCCATAATCAAAAAAAAGAGTCTGGACATCATCTTTCAAGACATTATCAAGGAAAACTGCCCTGATATTCTAGAACCAGAGGGCAAAATAAAAATGGAAAGAATTCACCCATTGCCTCTTGAAAAAGATCCCAAAAAGAAAACTCCTAGAAATACTGTAGCCAAATTTTAGAGTTCCCAGGTCATGGAGAAAATATTATAAGCAGTTAGGAAGAAACAATTTGAATACTGTGGAAACACAATCAGGATAGCACAAGATCTAGCAGCTTCTACAGTAAGGGATAAAAGGTATTGGAATATGATATTCTGGAGGTCAAAGGAGCTGGGATTAAAACCAAGAATTACCTACTCAGCAAAACTAAATATATTACTTCAGGGAAAATCATGGCTATTCAATGAAACAGAGGACTTTCAAGCATTCTTAATGAAAAAACCAGAGCTGAACTGAATATTTGACTTTCAAATACAAGAATCAAGAGAAACATGAAAAGGTAAACAGGAAAGAGAAATCATAAGGACCTTATTAAAGTTGAATGGTTTACATTCCTACATGGAAAGACAATGTTTGTAATTCATGAGACTTTTCTCAGTATGAGGATAGTTGAAGGGAATATATATATGTATGTATGTATATGTATACATATGTGTGTATATACATATATGTGTATAGGTGGGTATATGTGTGTATATATATGTATATGTGTGTACATGTATACATAGACAGAGGACACAAGATGAGTTGAATATGAAGAGGTGAGAGAGTAATATATTGCGAGAAGGAGAAAGGGAGAGATAGAATAGGGTAAATTATCTCACAAAATAGGTAAGAGAAAGCTATTACAATGAAAGGGAAGAGCAGGAAGGTGAAAAGGAATGAGTCAACCTTATTCTCATTGGATTTGGCTTAAGGAGGGAATAACATACACATTCAATTGGCTATCTTACCCTACAGGAAAGTGGGGGGGAAGGGGATAAGAGAGGAGGATGATAGAAGGGAAGGCAGGTTGGGGGATGTGGTAGTTCGAAGCAAATACTTTTGAAAAGGGACAGGATCAAAGGAGAAAATGGAATAAGTAGGGGGTGGGATAGGATGGAGGGAAATATAGCTTGTCTTTCACAATATGACTACCATGGAAATGTTTTACATAACTACACATGTATAATCTATATTGAATTGCTTATCTTCCCAATGGGGGTGGATGAGGAGGGGAAAAGCAGAGAATCTGGAAGTCAAAGTTTTAAAAACAAATGTTAAAAAATTGTTGTTACATGCAACTGGGAAATAAGATATACAGGCAATGGGGTATAGAAATTCATCTAGCCCCACAAGCAAGTAAGGGGTAAGGGGTTAAGGGGAGAGATAGGGATAGATATAGGAGAGGGTAGATGGGGGGAAGGGGTAATTAGAATGCACGCCATCTTGGGGGAGAGATGGGAAGAAAATTTGGAACTCAAAATCTTGTGAAAATGAATGCTAAAAACTAAAAATAAATAAATTCTGGAAAAAAGAAGAAAAAGAAAGTAACAGATCAACAGAGTCCAAACATCACACATTCTCTCTCACTTTTTTGCTATCTCTCAGCTCTGCATGTGCTTTTCTCTGCTCCTCTCCTTCCTGCTCTATCCATCCTTTTGGCAAACTCCTCCAACCAAGTTCCCAGGTGATTATATTTGGCCTGTTAAGGGCAGGAAAGATCTTCAAACTTCCTTAGACCCATTAAGGGTAATACAACGTATACTGTTTCCAGTCAAAGATTTTTTTTTTTTTTGCTTTTTGGAGTGGGGAAAGCAGGACAATTGGGATTAAGTGACTTGCCCAAGGCCACACAGCTAATAAATGTTAAGTGTCTGAGGCCAGATTTGAGCTCAGATCCTCCCAACTCCAGGGCCAGTGCTCTACTTACTATGTTACCTTGCTGCCCTCAAAAACTCTTGACACAATCAAAGGTAAGGCTCAAAGGCTCTTGATTAGCTAAAAGTCAATCCAGGAAAACAGCAAAAAATTCTATTTTTCTTGTGATTACACAAGACAAATCTAGGAACTATATGAACATAACTACTAAGCACTTCATACTAATACTAATACTAATAAAGTCAGATCTAAACAATTAGAAAAATATCAATTGTTCATGAGTATGTGAAGCCAATATAGTAAAAAAGAGAATTCTAGCCAAATTAATATACTTATTCATAGCTTTACCAACAAAACTACCAAAAATGTTGTATAGTCCCAGAAAAAGAAATAACAAAATTCATCTGGAAGAACAAAAGTTCAAGAATATTAAGAGAATTAATGAAAATAGTGTGAAGGAAGTACCCTGGCAGTATGAGATCTCAACCTATATTGCAAGGCAGTAATCATAACAACAATCTGGTATTGGCTAAGAAATAGAGTGGTGGATCAATAGAATAGATTAGGTATACAGTACACAGTAAGAAACAACTATAGTAAGCTTGTGTTTGATAAATGCAAAGATCCAGACTTTTGAGAGAAGAACAACGTGTTCAGGAAATGGGAAAACAGTATTGCAGAAAGCAGGTATAGGCTACCACCTCACACCATATACCAAGATAAGGTCAAAATGGGTTTAGACATTAGGGTGATACCATCAGCAAATTAGGAAAGGGTGGAATATTTTACCCATGAGATCTATTAATAAAATAATTTATTGCCAAAAAAGATAGTGTTACAGAATGTAAATTGTATCATTTTTATTACATTAAATTAAATAAGTTCTCCTCAAGAAAAATCAATAAAAACAAGATTAGAAGAAAAGCAGAAAAATGCAGAAAATTTTTCTAGCAAGTGTCTCTGAAACAGGCTTCGTCTCTCAAATATATAGAGAAGTAAGTCAAATTTTTACTAATATAAATCATTTCCAAATTGACAAATGTTTAGAGGAAGGGACCTTAGAAGTCATCAAGTTCAAATGCCACCTCCCTTTTTTTAAGAGATGAAGAAACTGAAGCTGAGATTGCTCAAGTGACTTACCTAGGTCACACAGATAATGAGGTTATGAGCTGAGATTTCAATCGAAAAGTATTGTAGACATTAGGTTTTAAACTAGAAGGGACTTTAGAAGTTATCAAGATCAAAATCTTCTCTTTTTTTAATGGAAGAGGAAAAAGACACTCAGAAAAAAAATCAAATGACTTGCCCAAGGTCATACAGATAATATATAAAGACTTGAGGAAGGTTGTGAACTCAAGTCTTCCCAACACCAAGCCCAATGTTCTATGCACTGTTTCCACTAGGAAGGTTAAAGTCTTGCTGTACTCTTTCCTGATGATATCACATCCTGAATATCCTGTCCCGTTCTGGGAACTAAAATGATCACCTGGGGCACATTCACAGGATAACAAATATAAAGAGAATGAAGAAGTTTCATAGAAGGATCAATACAGGAATCATAGCCTGAAGAAGAGAATCTTCTGTCACAGGGAAGAGGGAATAACATTGCTCACCTTCCTTGGCCTTAAGGGGCAGAGCTGAGAGCTGGGGAATGGAGGCTGAGAAGAGTCTGTTTTTAATTAAGTGCAATGGGAGGATAGCTTCCTAACTATGAGCACTCTCTAAAAGGACAAGGAGCTGCCCTCACTGAAGGCCTTTAAGCAAAGACCCATTGGGCCCTTGTAGAGTAGGACTTTCTGGTTCCCAGATGGGTTCTACTGCATAACCCCTGAGATCCCTCGAAGGTTAGAGATTCTGTCATTTTACATCTGTCTATTCAGGGTCAATCTCGAACTCACAAGCTGCAGCACTTTAGTCTAATTCCTTGATGACATGAACAGTGTACCCAATTAGATACCGACTCAGTGCCAAATTCAAATATCGTACCATTACCATCCTTGCAACCCAAGACAGAACATGGGGCAAATATTCTGTTAAATTGCAACTGATGCCTCTAGAAAAGATTTTACCTAGTCCTTAAAGTGACCTCGAATGGTACTAAACCATCCTAACAATGGAAAATCTGGGCCACTTTTAAAGACCTTCCAAGGAGGTTCTACCATTTCCCTTGGCAGCCTCCTATAATGCTTCACACCCCATTCAGTTAAGAACAGCCCTTAAATCATTCCCCAAGCCTTCACAGTGACAATTGGAAATATCTAAGATGCTCATTTGCAAGATAAGTGTTAGCAGATCAAGAGGACATAAGCTCCCTGAAGGTGGGGACTTCTTTTTTTTTTTTTTTTTTTTTAGGGTTTTTTATTTTCCATCTTAATTTTCTCTCGATGATTAATTTTGCCTTTGTAGCTGCAACCTTTTACACAGAGTCGATGTTCAATGAACGTATGCTTGATGAATTAAGAGACTAAGTAGGTAAATGCTTGAGGCACAGAGGAACCTACAGATTTTCCAACACCACAAAGCTAGTCCAGTGTCAGAAGTAAGAATTAAACCCAGATCTTCCAAATCTCAATCCTAGCTCTCTAACCATAATGCACCTTGAACCCTTAGAAATATATCACATGTAGATAATATGTATTGGCTCTTAATTATGTGATGGCAGGGAGATCATGAGGGGAGTATCTCACATGTATGTTTACACAGCTGCCTCTTTTCTCCATCTCAGGGACATTTCTAGACCAAATCCACTTTTCTCACTTTTTGCCCACTACTCTCATCCCATGGGTCTTGGCTCCAGTGGACACACATATGCCATTCAAGCTTTCCCCAGTCACTTTTCTTGCTAAACTAATCCTCCTGTCCCTAGGAACAGGAAACAGTTCCCCCAAAAAGATTTACTTTTTGGTTCCTATTCTTTATCGTACTCCAAGGGCCTAAATATGCAATTAGCATCACAAAATGTCCCAAAGATAGCCAGGGCTAGGAGAGCACCCAACATAGTATTCTGTTAAGAAAAGAAAAGATAAAGATTAAAGCTAGTTAGGTAGAGTTCTTCTTTCTTCAAGCTTTATGCCTACTTTAACTTTTTATTCTACAGTCACTTCCTGATATATAGTTCTTATTCCTGGCAATGGACTCTTCCTCTGTAATAACCACATGCACTGGACATGGCATCAGGAAGGCTTGAGCCTCAGATCAAAAGGCCTCAGATACTAGCCTGTCTGCCTCAGTTTATTCCTTTGTTAGGTGAGGACAATGTCTGCCTCCCAAGATTGTTATGAGGAAATGAGAAATGAGAGAATATTGGGAAAATGCTATTATTACATAAATAGTCAGGGAAAAGCACCCGACACACTTGACAATTACGTCTCATTGGATGTTTTTAGAATCATAGATTTAGAGCTATAAAGGCACTTAGGGGTCATTGAGTCTAGCACCCTCGTTTTACAGATGAGAAACTGAGGCCTTTGGCAGACCTAACAACACTCTGGCTTGTTCAGAGACCACCAGCTAGTGACTAAGTCATGGTTCAAGCCTGTGTCATGCTGACTCCATGTATCCCCTGCACCACCGTACATTTTAGCTTCTACCTCCATATTGGGAAGAAGAGACAAATACTGCGTGGCTCCAAGCAAATCACTTTTTGCCCCTGCTTGCCTCAGTTTCCTGCATTGTAAAATATAGATAGCAGCAGCTACTTCCCGGGAGTGTTGTGAGGACCCAATGAGACAATAATTGGAAAGCACTTAGCACAGGGCCTGGCACAGAGCAGATGCACTCTGAATGCTGCCTCTTCTTACTGCATGTGTCATGTTGCACCAGTCCAGCACTCTGTACCACACATTGCCTGTGTCACTCTCCCATCCTGTCTGTCTCTTCTTTTTACAATCACATAGTCTATTACATACCAATGTGTGCTTCGAGGGTACATCCATGGAGTTTTATTGTGTTTAGATAAATGGAAGACAGTGTTGGTGATGAGAAGGACATGAGATGCACAAGTCTTCAGTGTTTGTAAGTGACCATTGCAGTTGCTGCTTCCAACTGCATTCCTCCCTAGGACTCCCTGCCAAGTCTGGAAGTCTGAGCCTAGCATTAAAGTCACCCAGAATTATGAGTTTGTCCTCTTTTGGCATGTTGATGATAAGGGTCTCCAGGTCTTCATGAAATTTTTCTTTGATCTTATCAGGGTTCATCATGGTAGGAGCATAGGCACTGATGATGGTGGCACGACATTTTCCTGCAAGTGGCAATTGCCTTGTCATGAGCCTGTCATTCACTCCTTTTGGCAGGCACACAAGCTTGTTGACTAGATCAGTTTTGATTGTAAAACCTATACAAGTTTTCCAGTGCTCCCCTTCACTGAAGCCACTCAAGAAAAACGTGTACTCAGCTCCAACCTCAGTAAACCAGCCTTCATTTGCCAGCCTTGTTTCACTCAGGGCTGCTTTTTGAATGTGATCCCTGCTGAGTTCTCTTGCAGCAAAAGCTTTTCATCTTTCAGATCTACCAGATTCTGTGTTGTCTGTAATTCTGTGCACATTTCATGTGCTGATGGCAAGTGGAATCATCTGAGCAAGCTTTTGGACATTTTTTGGTGTTTTGACCAAAAAGTGGGATTCCCCATCTGCCAAGGTAATCATGCCAGGGTTGGGGAAGCTGAAAATTTTTAGGGCACCTTTTCTAGCTCCTTCCTTGCACCAGGTGGTGAGCAATGCAAGCCTTACAAGGCTGCTGAGACACCCAGAGGGATACTGAATTCCACTGCTGCTTCCAGTGAGAAACCACCCTGTGGCCTAGCTGCTTGTGTGCAGGGTAATAAGGACAGCTCCCAGGGTATCTACTTAATAGTGTTCCATTTGATTCATATGCCACCATTTCTTAAGGCAAATCCAAGACTGAATTCTTGTACCTGGGACAAATTCATTTGGGAAGGAAAAGGTTTCGGAGAGAAGTGGGGAAATTGACAGGGTTGGTGACATTGGCACAGATTACTGCCTGACTAGGGGGGCAGTCATGTTGGGAGAGGGCATAACCTGCTTCCCTTATGATTGGGTAGAAGGCAGTAGCCTGGAGAAAGGCATTACGACAATGGGCTTTGGGTATGACGGAATGGAAGCAATTGGCAGTTTCCAATTGAGGTAAAAACCAACGTAACTGTGATTTAATGGACAGTGGGGACTCCAGGGTTGGAATTGTCTCTACCAAGGCAGATAGATGACTCCTCTGCCACTTTTAGACCTAGAGAAGTAAGTGGAAGGTAGACAACTAGCATACACCAGAGGCAGAACTTGAACTCTGAGCTTCCTAACTCTTAACCCTGCTCCCTACCCGCTACATCATATTGCCTCTCTACAGGGAGCCCAAGAGGAAATTCAACAAGCAGCCCCATTGAGGAGTTGACAACTGTCAGGAGAAACCTGAATCCCTACCTCACAACAAATGGATAATATCGCCCCCTTTCCCTTCAAAGACAGACCCATTACTTACCGTTGTGTCTTAGCAGCCTCTCTTGCAAGTGATAATTGCTCATGAAGGAGATCATGTTCAGACTGACTCTATGTCTCTTTCTCTCTCTCTAGATATCTGTATCTATATACATAGTAGAGGGCGATTGAATGATTTTACAATAACAGTCAAAAGGAAATAGAACACTTCAAAAAGAGACAAATACTATTGTATAAACAGAGGCCAGGTTGATGACTGGAAAGAATGGCACACCCCACTTAAATAACCTTGCTATATCCCTGAAAGAATACTAAAATGTAAGAATCACCCCCATTGAATTAGAGAGATGGTCCCATGTGGTCCAGGATTCTGGTTCTAACAATGCAATGAAAGGATGTTTTGCGAGAACTTGGTCACCTTCCATGATATGTCCCTCAGCAAGTTAGGGGCATGTCCTCAAACATTCTGTACTTTTCCATAATAATCCACCATTGGTTCCAAAGAACAGATTCCCTAGATGCAGTTTCCCATCTCCTGCCTTCAAGCCTTTGCATGAGGCTCTTGTCTCCCAGTAATGCATGAAATGCTCCTCCTTCTCACCTCGATCTCTGGAAATCCTTCCCCTTCTTTCAAAAGTCAGAGGTGTCTCTTCCTTCCAGAAGCATTTCGTGCTTCCCTGTTATTAGTGTGAATGCATGCAGTCTGTACGTATCCTCTATTCCCCTTAGTGGAATATGCACTCCTTGAGGGGAGAAACTCTTTCACTTTTGTCTAATTATAGGTTATGAAGCAGTTAGTGGCACATGGATAAAGTGCTAAGTTTGGAAGATCTGAGTTCAAATTTGGCTTCAGAAAAATGCTGTGTGGCTTTAGATAAGTCCCTTAACCTTTGTTTGCTCAGTTTCCCCAACTCTAAAATGGGATTAATAATTATACCTACCTCATGGATTTTTATGAGGATCAAATGCTATAATGTTAATAAAGTGTTCCTCACAGTGCCTGTCATGTACTAGTTGCTACATAAAGGCTTATTCCCTTTCCTACCCTCTGCTTCCCAGTAGGACAGTTCATTAAGAGCAGGGCTCATTGGGAATGGGGCCAGGACAGAACGTTTTTATATCAAGAAGAAGCAAGAGTTGGATTTGGTTGGGTCACAACAGTTGGATTCCCCGGGCATCCGGTGTAAAGTGGAACGTCAGAGGAGGGAGGAGGCAGAGAGAGGCCATGATTATGGATGGAGCCAGAGATGAGGGTCTTAGGTCACAGGTTACCTTGGAGCTGCCCCTGCTTGTGCTACCTTTGAATTGAAATATTCCATCTTCTTGTCACCTCTGCAATGACCATTTGAGGCCCAGCATTTGTTGATGATTTTGGCTGCAGTGGAAAACCCAGCCAATATCCACTGCATCAGGGTTGGCAATGACCTCGAGCTTCCTTTCCTGTGTTTCAGCTAAATTCAGAGTAAATCATGGTATGGGGAGGTACCAAGAAGGAAAGATCACAATTCAGGGGGTTTATTACTCAGAGCTATTTAAATGTGTGTGCCTCCTCCCTCTTCAGTCCCATAGATATGCCTCAGGGGCTTGGGCAGTGCATCCCCATCAAGATCCCACATCTCCTGGGTCACTGACTTTATAGCTGATTGTTGCTGCTGGGCTAATTCACAGGGCCTGAGTGGTTGGGGGCCCTGAGAGTAGTCAACCAGCAGGTGATCTGGACTGACAGCCACCTGCTCAATCACAAGAACATTGTGACTAGGCAAGTCTGCTAAACTTCCACACCTGGATTAGATGAAGTTTGCTAAGCTCACATTCCTAACTCTAAGTGTAGCCAAACAAGGCAATTGTTGGGCATATAGAAACTTCCCAGGTCAATCAGTGGTCAAACATGGGATCTCCTTTGCCTGCTGGGGTCCACCAATAGGCCTAAGCTCACAGTATTTCTTGAGATATGCATGGCATGGAAATGTAAACCCATATCACATGAGGATCCATGGAAGGGAATGGTGGTTAATCTGAAGGAGAAAGGAGGATAAAGTTGCTCATTATGAATGTGATGCCATAAGAAAGAGGGATCAGTAATCTAATTAGTAATCATTAGATTTTTTTTCTGATTAGCCCCGGATGCCAGAATTAGGAACAATGAGCAAAAGGTGCAGAGAGGCAGTGGAGGCTCAATGAAGGAAAAATGTGCTAAAGCTGTCCCAACATGGATTGGGCTGCCTGGAGAGGGGGTGAGCTCCCCTCACTGGAGGCTGGATAGAGGATGTTTAGAGTATATTCCTGCTCAGGAATAGATGGGACAGGATGGCTTCTGAGGGCCCTTTGAGTACTCTCCAAGGGGACTTTGAGTACTCTCCAAGTTTTGCAACTTCAGTTTAAAGTCAGACTGTCTGAAAAATGAGTGTGGAGGAATCTTTTTTCCATTAATTCATCATGAAAGTTCATTTTTTTCCTTTTTAACCTGTGAATAAAGGAATCATTTCAGAGACACCATTTTAGACTGTTCCTGTATGTTAAATACGTGACTTTTAACCTACAATTCAGAGGTCTTTCTATGTAATGATGCTAGTACTGGCAGCTTTAACCTTAAGGTATGCCTGCTGATGGTTTCATGTGAACAGCTAGTCCCCTTAGTGTACTGAGCAGAGGCACTCACACTCACCAGGTTTCTGAGTCATTCATTCACTCAGCAAATACTTACTGAGGGCCTATATGGATGTTTTTCCATTACACAAGCTTTCTATTGCTACTGTACTCATTACAGACTTATATTTACTCTGTTCTATTTATAATCTCTCCATTCCCTTCTTAAGTCTAGATTATCAATAGAACAATAAACCTAGTCCTATGTTTTACTTTTTGCAGTTCCCAGGGTGTAAACGTTCACAATGAAAAGTTAATCATCTGTTCATAGGAGTTGTTTTTTTTGACTCCAGCACACCCATATCTCCATGCCCCAGTGAGGCATCAGGATTGGATTTCTGTAGAGGCCCTCCCTCAATCAATAAGAACTCAGTGAGTCTCATCCATGGGTCCAGCTAGCTTTGTGTTAGACAGAATGTGAGCTAGGGGAAAGGGACTGATTTCATTGGGATAAGGAGCTCTCAGGTAAGGAAACCCCCTCTACTAATGCAGCTAAGCTCCTACCCGTAGTCTTAGTAAGGAACATAGAGCACTGAGAGGTCACAGAGCCAGTATATCTTAGACATGGGACTTGAACCAGTATCTTCCTGGCTCTACTCACTTTGCCAAGCTGCCTCACAGAATGAGGGACATAGCACTAGGAGACGTGGTCCCTACTGACCTTTTAGGGAGAGAAACAGGAATAATCATTACATCCATCTGTGCATAGTTGGAAGGCACTGGAGACCTGCCTCAGTGAAGGGCCATGGGAAAAGCCCTGGGCCAAGACTGAGTAAGTTATCCTATCCCAGTCATGTCATTTGCTTTTTAATAGCAGTCCTAGCCTGGCAAGGCAGGGAAATATGGCAGACTCAGTGCATTTGGATTTCAGGAAGACATGTGAGAAAGTCTATTATATTCATTGAGTAAATAATTGTAGCCTCAGTGTTATGAGACAGCTTGCAAGGTCTAGAGATGTTCAAGAGGAAGGGAGTTCAGTGAAAGATGGAACAGTCAAAGGCAGGTTGGTGGAGGAGGCAGGATTTAAATGGGGCTTTGAAGTTTGGGTAGAATGAACTTAATTCAATAAAAGAGAAAAGGACAGCATTCCATTTGAGGCAAACAAGACAGTAGCTTACAAGAGTGGGCCTAACTATGGTGTAGTTGAGGCACAGAGAGGAAATCAGGCTAAGTCAGAGGATGAATGTTAGGGATTAGGGGGAAATAAACTGCAAAGGATCTGGTAGAGTTAGATTCTGCGGAGTTTGGAAAGGCAGGCAGAGGCATTTGGATTTCATTATTAGTCTTCAAAGGAAAGTTATAGAAGCTTACTGAGCAGAGGATAGCCATGAAAGATGAGTTTCAAGATTAATCTGGTAGGTAAGATTGATTGGAGGAGATAAACTGAAGGTAAGGGGAAGAGCTAGGGCTGCTGAGATCATCCAGGTAGTAGATGTAGGGAAATCAGTATGGTTTGTTTTAGACAGAATGCAACATGTAAGTCAGCAATCTCTTCCTGCAAAGCTGCAAAATAAGGCAGGGACAGAGAATGTGCCCCAAGGCCTCGCCTCCATCACCTTTTATCCTTATTCCTAGGTTTATTTGCAAGCCAATCTGGGAGCAGTATGGGAGATGATGGAAGGTTTGTTGTCCTAGCCTCCACACAACTGCTGGGAGATTGTGTTGGAAAGTCCCTACCAAGACTATTATAGACAGAGTCTAGGGAAGTCAAGTAATCCACAGCAGTAGAAGTGTTCATTAGGAAGCTGGAAAGGAATTTGTCAGGTATGTTGTAGAAGTCATTTTTGAATGAGGTTAGAAGTTGAATGAGATGCTATCCAAGGATTCCTTCCTTCTCGAGCTATGAATCTACCACTTTTTTGAATAGTCAAATATACATGATGAGGCAGATGAGAAAGTAGAAAAGGACCCATCACAGTGGGTGAGGTTACAAAGAAACACTTCAAGCTGCATGTCAAGAAACCCTTTTAATAATTAGAGCTGTCCAGAAGTGAACAAGGCTACTTAGAGAGGTGGTGTGGGCTCCCTCCTTGGAAGCTATCAAGGAGAGGCTGGATAACCACCTGTTGGATTTGTTATTTGGGAATCTCTTCCTCTCTGTTGGAGACTAGCTGGCCCCCCAGGTCACTTCCAACTTCCATAGAATTCTCTGGTTCTCCAATTACATATCCACCATCCTAGCCTGGGTTCTGATTACCTCTCACCTATCGTAATATAGCCTCCTAATTAGTCTCCTTGCCTCTAATCTCTCCATCTACTCTGATCTCCACATTGCTTCCCAGAATAGTCTTTCTAAGGAGAATTTCCCTGTTCAGAAACCAGCAATAAGCCTCCCTTGTCCAGAATTAAAACAAGCTCCTCAGCCTGGCATGTTGAGCTCACAACATTCTGCCACGTTTTTTAGACCCTGCCACACAGAGCTGGTCCTTCCACAGCTCAAGTTTACCTCTGTGCATAGATGTGAAGGAAAGTGTTTAATACTTAGCTCTCCAGGGGAAAAAAAAGTTATTACACTTTTGAAGCTTGATTTGTATGATTAGCATTTTTTCTGTCACCTTCTTAAGACTAGGCAATGAACAAAACAATAACTGATCTGTAGTGTTTGCCCATTTCCAAGTTGTAAATGTACACACTGAATCTTTAACAACTGAATCTTGGCAGTGGCTCCATAACATCCTTAATGGTATATATAGGTCTTAATGATAACATTTGTCTGTCCTTGGACCCTAGATGACAATGGTAATTGCAGGGTGATAGGGCAGTTTATTTACTTCTATCATGCAAACATTATAGGGGTGTTATGATTCGGCACCATGGCTAATGGTCAGCTCCTACTGAACCACCGTGGCTCCGCCAGAAATTTGCTCTGTAGTCACACTTTATTACTGAGTCCCAGTTTCCTCATTTGTAAAATGGGAGTGAAAATACCTGCCTGACCATAATTTGGTTGTATTAAATGGGGTGATGCATATTAAAGCACTTTGAAAATTATAAAACACTGTTCAAATGTATGACATAATCATTACTCTCCCTTGAGGTTAGAGGCCTCAAGTTTCTTCTTCCTTCCTCTTTCCCCCCAACCTGTTTTCAGGGAAAAGAAGTGGTTGGGTCACATGCTTTCTTTCACCAATGTTAAGTTCTTAGATTTCTATGACTTTGTTATGGGTATGATAAAGGATATCAAAGCCCAGAAAAAAATTTGGAAAAATCATCTTCAAAGTTCATGAAGTAGGAAAAAAAAATCCCAGATTTAATTGAATTGAGTTTTGTGGCCCAAGGGGGTAAATTCCCTTAAGCTCTAGAGCTATAGTTTGAGTTGGCTCTTCAGAGTCAGATAGGATATCCCCTAGAAGAAAGGGCAAGCCAGTCACATGGGGGCTAAATGTACCTAGAGTCTTTTTCTCCAGCCGCCCAAAGCCTGTGTCTCTCTGAAAGTAAAGCACCTTTTAGTTAGACTGGTGGTAATAATGTTTGTGGCATTGTTTTCTCAGATGGGATTGGATGTGTTCATCATATAATCATTATAGGACTTGGGTGATAGGTAGGGTGTTGGGATGAGGTGTGGAACTGGGGTGAATGATTCAGTTGTATACTCTAGGGGCAGGTGAGTAATCTTCCAGGTAGTAGTCAGAGGAATCCCAAAGTCAACAACAGAGGATACAGATGAGCAAAAAGCATCAGGGATAGGGGCAGTGGGTTGCTTCAGGATCCAACACATTCTTGCTGTTGATGCCCCATGCCAGTTACCTAGTCTCTACCTAGACTCCCATCCTGTTGGTCCTTCCAGTCATTTACCTGCTTTACATTGGTTCTTGACACATTGAACTCTCTGGATCCCAGAGCTTCTCCCTATGCCTATATTTCAACTCCTCTCTCAACTTTTTATTTATTTTTGTTTTTGAGACTAGGTCTCCCTATTGCACTCAGACTAGGAGTGCAGCAGCCACCCATGGACCCAATCCTACTGCTGATGTGGGAATAGAAGCTTTGACCTGTTTCATTTCCCACCTTGGCCAACTTGCCTCTCCTTAGGCATCCTGGTGGCCCCTCACTCCCAGGGGCTCACTAAACTGAAACTGAGCTTAGTGCAGGCACCCAATCAGCTTTAGCCCAATTGCATATAAGAACTCTCAAGCTCAAGCAATTCACCAGTCTCCCGGACCCCAGTAGCAGGGATTATAAGTGTGTCTCACCATGTGTAGTTGCCCTATGTGCTAAATGAACCCCTGTTATGAAGTCCCTGTTATGGGAGCCATCCTTTTGTGAGGTTCTATGAAAGAGAGCCCCTGTACCCCCTCACCCTGTTTAACTATTTCTCTGTTTCCTTATTCAGAAGACAGAGTAATATTTAGCAGAATGGAGCTGTGCATGCTTGCAGTGGGCAGGACACACCTACACCCCCAGAACCAGCAGGCTGTCTCTATTAAAAGCATGTGGAAATGGTATGTGTTAGCCAAAAGCTTTCTTGCCCACTTGGCCTGAGAGGAAAATTCTGAAAGCCAACATTCCCAGTCCAATTATTACAATAGGATTCTTCTAGGAGAACTTGGCTGAAGGAGACATTTAACCTTGGGACACAGAGAAGAGTTCAAGGACAATATTCCTGTACCATTTCCTCCTGTGTTTGATGGAGGGCAGGGTATGGAATTTGATTTCCTTAGTGCCATCCTTCTGGGAGAAAGAAGATGATTACCAATGTGACTGCATCTGGAGAGCAAAGCTGTCTCCACCCCCACCCCTATAGAAAAAAGCTACTATAGTGAAATATTCAGGCAGTACAGTTCCAATGGGGAAAAGCTGGCACAATTTAGTCTCTCCAAAAAGTGTTGCCCTTACAGAGTAGTTCAAACTCTTAAAGTATTACCTTGAGGCTAAAAGTCTGCCTGTGTCTCTAAGGTGTAGAAAGAAGAACTAATGATCAGATTATGATGTTGCTTATTCAGTTACCCCAAAGTGTATTTGTCTTCAGAGTGAAATTGAGAGCACACAATAGGTCTAGAAGGGACTCTGTAGAGGATTGAAAAAATCACCATCAGAGTATTATGCCAATGGCGGCCGTAAGTTTAGTGTGATTGCAAAGAAGCCATTGTTAGTGTGTTTTATATTTTCTATATCTATTTATTGCATGGTTGTCATTTTATGTGAAATGAAATGTCCTCTGTCTATATCAATTTGTTACCCTGAGTGCTTGTATGGGAGCTGTTTTCAGGATCCTATTACCCTCATTTAGGGAGATGCAGACATTAGCTATTTAACTCAATTTGGATATTTTACCAGAGTAAATCCCAGGTGGAGACACATGATCAAAAGAGAAAATTAGACTTTCAGTCAGCCTTTAAAAATGGACTTCCTTTTTGTATGCCCAGAGTAAGAGGGGCTAGGGTTCTGGGCCATGAGTTACAAGAGCAACTGTGATAATTATCCTACTGATGGAAACAGAGAAGTTGAAAGGCTTAGTTAGTTTGAGATGAGGAAGAAAACAATGACTTTGGTTTTAGACATGGTGGGTGTTCCAGAGCTGGTACTCTTGGGAGAGGTCAAAGGTAGGGATGCAAGTTTGACATGTATATGCATGGATGGCTATCACTTTTGTGAAATCCTTGTGATACCTTTGTAGGCTATGAACAATGCATCCTCTCCTCTTCCTGAGAAGGTCATAAGATCATAGAGTCAGAGCTGGAGGGAACCTCAAGGCTGTCTAGTCCACTTGTCTCATTTTACAGCTAAGGGAACTGCAGCCTAGAAAGGTAAAGCTGCTTGCCCAGGGTCAGACAGAGGCGGAATCTTGAATCCGGCTTTTTTAGTAGTACCTCTGTAAAACCCCCTTGCTGTGGTCCTTACTCTTTTCCTCAATACTCTGAAGTCACTTGGCTCCTGTTCTAAGACCTCTATCTACCAGGGTTCTCTGACCTTCCAGGCATGTCTTAGACTAGAATGAAGTTGGGATCAGAAGGTGTGATCAAAAGCACAGTTGGCACAGATCTTGTGACAAAGTTACTACTGCTCGAGCCTTTGGTGCTTTCTATGCCTAAGTCCTCAGACACTTTATAGCATCATCCAAAGCATCACCCTCTCTGCAGGGACATGCAATACAAAGCAATACAAACTGGGGGAAAGTCCCCAGGTAGACAGCCTCCTTAGAACTGCAGTGCTCTGCCCTAAAGAAGTGTCTTCTATCAGCCCACCACATTTTATGGTCACAATATAAGAGCCATTTCATGGAATATATGCACAGGGGTGCACACAGTGTGGGCCGGCTGTCTTCATTCACACTGGTGAATAGAGGGCAGAAATCTATACTCTCCATGCTTTTCTGTGCTGCCTACAGAAATCCTGAACATGGGAGCAAGGCTGATGCCCCTGTCTATCAGCTCACACAGGTATGTATGTGCTGGCCAGCACAGGGGCTCAAAGTAGACAACCATGTAAGGAAAAGAGGAGAACGCCCTAAGATCCCCATTTCCCTTTGAAGAGAAGGGAGCCTCCAGCTCAGTGTATGGCCTTAGGCAATTTTTTTTTATTAACTTGTTTATTTACTTTTAGTTTACAAGATTCAGTTCCACAGTCCCTTGAGTTTCAGATTTTCTCCCCTCCCTTTTAACGCCCCCTCCTCCCCATGGTGGCATGCAATCAGGTATAGGATCTGCAAATACTTTCACATTGTACAATAGTCTGGTTGTATAGAAGGGTTGTAACCAATGGAGTGAACAATGGGAAAAAAAGACACAAAACCAAACATGAAAAAAGAACGATAGCATGTATTGCTTCAGTCTCCATTTAAACTCTGGCCTTTCTAGATCTTTCTCTGAATGTAGATATCTCCTTCCATTCTGAGACTTGTAGAGTTGTCTTATAGCTGTGTGTTGCTGAGAAGAGTCCGTTTATCAAGGTTGGTTGTCACACATACAATGTGTCCATGATTGTGTACAAATTTTTCCTGGTTCTGCTCTTCTCACTTAGCATTAATTTGTATAATCCTCTCCAGGTAATTATGAAGTCCATCTCCTTCCCATTTCTTATAGCACAATAGTATTCCATTACATTCATATACCACAACTTGTTCAGCCATTCCCCAATTGATGGGCATCCCCTATATTTCCAGTT
>CM053589.1:176328535-176355563 GCA_028646515.1 Pseudochirops corinnae | reverse complement strand
GGCGGGTTGCTGGAAGCACACACTTCTGTAAATGGACAGGGACAGGGTAGAGAATAGAACAAGGGAGGGGGTGGGATAGGAAGGAGGGACATATAATCAGTCACTCACAATATGTTCATTGTGGAAATGTTCTGCATAACTACATATGTACAGCCTGTATTGAATTGCTTGTCTTTCCAGTGGGGGTGGGTGACGAGGGAGGAAGGGAAAGAATTTAGAATTTAAAATTCTATAATCAAATGCTAAAAATATGTATATGTATATATTATTATTATTAATTATTATTATTAACTACATGCAACTGGGAATTAAGATATACATGCACTGGGGTAGGGAGATCCATCTTGCCCTACCAGAAAGTCAGAGGAGCAATGGGGGAGGACATAAGAGAGAGCAGATTGGGTGAGGGGTTATACACTGGGATAGTTGTTTTGGGGTGATAGGAGGGGGAAAGATAGAGAGAAAATTTATAATTCAAAATCTCATGGAAATGAATGATGTAAACAAGAAAATAAATAAATTTAAATATGAGAAAAAATACAACTAAAAGGTGGATACTTTTATAATGATATTGGGGAAGAGGATCAAAGAAGGGATGAGTCTGCTGCTCACGTGGATGTCAAGTCAAATCAAAGAGCATTTATTGAATGCCTGCTCTGTGCCAAGCACTGTGTTAAGCTCTGGCAATGCAAAGAAAGGCAAAACCAGTACTTACCCTCAAAGATTTCATATTCTAATAGGGAAACAAGGTGCAAACAAGTGTGTACAATCCACCTAATGAATAAATTTGCAGCTGGTAAAGTGTCTTCTATTTATACAACAGTATTTGTCATTTTTTTTATGTGTTCTATTTCCTCTTGACTGCTATTGCAAAATCTACCACATACATAGACCTGACACAGATGTTCTAGGGGAGGAACAGACCTTTGGATGAGAGACATTAGGAAGACACAGTGATAGGGAATAGATTCCTCTTTGGAAAGAAAGAGGGGGAACTCTACTATTTTGTTTTTGTTTGGTTTCTGTTTTGAGGAAGTAGGAATTTGAATTTCTGCTTCAATCTGTCAAGTCCTCAATGGGGCTACTTGAATATTTTCCTCATGAGTCGTAGAGAAGCAGCATGATGTAGCACACAGGGAGCAGTCCCAGGAGTCAGGAAGTTCAGGGTTCAGGTCCTGGTTCTCATGTATGCTAGCTGTCAATCTTCAACTCAACTTTCAGGCTGAAAGTGGTAAGGCAGCTGTCCATCTGCCTTTGTGAAGACAGTTTTTTCTTTAGAAGCCTCCCTAGCCTCAACCAATTAAATTACAGATCTGATTTTTCTAAAATGCACTTTAAAACTACCATATGGTTTGGTTATCTCAGACTCATTTTTGGTACCGCCTCCCAAATCCCATTGTCATAGTGCCCCTCCTCTGGGTACTGCCATCTACTCAATTACCTTGTAAGAGGTCCCTAACTCTCCTGTATAACAACACCCACAGGCAAGCAGTACTCTATGCCAACAAAGTATTGCCATCCCCATCCCTTTCTTCCCTTCCCTAGCACCCCTAGGTGCCTCTGTTATTAGAAAGGAATTATTAGTTGTAGGGAAGAGCAATTTTATATTCCACATTGACTGTGGAATAATACAACATTTTTTTTTGAAAGGGAAATATATTTATTTTATCTGGGGGACTATTTTTATTTGTATTAACTTTCATTAAAATATTATTTTCTAAATAATATTTTATTTTCAGTCAATTAAATATAAGGACAATTTTCACATTCATTTTTTTAAAATTTTGAGCTCCAAATTTTCTCCCTGCTTTCCTCACCTATCCCACCCCTGAGACAGTAAACAATTTGATATAGATTATACATGTTCAATCATTGAAACATATTTCCATTTTAGTCATGTTATGAAAAAAGACACAGCCTCAAAGGGGGAAAAGCCCACAAAAAATAAAATGAAATATTGTATGTTTGAATCTGCATTTAGATTCCCTTAGTTTTTTCTCCAAGGTTGGATGACATTTTTCATCTTGAGTCCTTTAGAATTGTCTTTGATCATTGTATTGCTGAGAATAGCTAAAGCATTCACAGTTGATCACTGTACAGTATTTCTGTTACTTTGTACAATATTCTGGTTCTGCTCACTTTAACTTTGCATCAGTTTGTTTAAGTCTTTCCAAGTTTTTCTAAAATCTGTCTATTATTCATTTCTTATAGCACAGTAGTAATCCGTTACAATCATATACCACAATTTGTCCAATTATTCCTCAACTGATGGCATTTAACATTCATTTAAATTTTTTTTTTTAGTTTTGAATTCCCTTCCCTCCCCCTACACCTCCACTACCCATTAAGAAGGCAAGAAGTGTGATTTTAATTGTACATGTGAAGTCATGAAAAACATATTTCCATATTAGGCATCTTTTTTTAAAATTTGGAAAAAATTTTTAAAAAAACAAAAATTTATGCTTTAATCTATACTCAGAGTTCATCAGTTCCTTCTCTGGAGAAGGATAATATTTTTCATTACAAGGTCTTAGGAATTGTCCTACATTATTGCATTGATCAAAATAGTTGTCTTTCATTGTTGAACTATAAAACATTAAAAAAAATTCTCTAGGAATTCTTCCTCCCCACTGTCCTTTAATCTTTTTTTTTTCTTTTTAAAAATAGAGGACTATCCTATTTACTTTCCTTACCTCTTTACCCTCCAAATGAATTTCTCCCACTTACAAATTCTCCTAGCCTTGGCCCTGACTTAACAAATTGTTGCAAAAAGTGGAACATTATTGTCCTTTAAGAAATGGTGAGGGGGTAGCTAGGTGGCACAGTGAATAGAGCACCAGCCCTGGAGCCAGGGGGACCTGAGTTCAAATCTGGCCTCAGACACTTAACACTTAGTAGCCATGTGATCTTAGGCAAGTCGCTTAACCCCAATTGCCCTGCCTTCCCCCCTCCAAAATACAAAAAAAAAGAAAAAGAAAAAGATTGGAGCAGAGCCAATTATTATGTGATTCTGAAAAGCAATACCATCTCACAAGGGTGGGAAATCTGTGGCCTTCTTGGTCCTTGGGTGGAACCTTTTGACTGAGTCCAAGTTCTACAGAACAAAGCTTTTTATTACGGGAATTTCTTCTGTGCAGTTTGGATTCAGTCAAAGAGCCACACTTGAGGGCCTAGAGGGTCATGTGTGGCCTTGAGGCCCCAAGTTCCCCATCCCTGGTAGGAACAAGTAAAAACATCTTATACAAAGGAGATGAGAGAGAAAGAACTGATCCAGAGGAATTAGGTGAGGGAGGAAGGCTGGTAGTTCTGGAACACTACTCTCATCATAAAATAGTAAAAGAAGAAACAATACATATACACATACATATATGTAGATATATACACACATATACATATACACATCTACAAGGGTATAAAAGTCTTCTTAATTTAGAAAGAAATAAGAGGATAGGCAGGAGGGATAGATGTTTAGAGGGAACTCTGCTAACATCAGATCTGGGCTAAAGAGAGAACAATGTGTACATGTAAAGAAAATAAGTCTTCTAAATTTATAAGGAAATAAGATGGTGAGGGAATAGAATATGGGGGTTATAGATTAATGTGAATGGGATAAAGAGGGAACAACATAGATATTTGAAAGGCTATAAAAGTCTTCTAAATTCAGATAGAAACAACAAAGGCAAAGGGAAAGGGTGGGAGGAAAGGATACTAGAGGGATCATTGGAGTGAGGGGAGGTTAAGTAATAGGAGGGCAAGATAGCTAGCAGAAGTACAGTAGAGGAGTCAAGAGGGATAGGAAATAAGAGAAACTCACAAACATAAATATCGGGAGCAGAATTTATTAGGGCAAAAAAGCAGGGGTAGTAACCATAATCTCAGACAAAGTTAAAGCTAATAGATTTAATCAAAAGAGAAAAATAGGGAAACCACTATATGACGATCATATTAATCAATTGTTTTAGACTATTTAAAATAACTACACAGTAAAAGGTTAGAATATTGCTGTGAGGTAAGAAATGATGAGTTTGTGGATTCAGAAAAATATGGAAAAACTTGGACTTATGAAGGGAGATGTAATCAACCTTCAGGGAAACATCAAAAAAAGTATAGTACAATGTGAGATGCATATGAATGGAGATGTTTATGTATGTGTATGAATATAGATATCTATATGTGTGTATAAGTTATATATTTATGTCTATATGTATGTATATATGTTTGTGTGCATAAATGTACATATATATATGTATGTATGTATATGAATGTGTGTGTGTGTGTGTGTGTGTGTGGATACCCAATTAATTGTAGCTTTCTTGAGGGAGGTGGGAAAGGAAGAGGGAAAAAAGAAAAAAAGTAAAAAGTGCACAATAGATAACAAAATAAAACTTACAAAGAAGTAAAGCGAAGATGGGCAGCTCTGAATACAATGTATAGTATTTCTTTAAAAGAAATTTATTGCTATATATTTTGAGTCTTCTTTCATGTTCTGCTGTACACATGGCAATATTGGTTTTTTTTTTCTTTTTAAATTTTGTATTTAAGATAAAAAATCATTTGAAATTACACAAAAAAAACCCTGGCCGCTCTCCCTCCACATCCACCTTATACTTTTATCTTTTCTTTGTTTAAATAGAATACCATGCTAAGCCTTCTCCTTTCCTTGGCTATCTTTGTGATATTATGTGATGCTATGTACTACATGATACACTTGCAGGTCAGTAGAGAGAGTAATCCAAAAGGTAAACCTTTCTTTACAACTCTTCCCTGTCTCTAGGGACAAGAGGATTTGTTTAGTGGCAAGCTTGAAAGACTTATCTGTGCCCATTGAAACCAAGATCCACAGGATGAGAATAATGGATAAAAGGTGGGGAAAGTGAATTTATTCTAAAATGTACCAGAAATGAGAAAATAGGCAGCTGTATAAAAAATACATGTACGTTTTTCCCCCATTATCCCCCTTCCATCACATAATTAAGAGGCAATACTTACTTTCTATGTGTGATATATTTCTAAGGGGCATCAGGCATTAGTGATTAGAGAACTAGGCTTGCAGTTAAGATCTAAGTTTAAAATCCCACTTCAGACACTTAAGTGGCTCTGTGATGCTGGGCAAACTATAGCCCCTTCTGTGCCTAAAGCACTTGCCTACTAAGTCACTCAAGTCATCACGCTTCTATTAAACATATACTGTGTGCAAAAGGTTGCCGCTACAAAAGCAAAATTAATCGTGGAAAGAAAATTGAAAGGAAAATAAATATTTTTTTAAAAGTCCCTTCTTTCATGGGGCTTATATCTGACTACTGGTCTGCTAACACTCATCTTCCAAAGTAGCATATTGGATGTTTCCAATTGTCACTGTGAAGGCTTAGAAATGACTTAAAGGCTGTTCTTGACTGAACAGGTTTAGGAGCATTGGAGATTACCAAGGGAAATGGTAGAACTTCCTTTGGGGATCTTTAAAAGTGAACCAGCCTTCTCTCATCCAGGCTAAAACAGACCCAGTTTCTTCAACTGATCCTCAACCTCAAATTGAAACTCTCTTGGAGACAAACTTGCTACTATTACTGAATATGTGAGCTTCCTTCTCACCAAATTTGTCACACTTGTGATCAAACAAGGCACATTCTCCAAAAGTTTGTTCCACTAGCCAGGCAATAAATGATCAGCAGCTGCATGCCCTGCACCACAGGGAACCTGCAGTGGGGCTCTGAGCCTCAGGACAATCCTCCAGTAAGGTTCTGAGACCCAGTGAAAGACAACCGAAAGGCCTCAAGCCCTGGCATGAGAAACTTTTGGGACAGTATAGGAGGAGAACCCAACTCTTACATAAATGTACAAAGTCACAAAATAGGTAGGAAAAAATGAGCAAAAAACAGAATAATACTTGATGATAGAAAGTTACTATGGTTACAGGGAGGGTCAAGGCACAAACTTAGAAGAGAACAACAGTGTCAAAATGCCCATGTATGAAGCCTCACTGGGTCTCAGAACCTAACTACTGGCTTTCACCAGAAAGGGGATGCCCTGCTGACTTGCTTTGGAGGTGGGGCCTCTCTGCTGGTTGACCCCAGGGGTGAGATCTTCCTAGTGGACAGCCCTAGAGGTGCAGCCTCACTACAGGTCAGAAATAAGGACAGGGCCCTGCTGGTGGTCTGCATGGGGCCTTGCTGTGCTGTTAGTCTAGGACTGATGGCTAGCATGGGGCTGGTTCACAGGTGGAGTCTCTCTGCAGAGCCCCCGGGTGTAGGGCATACAGTTGCTGATCATCTTCTGTGCCCCCTTCCCGTTCCAGTGAGGTAGACTTTTCCTGCTGGTGCTGGGAAGGTGTTTCCACACTCCAAAATTGGTTCTACAGTGCTTTTCAAAGTTGTTTGGAGGGGAATTTTGGAGGGTTCCAAAGTGTTCCTTCCTCCTTCCTCCATCTTGGTAATGGAAGAAGACTCTACACCATGATTCTTTAAAGGGACTGAGAATCTACTGGAAGTTTAGTTGTCCTAGAGCTCTCCCATTCCATCCCATATCCCCCAACAAATTGCCTCCTCCATCATCTCAGATTTTTCATTTATTTTCAATCTTCCCCTCTCTATTGTCCTATTTTCTAACCTATAAATATGATCATGTCTCTTCCATTCTCAAAAACCCTCACTGAATCCTTCCATCCCTAATACTGTCCTTTATCTTTTCTGCCCTTTGTAGCTAAACTCCTCAAAAAGACCATCTAGATATGTACTTATACTTTTCTTTTCTCTCATTGTCTTCTTAATCCCTCATAATCTGGCTTGAATTTTATCATTCCACAGAACCTGCTCTCTCCAAAATTACCAATGATTTCTTAGGGATTTGGGGAGTGTTTCACCATTTCTGCCATTGGCTAGAGCCCTCCTGTTAAAATTAGAAATACGTGCAGATTACAAACGGTTGTGTTGAGGCACAGGGAAGTGTTTGAAGCCCGGGAATTAGTTGGGTCACATGGAGGTCAGAGCATATTGCACTGTCCCCAGCCAGGGGATACTGCATTACTCAAGACTCTCTTGCGTGGGGTTACCTGATGTTCCTGATTAGCATCTCCACACCCTGGGGCCTTCATACCCTTGAGACTGTACTCCCCCTCTCACAATTCTGTTCAGCTGGGCTCTGTCATGTGTGGTATGTGGATCTGGGGTATATATAAAACCTAAGCCTTGGAGGTATCTTTGAAGCCTGCCTTAAGATCTGGCTGTAAGGCTTCCCCATAGAGAGACCTTAATAAACCTTTACTGTTTGGACCTCAGAGCCATGACTCTTCTGTTCTAAAAGGTACGTTAGCGTCATTAAGTAGAGTAAGTAACCGGTTGCCGCTGCAAGTAAATTAGGGTACTCTGAAAGAGAACCTTGATACCCTCCAAATTGCATTCCTCTTTTTAGATGCACCCCAAAGCCCTAGTTCCATTGCAAAGGAATATTTGCTTCAAATGCATAACCAGAGCAAACATCCAAATATTCCCTCAATGTTACCTAAGTTTCTGGGGAGAGAAGGAGGAAAAGGTACATATCCTGACTCAGTTCCAATGTGACAAACACCAAGTTCCAAGTCCAAAAGCCCCTGGGCTTTCCTCCTAGCACCCTAGCACCTCAGGGCTTCCCTGTAGGGCTGGTAGGGACATCTGGCCTAGGATTGTGGTTCCAAGATTGCCACAACTGGACTCGCAGGTCTGAGAACTCCAGTACTCAAGCCAAGAGGTGAAAAGGCTGAATGAAAAAGACCTACTCTCCAAGCCGGAATGGACACACTGGGCCTAACAGGGAGGGGTAAGGTGGACCTCCGTGGTACATGGTTCCCATAGTCCAGGTATCTCTTTCACTCCCTGGGTGCCACCAGAAAGACAAAAAAACTCTCACAGTCTGGTAGTTATAAAGATGCAGCTAGTCAGCCAATGGATAGAGGATGCATCTATTCTTGTGCCAAGGGTACACAGGATGTCTTCTCCCATGTGGATGTCTCCATCTTAGGGAATCTGACCATGCACAAAGCCTAATTATATATGTCTGGAATGGGTTTGATTTAATCCTAGTCAACCTTTCCCATGGGGCTTTATACAGTTTCCTTTTTGGGGGGAACTAAATGGGGCAGGAGTGAGAAGTAAAGGAAAGGAAATAAGCATCTATTTAATTTCAACTATCTGCCAAGCTAAGAACTTTCTCAATAGTGTCTCATTTGAGCCTCACAGCAAGTCTAGGAAGCAGATACTACTTGGACCAGCTTTCACATCTTGTCCAGACATCCACCAGGAAACCAAGACCTACTCAAAGGGGCCATCTTGCCATCTCCCCTCCTGTTGTGTATGCTCACACTCCCTGACCCTGCTTTCTGCCTCTTGCTCTTATGAAGTGATCAAAGCAAATCTCCCACTTCTCTAGGAAACCAGTGTCATCCCTGAATGCCCTATGAGTCTATTCACCATCCCTATAACTTCCAAAACCCAAACTATTTCAACTGGTCCCCCACTTCCTTACATGTGCTTACATATCCCTTCCTTAGAAGGTAAGCTCTTTGAATATATTTCTCGATTTTGTATTTGTATCCTCAGGACCTTGCTCAATGTCTAGCACATGGTACTGAATCAATGATTGTAGATTCATTCATATTGCTGGGACAGTCAATTCCAATCTTGTCATATAATTTCCCAGTAACATCCTCTCTTTGTAAATTCCTCTTTGCATTTCTCCTGAGTGATGTGTCACTTTTATCCATAAATTTTGCTCCACAAGTCCAACATCTCAATTTATGTGAACTGTCTGATCTTGGGAGTTGATTCTCCAAAACATCACTCATTCTTTGGCATTACTATCATTGGTAAATATGCTATAGCCACCTTTTACTTGTAAGTATGTTTCTCTTAACCCTGGGGTGATTTGAAATAGAGGCAAAGAAGCACATGTCCTGTAGATGGCCCCAAAGGAAGACTCCACCACTATATTGAGTTTGGACATTGATTTTTAAAAAGATTCACAGATGAGACTGTATCCCAATCCTGTCTAACTAATTACCATCTATCATCCATTTATCCTAGACTGAGTTCAAGACAGAAACTTCTGATAGGAGCTGGAATGTTTTATAAGTGCAAGCTCTGAAGCAGAAGTCAGCCATAAAAATTTTTCATCAAAGATGTAGAGTTTAGAGGGACATTAGAGGTCATATAGTCCATCCACCTTATTTTACAGATGAAAAAACTGAACTCCAGTCAAGCCTGATATCCAAGGTTAAACAGGCAGCAAAGATGAGATCCAAAGCTAGGCCCTCTATTTGCTGAGGGGACCATTGAATACAAATCTCAGTTGACTCCAGAGACAGTTAGGAAACTTAACAAATTTTCTATGAATGTAGAAGTAGGAGAGTTGTCATTTCCATTTCCTTCCCTCAAGCAGGCACTTTCAGACCTACATTCTCATTAGAATACTGTGGGCCCCTATGGTCTCCAAGGTTGGTGCTTGGTATTCCCCCTGTCAGGAGGATCACAAATTCTGACTTCCTGTTCCCCTAACTTTTACTATGAACAGCCTCCTTTTGCTAGCTTTTGTCTCCTATACTCCAATTTTTGTCTGATGCAGCTTTAATCATCCTCTAGCTAGCCTCTCCTCTCACTGTGTCCACTGCCCTCACTGTTAACACAAATCCTCCTTCATCAGTCATCATCATCTCTTCCTCCAGCACTCCTTCTACCTATCTCTTGATACTCATGGAAACCTGGATCTCTCCTAAAGATACCTCTCTTCTCATCACCCTCTCCAGATCTGACCAATATTTCTTCTAGACAACATTATACTCCTCATACTACTACAAAACTCCTGTCCCCTCAAGCTCCCTACCCCATATCTCTCAGCATATTATCTTACTTCCTACATTAATGATCTAGATGATTGATCACAGATTTAGAGTCGAAGGTATCTCAGAGGCCATTGAATCCAATTCTCTCTCCTTTTCTTTTTTTCAGAGGAGGAGACTGAGGCTCAAAATAGTTAAGTCTCATATCTGAAGAAGTATTTGAACCTCAGTCTCCCTGATTCTAAGTCCATTGTGCTATTCACTACAGTTTACAAACATTATGAGTTCCTTCATCTCCTCAGCTCAATATTTCCAAAGTTCTATACATTTTCATTCATCCCATCCTACATTACGTTTATCTCAGAGGATGAAGTGGTCCTTCTCCTTGACAAGGCTAACCCTTCTGCTTGTGTCTTTGATCTCTTCCTCTCTCATTTGCTCTTACATCTTATCCAACAGATTAGCCCCATCCTTCTTATCTTTCCTTCAATTTATTCCTCTATACTGGCTACAAACATGTTCGACCCTCTCCTAACCTGACAAGACCCATCCTTGAAGCTACCTCAAACAATAAGGTTATTTTGATCCTCAATTTCTCCAAAAGATCACCCTGTACATACAGTCTTTATTTTCTCATCATCCAATCCCTCCTCAACCCTTTGCAGTCCACCTTCTACAGGCATGCATTTCAACAATTACTAGTTTTCATTATACTATATATTTTTTTCTTTGAGAGCTCAGCAACTCTCCTGGGTCAAAATGTCTCTAAATACTTCTGCCATAGCCTACAGTACTTTCCCTCAACCCTCTGGCATCTGGTCTCCTAGAATTTAAGGTACAAGTCAGACTACTCCAAGTTTTCCTCTTCTCTGTCAAAAATTGAATGATGAACTTACGAAACTTTTCTCAGTATGAGGTTAGGTGAATGGAATACAAATGTATATATACGTATACATACACATATGTCTATATAGGAGGAGATATATATACATATGAATACATATCTGAGCAGGTGATTATATATATGTGTACACAGAGGACACAGGATCAATTGAATAGCAAGGGATGATACCTTAAAAGGTGAAATTCTGAGGTGGGAGAGGAATAGAATGAGAGGAGACAGGGAGAGACAGAATGGGATTAATCATCTCATATAGAAAAAGCAAGGGATAACTGTTACAATGGAGGGGAAGAACAAGAAAGCAAAAGGGAAAGGGTCAACCTTACTCTCATTGAATTTGGCTTGAGGAAGGAATGACATAAACTCTAAACTGGGTATCTTGCCACACAGGAAGAGTAGGGGGGACGGGGATGAGAGGTAGGATGATGGAGGGGAAGGGAAGGTGGGGAGGGAGGGTTGCTGGAAGCACACACTTCTGTAAAGGGACAGGGACAGGGTAGAGAATAGAACAATAGAACAAGAGAATAGAACAACAGGATAGGAAGGAGGGACATACAATAAGTCTCTCACAATATGTCCATTGTAGAGATGTTCCGCATAACTACACATGTACAGCCTGTACTGAATTGCTTGTCCTTCCAGTGGGTGATGAGGGAGGAAGGGAAAGAATCTAGAATTTAAAGTTCTATAATTAAATGTTAAAAATATATATGTATATATATTTATTATTATTATTATTAACTACATACAACTGGGAATTAAGATATACAGGCACTAGGGTAGGGAGATGGATCTTGCCCTACTGGAAAGTCAGAGGGGTGATGGGGGAGGACATAGGAGAGAGCAGATTGGGGGAGGGGTTATACAGTGGGATGGCTGTTTTGGGGTGGTGGGTGGGGGAAAGATGGGGAGAAAATTTGTAACTCAAAATCTCGTGGAAATGAATGATGTAAAAAAGAAAATAAATAAATGAATTATAAAAAAAAAATTGAATGATGGAGTGGTCACTTCTCACCAAAGTCTTTATCATTTCTATCCCAGCAAACAGTTCTTCCTTGTTGATAAATGTCTGATCTGAAATGTAAATTGCCCTCATTGATACTTCTATCTTTTGAAGAATGAGATTACCATTCAGGCAAGTTGAGGAATTGTTAACTGTTCTGGTTTTTGAAAGAAAGGGAGCTCCAAAAGATGCCTAGATCATTGACATTATCTTATAGTAAGGCTATGCTAGACTCTCTGGCTGCCAGGCTCACAATGCACTAGATAAAAACTTTCCGGTTGACTATGGTCAGTTTCCTGAACTCCTCATCTCTTTCTCCCTTCTGTCCTGGTAGTCTCTAGTATACTCCAATCAAGGATAATATGTTTATGTCTTTCCTGATGTTCATCCTAAAGCTCTCCTTAGCTTTCCATCATCCCTGATTTCTCAATTTCCTCCTTGAGTATATCTTCTTAATATGAACGCTCTATCAAACCTCTCCTGACTTATCTCTTCTGTTCCTTTTGAATGAGGTATACCCTTTCAGAGTTGTTTTCCCAGTTCTCTTCTCATCCCACTAAATTTTAATCAAGTCATCAAGCATTTATTAAGCATCTACTATGCACCAAGCACTATGCTAAGTACTAGGAATTTAATGAAAGCAATAAATAAATAAAACATCATCTGTTCTCAAGTACTTCACAGTTTAATGAGGGAGATTTGGGGCATGTCTTTCAAACAGCTACAAACAAGATATGCACAAGAAAAATTGGAGATAATCAACATAGGGAAGCATAAATATTAAGGAGGACCTATTTAGTCAAATATGAATTATGGAATTAGGATCTCTTCGTCATCTTGCTTATTATTCATACTTTGCTCATTTTTGTCCATCTGAGGTCATGTGTTTTATTACTGGTTCTTCTCTTGTGTTTGTCTCTTGTGGATTTCTGGGTGCCTCTGATTTTCCTCTTCTTTTATTATGGCTACGTTTTATGATATTCAGCTTGGTGGATATGTACTGAGAGAACTGTGGGATTTGTCTCAACCAGATTGACGTCATCTTGTAAAAGTGACTCCATTTTGAGACTCAAGTTTCTATTTTCCCATAAATTCCACCTGCTTGCTAATCAGGAATTGAATGATATACTGTTTCACCTCCTGGAACATCCACATGCTCATTCTCCCACCTCCCAAGTCCCCAAACTCCCCAATTCCCCCTCCCAACTCAGAAAATCCCTAATCCTTCTTCCAATTAGAAATCAAATTGTCTAATCTTGAATCCTTGTTGACATCCTGTTAATTGTTTACTTTTAATACATAAAAATCTTTCTTCCCCTGTATTTGGGATCTTGTGCCAAGCTGAGGAGGCCTGATCCCAAATTGTTATAAAAATTGGAATGCATTGCTTAATAAATTGATATGCTTGGAAGCTTGAACATTTGTTTCCTTGCTTATTTCAGATTTCACCCATTACAGTTTTTGGCAAAGTCAACCAGGGTGAGTAAGGCCTCTAAAAGGAAACCTGTAAAAACAAACAAAAAAAAATCCCTCTTCTGCATTCTGGACATTTCTCTGAAGGTCTTCTTTAAGGAAGTCTACCCCAGAAGGTCGAATTTCCCTCAATCTCAATTTCTTTCTGAGAAATGGTAAGTCCCCATGTGGTTGAGGCCAGGAAGCCCTGCTAAGGGATTGATTAAGGCAAGCTTCCTCAATGGAGAAAAGTCCCCTTAGTGAAATTTGCTGGGGTAAAGCTCTATACTGTTGGGGAAGTTCCCTTAGGGAAATTATGGGATCACAATGGGAACACCCCTGGAAAGTTTTCTTTTATTCTGGGACCAAGGGGAAAACACACTAGTTAAAACTGACATTAATGAAATTCAGAATGTCCTAAAAATCTTCTAAAACGTTAAAATGGAACCCAAATTTGATCTGAAGAAATTTTTAATTACAACAAATTAAAGACCTTGAGATTAGACTTTCAGTAGGAGATAAGGAGGCTAGCAAGCATGTATTTCTCCTATTGCTTTGTCTGTGTTTTCATTTCTTTCTAAAATGCTCAGAAAAAAATCTTTGTTTTCGGTTTTGTTTAATGTTGTTTGTACATCCTGCTACCTTGGAAAAATTCTAAGGAGAAAATGCAACTAACATCAAGACTGCTATAAAAAGAACTGCCAATGAGTTTTTTTAATTAGCTAGAAAGATTAAAGAAGTATCATACTAAAGGCAGTTCTCCCAGCTTTCTGAAATTTTATGCTAAACTCTCTGTCCAAGTGAGCAGGACTAATTCCCACTTTAGCCTTTTAGCAGGAGATTGAGTTAAAAAGAAATAAAAATCCCCGCAAGATAGTTTCTCTCTGTCATTTCAGCCCTAGTCAGGTTGAGTTTACAGAAATTAGAAATCAAAGAAAAAAAAAAGCTTTTTTCTGGTTTGTAAAGATTTGTGGCATTATAAATAAATTAGAGATGGAATTTAGTAAAATTTGATAGTTTGCAGATCAAGCTTAATTATGTCTATCCCCTTTATGGAGGGAAGGATTTGGAGTTGGAAAGAGGTCTGAGATGGGTTGATTCCATATGGATGAGTAGTTTTGAAGCAAACACCAAATAAGGAACTCATCCCTTTCTCTTTCCCCTATCTCATAAGGCACTTAACAGAAGTTTAAGAAATTCTGAAATGTCTTAGTGAGCTTTGGGGTACTATTTCTGTAGAATTTGTTTAAAGAAAAATAAAAATAAGACTTTGAAAGTCAAACTTACAGGTATTTGTCACCCTATCCCTGGAGATTGAGAGCTATTGTTTTTGTGGGATAAAGGAAAAAAATTCTACTGATTAGAGAAAAAGGAAAAAATGAGTCTGTTGTAAGCAGTTTAAATTTAATCTGGTACTTAAACCTTTTGTGACCATCAAAAAAGAAGAACCTGTTTAGACCATTAAGTGACTTTAAAATAAATGAAATTTAATGAAAGCATGGAAAGAAAGATTTATTGAAGAGGAGCCTATGAAGAGGGACCACAAAACCCCACCCCCAGTCATATATGACCACCTATTCAACCCCAATGTTGCCTGAGCCCACACTGAGTTATAAATAATAGGGATAGATATTGACAATGAGGGGAAGTGGCAGGGTGAGGGGGCCAGAAAATAGAAATATTTTGTGGAAGCCTTCAGTTGAATGTTTATAGACTTTTTATATTTAATAGAATCAATAAAAAAAAAATATAGGATCAGTCTTAAACTTCTTACCTAACATATACCATATCAGGGAGAAAACTCTCTTAGCTCTGTTTCATTGCTGGGACAGGCAGTATTTAAGAACTAATCAAGTAACAAACCTCCACATTATTCCTAGGGTATCAAAGCCAGGCTGAGAATTAACCAGGTGGGAAAATTTCCTGTTCAGAAGGAACTAGCACCATAGGGAAAATGAGACAAGAGCCTAACCTACACTCAGGAAGAAATTGTGATTAGTTACCCTGGCTGACTTTGCCAAAAACTGTGATGGTTAAAATCTGAAATAACTAAGGAAACAAAGGTTCATGTTTTGTTTACATATAACATAATTAATTGTTTAAGCAAATTAGAAGCAAATTTTCCAAAGAATACTAGAAACTATGCAATGGTAAACTCTTAAACACCCACCAAATTTAGAGTATTTCAGCTCATTAGGTTATTGAAAAATTTTGTGCTAAATTACAAAGGAGAATTAGGAGTGAAGATTACTTATTTAAATGATCTGGGATACAATTAGAAAACATGATACTCTGCCCCTGAAAACCCATTCTAAGAATGTATCCCAATCCTTTGAATTCCCCCTTGCTCCAAAGAAAGGGGATGGAAAGGCCAGGCTAGTACTTGGAGGCTCTCTCTTCCTTTCTTTAGAATTGAAAAGGAAAAACCTCAAGGTAAGGGGAGAGAATTGGGCTTTTGGGGTAATTTAAGAGGAAATTTTTTTAAGTTTATGAAAACGTGAAAGGGCCATCATGAAACTTTGAAAATAAGCTAATTGTTAATTTTGGGCTCTATATTTTAAAGCACAGGTTCCTAATAACCCTGATGAGTATTTTAATTGTGGTTGGAAATTCAGATTTGATTTCATTGATATTTGTCCTGTAATTAAATTGTGATATGGTCAAATGTGTTCTTCTATTAACTGTGGCATCAAATGAAAAAAAAACTTGGAAAAATTGTTGGATCAGGGAAACCCAAGTTTCACTATGGTCTCTGAAATTTATTATCCATAGGACCTTAAGCAAATAATTTTACCTCTGTTTGTCTCTGTTTCCTAATTTGTAAAAAGAACAGAATTAGTACCCACCTCCCAGAATTATTGTGAGGATTAAATTATATAATGATTGTGAAATACTTAAAATGATACCTGGTATATAGTAAGTTCTATAAACTATTAGTTATTATTATTATTTCTTTAATTGGATATAATTGCTACATACTGGATAACTCTATGGCAAGTTTCAGAAGGGATTAGTATAAAATGCCAAAGGTGTTAAAATGAATGACTTCCCATGTAACATAATTTGGAAGTGCATTTGACTGAATTGATGTCATCTCAGAATAAGTTCCATTTCATATTTTAAATACATGATTATTCGGTGTCTAAAATTTTTTTCTTATACTGCATATATTCTTATATTTGAGAAACCATTGTCAGGAATATTGTTAAGCAAATAAATTCTCATTAATTTGATGCTATTAAATTACAAATTCAGCTGTTAAAAGAATGTGATTGGGGGGCAGCTAGGTGGTGCAGTGAATAGAGCTCCAGCCCTGGAGTCATGAGGAACTGAGTTCAAATCTGACCTCAGACACTTGACTTACCACCTTTGTGACTTTGGGCAAGTCATTTAACCTCAATTGTCTTGCCTTTCCCCCCTCTTAAAAAAAAGACTAAGTTCAAGCACCACTTTAAAAAATATATATATGATTTTTAAAATAGATGTTTGAAAACTACTTAATGTGGGTATATTTTGTTTTAAAATAGTTATTTATTATTATTATTATCAATTATTATTATTGTTATTATTATTCTTTAGGGGAAAACTTGCATAGACCCTCTAAGAAATCCTTATCTTTAAGTTGCCTTCAGAATGTGCATTCAAGCTGGTTCATAGCAACTTATCAGCCCTGCTGCATTCAGGTTGTAAAAATCTGAAGTATTACATTTTTAAAACCTACAACTAAGAAAATAGGATCCCCTTTCCCATTCTTTGTCAAAAGGGCAGAATTTTCAAGCCTCTTATAATAAAGATTGAGTTTCCATCTGAAATTATTTGGCTATCACTAGTAAAATTACGAATTTCACTTTAATAGTCTATAATAAAGTTATATTTTTGAGCCAGCTTATCAATGTTGAACTTTAGATTCAAGGATTTTAAGACAGGGTCTTGGAATCTGAGGTCTACAGTTGCTAAGTGAGTTTTGAAACAACTATCATATATTCACTGTATGTATAATTTAAAGAAATCCAGAATATGGTTGTTTTTAATTTATAAGTGAAGGATAAATGAAATGTAACTGTTAGGAAAATGTGAGAAAACTAGCTGTGGTTAGTGAAACTTTTCTCTTTGACATTAAAAACTCTTAGGACTAGAAGTTGATATTGCCATGAGTTTGTTTTGATAGTCTTCTAAATTGTCATAAAGGCAAAAGTCCACCATTTAAGAAGAAGATGGCAATCTGAGAATTGCCACAGGTAGATGTCAATCTCTGGAGAAAGTTTAGGAGATGACCGTGGCGTGGTCTAAAAAAGTATCCTGTTGACTCATTTTCCCTCTGGTGCTATTTCCTTGTGAATGGGAAATTTTCCCACCAGGTGACTTCTGAGTCTGACTTTGAAACCCTAGGAGTAATGTGGGGATTTGTGACATGATTGGGTGTCAAATATTGCTTGTCCTTGGAATGAAACAGAGTTAAGTAAGTTTTTCCCCTGTTACGGTATATGTTAAGTGAGAAGATTAAAAGTGATCCAGCATCATTTTTTGATTCTATTTACAATTAATTGATTTTGTCCTGTGATTGCTTAACTCCTAGTTCCTTGTCTCTGAAAGCTCAGAGTTCAGCTGGACTGTGATGGGTTAAATTTAAAAATACAGATCTCCTGCCTCAAGGAATTTAACTAATTTTGAAGAATTTGGGAGAAAGTAAGGGAATTTGGTGTTTTGTTTTGTTTTGTTTTGTTTTACTCCACCAAGCTATCCTTCAAGGATGTCTGCTTTACTATCCAAAAGTCTGGACTGCTAACTCTTACCTGGACTCAAATAATGAGTACTGCTTAGTCTCATGAAAGAAGAAGGTGGGTGTTTGCTATCTCTCATTACCAAACTTCCAGTCATGTTGTTCTCTGTGTCTCAGCTTTGCAACCAGTCAATTGTCCTTTATCCCATGATGTCTGTTCTACCTTGTTCAGGTCTTTGTTCTGCACTCCCAAAAACAGATTAAAATGAGGAGGGGGGGAACTCTTCATCTGCTCAGGGTCTTCATGTCTTTGCTAATAAATACTGTCTTGCTTGAAGATCTGTCTCAGTTTGCACTTTTTGGTAAAATTCAACAATAAAACTAGGAGGGAACAGGATGAACATCTGCTACTTCCATTTATTGGCCCTAACCATCCTGGAATTCCCTTTTTTTTCTGTATGTCAGAATCCTTGTGTTCTCCCTCTTTATTTTAAAGAGATACAGATGAAAGAAGGCAAAGCTCAGGGGAAAAAAAATATAGATGACTGAACAATATAAATGGAAAGAATAAAAACAGAAATTGAGTTATATAATAATGACCTGTGTTCCTACAAGGACCAAGCTTTGCCTATAAAAGGATATGAGAAAATGTATCTCTCTCACTTGCTTCATGATGTCAAAGCAGTCCAGATACTGTGAGACTCACTTGCTAAGTTGGCTAGTATTACCAAACTGCTTTCTATTTTTCTTTTCTTTTTGGATGTTGTAGTTTGTTTCTGACAAAATATAGGTTCAGGGAAGGTAGATTTCATGAAGAAATGAACACAATGTAAAATAAAAACCATGTCAACAAAAATTTCAAGTCTATTTAATAACATCCAGAAAAAATCTTATCCTTTGAGGCAAGAATTCTTAACCTGAGATTCATGAGCATGTTTCAAATATATATTTATAAAATATTTCTATAATTTTATTACCAACATTCACAAAGTTTTATTGTTGTTGTTAAGTCATTTTTCTGTCAGGTCAGACTTTTGTTCTGAGGTTTACTTGGCAAAGATGCTGGAAGGGTCTGCCATTTCTCTCCCCATTTCATTTTATAAATGAGGAACCTAAGGTAAACAGAGCCAAGTGACTTGCCAAGGGTCACACAGACAGCAGGTATCTGAGGCTGGACTCAAATTCTGGAATAATTGGTTTCAGTATAATCAGTATATAAATATATATCATATAAAAGTACATATTTCCATTAGACACATTTTTATTTGTATCTTTAGTTTTAGATATGACATATATAAATACACACATTTATACAAACGTATTCCAATTATATGTAATTGTATACATACCAATTATTCATAAATATAATTAACATAATTGGTTTCCTCTGTAATTAATCCTCTGGATTTTATGTACTCAAAAACTTTATTCAAAGAAGATGTCCATAGGCTTCACCAGATAGCCCAAAGGGTCTGTGACACAAAAAGGTGAAGAATCCCTCCTTTAAGCAACCCTTCAAGTATTTGTCCTTCTCCTGACCTTGATTTCTTCACTTTCCCCCCTCTGCTCTCTCTAATCCTCCCTCTGGTCCTATGATTCAGTGACCTCCAAGGGCCTTTCTGGTTTTAGAACCATGATCCTAAGATCCTATGAACTCTCTCAGAGCCCCCTGAAAAGACACCAAGGGGAACTTAACTTCAACATTTGTCAGCCTTGCTGGAGCTGAGATCTTGGACCTCAATGGCATCCCACATGTGTCATAATTTGTCAGAGGGGCAAATGCTAATCTGGAAGTGAAGAATTGTGAAGCATTACAATATTAAATTGAGCAAACTAGGAAAATATCAAACCTAACATTGGAGTCCTTTATAAAGCTCCATGTACAACCAGAGCAAATTGTAGCAGCAAGAATGCAGAAAGAGAGATATAGAAACTAAAACTGTGGACATAGCCCTTCCCAGTCAAAGACAGGTCTGCTGTCCATTGGAGGAACCCAACAAGAATCGTAGCATCAGAAACAGTGATTTTAAAGATTGTGACAAAATTTTGCTCTGGTGAATAATCTATACCTCCTCAAAATAATGAGTATGGATAAAATTGACTCAAGACAGAGAAGTCATTATACTAATGGGATCTGTGCAACTTGACAGTTTTAATAAGTTGGTATGAATCAAAATACAAATGTGAAGTTCTGAAAATTAGCAAGGAATGGAAGGTAACTTGGTGGCAAAGTGGATAGAGAGCTGAAGCTGGAGTTGGGAGAAATTGGGTTCGAATTATGCTTCAGGCACTTCCTAGCTGTGTGATTTTGGACAGATCAGTGAGCTCCTTTTCCTCATTTGTAATAGGAGGATAGTAATAGCCCCTATCTCTCAGAATTGTTGGAAGAGCACATGACATGATTTATGTATGTCACTTTGGAAATCTTAAATGACCATATAATGTTAGCTATTACATAAACATGTATAGTACATATGTTTCATATTATCGTATATAATGCTAGCTATATTATTACCATCTTCCAAAACTATTAATATAAGCAGATACGTTCTTTCAGTGTCTCCTCACTTATTATTAATTAGTAAATAGTAACTGCTTCTCTTTTGGTCAACAACCCTGCGGGTCTTCCCCTCCCAGTTTGACTTTTTTTTTAAGTAAAGGGGCCATCCCTTGATTCACTTCTTAAAGAGGCCTAGTGACTGAATGGGCATTACCTCACTGAAAGTGAGAATCTGAAAAGACCTTACCCTAAAAAAGCCAGCATCTCCCATTGCATCTTGGACCGTCTCCAGCCATCCTGATGAACATCTGGCCACTGGACCCAGATGGCTCTGGAGGAGAAAGTGAGACTGGTGACCTTCCACAGCCCTCCCTCACTCAAATCAAAGTCACCTTCAAGTCTTGTCATCTCCCTGATGTCATGATCCTCTTCCAGAAAAAAGAACAAACACAACAACAATGACAAATCCCCTGACCCCTGCCACCAACTTGTAGACTTTAACCATCTTTCTAAGCCCCTCCAAAGATTAAAAGCACCTGACAAATTCTCTTTGCTCTAATACACAAAAGAATCTCATTCAATTGTCCTACCATGTGTAGACCTAACACTTATTCAACTTGTCTCCCAGAAAGCAAATCACCCATCAAAGTGCCACCCAGGAGATTAAGTATGTGTGCCCAAAACCATTCAATTTAATTTTTATGGTATTAAAACTTAATTGGTTGAAAAAAAATAAATATTACAATGGTGGTAGAGGATTAAAAGTCTAAGTCTCTCTAGGCTAATAAGTGAGATCTTAAGCCATCTTATTCACACTGCTAAGTTGGGCCTTTCTTGAAAATAAAAACAACATGAAAAAGGACCCATTCATATGGACAGATTGTATTATACCAAGTTAGAATGAAGAGAGAAGACTAGGAAGATGAGTAAAATAAAAGTCACTCAAGTTTATCATTTTCCTTTTGTTGGAGAAATGGGGGACTAGGTGACAAAGTGGATAGAGTGTGGGCCTAGAGAAAAGAAGACCTAGGTTCAAATCAGGCCTCAGATAGTTCCTACCTACCTGAGCCTCGGCAAGTCACTTAACTCCCTATTTGACTCAGTATCCTCAACTGCAAAATAGGGATTACAGCACCCATCATCTTATCTAGGGCTGATGCAAGTATCAAATGAGATCATATATCTAAAGCACTAAGTAAAGTGCCTGGTATATAGTAGGTGCTTAATAAATGTTTATTTTCTTCCTTCCTGCTATGACTATTGAACATTACATACACTATCAGTCTCTGTGTCAGACATTTTTTGCTTAACAGGTTTTTTTTTCACTATTGGTAAGGAAAGTGGAAAAGGAGAGAAATATGCAAAAATGACTATATTATGTTACAATTATAATTTACAAGGTGTAAAAATCTTTTAAGAATATAAATGAATTTTACTCTAGCTACCTGCATGGACACCAGGGCAGCTTCTTTTGGGTATGAGCCATTCAAAATGCAGATTCCATAGTTGACCAGACTGCCATCTGCCTGCCCGAAGCCAGGCAGTTGGGTCATCCCAGACATTCCATGAATCTTGACTTCTTCAGGCTCTATCTGGCCTATTTTGGAGGCTAGAACTAGGCAGCATGCATAGAAGTTGAAAAGAGGAAGACTGTAGCCTTTTACTCAAAGAAAGAAATACCTAAGAATGTGGTTTGTCCAAGAGGAGTGGGCTCCCTCAGGAGACAGTGACCATCCAAATCATCATTGGGTTATTCAGCTTCAAATTGCTGAAGACACAATTCTTCATTTTAGTATAGGTTGGCATAAATGGTTCCTAAGATCCCCTCAAGTTGTACAAACCTAAAGTCAGTAAGCTATGAGATTAATGTGGATTTTTTTTAATTTATTTTTTATTTACTCATTTACTTTTAATTTACAAGATTCAGTTCCACAATCACTTGGGTTTCAGATTTTCTCCCCTCCCTTCCCCCCCCACCATGGTGGCGTGCAATCATGTATAGGATCTGTAAATACTTTCACATTGTACAATAGTTTGGTCATATAGAAGGGCTGTAACCAATGAGTGATCACTGGGAAAAGAAAAAAAAAAGAGATTAATGTGGATTGATTTTCCAATTGTTAGTCAATTTCTTGACACAGGAGGATTTCTTTTAGTACTCTCCCATTACCATTGCATTACCCTCAGAGGACACATTGAAATTTCAGAGCTTAGATCATTAATATTTCTAAAGAGCTCGAAGAATATCATCACTTCCTTCTTTCTCATATCATCTTTCAGAGGTGTCATTAGCTCTAGGTAGAAAGATTCACTGACATAAGATAAGGGCATCAGGGTGGCCCAGGAGATGGAGTGCTAGGCCTGGAGTCAAAAAGACCCGAGTTCAAGTCCAGTCTATGACACTTACTAGCTGTGTGACCCTGGGAAAATCACTTAAGCTCTGTTTGTTTTCATTTCCTCATCTGCAAAAGGGGGATATTAATAGCACCTGCCTCCCAGCAACAAGGCAAGGATCAAATGAGATCATGATTTTAAAGTTTATAGCATTGTGCCAGGCACAAGGTAAGCACCACATAAATGCTAGCTATGGTGATGATGCAGGCAGCTAGGTGGGGAAATGGATAGAGGACTGGGCTTGGCATCAGGAAGACTCACTTTCCTAAGTTCAAATCCAGCCTCAGACTCTTACTAGCTGTGTGACCCTGGGAAAGTCACTGTTTGCCTCTCTTTCCTCATGTGTAAAAGAAGCTGGAGGAGGAAATGGCAAACCACTCCAGAATGTCTGTCCAAAAAACTCAAATGGACTCAAAAAAGACTTAGAATTGCCTTAAATGACTGAACAACATATGATGATGATGATGATGATGATGATGATGGTGATGATGATAGTGATGGTGATGGTGATGGTGATGGTGATGATGATGACGATGATGATGATTATGATGATGATGATGGTGATGATGATGATGATGGTGGTGGTGATGATGATGATGATGGTGGTGATGATGATGACGATGATGATGATGGTGATGATGGTGGTGATGATGATGATGGTGATGATGATGGTGATAATGATGATGATGATGGTGATGGTGATGGTGATAGTGATGATGATGGTGATGGTGATGGTGATGGTGATGATGTTGGAACATTTGCCTAAGGCCACACACTGAGCTGGAGGCTCCCTTCTCTTCAAAGGGAAATGGGGATCTTAGGGAGTTCTCTCTTCCCTACATAGTTGCCTACTTTGAGCCCTTGTGTTGGCCGGTACAGACCTGTGTGAGTTGAGAGACAGGGGCATCAACCTTGCTCCCGTATGGATTTCTGCCTTCTATTCACCAGTGTGCACAAAGACAGCCAGCCCACTCTGTGTGAACCCCTGTGCATATGTTCCATGAAATGGCTCTTATATTGTGACCATAGAATGTGGTGGGTTGATAGAAGACACTTCTTTAGGGCAGAGCACTGTAGTTCTAAGGAGTCTGTTTACCTGGGGTTTTCCCCCAGTTTGTATCACCTTGTTTGCATGTCCCTGCAGAGAGGGTGATGCTGTGGACAATGCTATAAAGTGTCTGAGGACTTAGGCATGAAAGCATCAAAGGCTTGAGCAGTGATAACTTTATGTCAAAAGGTCTGTGCCAACTGTGCCTTTGATCACACCTTCTGATCCTGACTTTATTCTAGTCTAGGCTATGCCTGGAAGATCAGAGAATCTTGAAAGTTAGAGGAGCCAGGTGACTTCAGAGTATTGAGGAAAAGGGTAAGGATCACAGCAAAGGGTTGTACTGAAGTACTGCTAAAAGAGCTAGGTTCAAGATCCTGCCTCTGCCTGACACTGGGCAAATGGCTCTACCTCACTAGGCCTCAGTTTTCATAGTTGTAAAATGAGACAAGTGGACTAGACAGCCTTTGAAGTCCCCTCCAGCTCTGGCTCTATGATCTTATGATCTTATGCATTGTTCATGGCCTACGAAGGTATCACCAGGATTTTACAAAAGCAACAGCCATCCATGCAGATATATGCCAAACTTGCATCCCTACCTTTGAACTCTCCCAAGAGTACCAGCTCTGGAACACCCACCATGTCTAAAACCAAGGTTATTGTTTTCTTCCTCATCTCAAACCAGCTAAGCCTTTCAACTTCTCTGTTTCTGTCAGTAAGATAACTATCACAGTTGCTCTTGTAACCCACGGCCCAGAACCCTAGCCCCTCTTACTCTGGTCATACAAAAAGGAAGTCCAATTTTAAAGGCTGACTGAAAGGTTCATTTTCTCTTTTTTATCAAGTTTCTCCACCTGGGATTTACTCTGGTAAAATATCCAAATTACATTATATGGTTAATGTATGGGTCTCCCTAAATGAGGCTGGGAGGATCCTGAAAACAGCTCCCATACAAGCACTCAGGGTAACAAATTGATATGGACAGAGGATATTTCACTTCACATAAAATGCCAAAGATGCTATAAATGGATATATAAAATATAACACACACTAACAATGACTTCCTTGCAATCAAACTAAACGTAAGGCTGCCATTAGCATAATATTCTGAGAATAATTTTTAGATGCCCTACAGAGTCCCTTCCAGACTTATAGTGTATTTTGGATTTCCCTCAGAAGACAAACACACTTTGGGGCAGCTGAATAAACAGAAGTAAAGAAATTGCCCCATCACTCTCTAAAATTACAGTCATCAGTAGGGTATGAGGACAGACAAATGTTATCATTAAGATTGATAAGTACAGTCAAGGATGTTCTAGAGCCAGGGTGAACCATTGCCAAGATCCAGGTGTTAAAGATTAGGTGTGAACACTTAATTACACCTTGGCAATTGGCAAACACTACAAATCAGGACTTGAGTTATTGTTTTGTTCATTGCCTAGCCTTAAGAAAGTGACACAGAAAAAAGCTAATATGGAAATTAAACCTTAAGCATGTTGTGATAACTTTTTTTTTCCTATAGAAATAAATGTTAGACATTTTCCAGCACATCTATGCACTGAGGTAACCTTGAGATGTAGGAAGAACCAGCTCTGTGTGGCAGTCTAAGAAAGTGGCAGGAAGTTGTGAGCCCAATGTGCCAAGCTTAGGAGCTTTTTTTTAATTCTGGGCAAGGGAGGCTCATTGCAGGTTTCTGAACAGGGAAAGTCTCCTTAGAAAGACTATTCTGGGAAGCAATGTGGAGATCAGAGTAGATGGAGAGATTAGTGGCAAGGAGACCAATTAGGAGGCTATATTATAAAAGGTGAGAGGTAACCATAACCCAGCCAGAGAGCGTGGCTGTGAAAATGGAGAACCAGAGAATTCTATGGAAGTTGGAAGTGACCTCGGGGCTAGCTTGCCTCCAACAGAGAGGAAGAGATTTCGAAATAACAAATCCAACAGGTGTTTATCCAGCCTCTCCTTGAGGACCTCCAAGGAGGGAGACCATACCACCTCTCTAGGCAGTCTTGTTCACATCTGGACAGCTCTAATTTTTAAGGGGAGTTTCCTGACATGCAGCTTGAAGTGTTTCTTTGCAACCTCACCCACTGTGATTGGTCCTTTGCTACTTTCTCATCCCCTTAATCATGTATATTTGACCATTCAGCAATGTGGTAGACTCATAGCTTGGAAGGGAAGGAATTCTTGGATAGCATCTCATTCAACTTCTAACCTCATCCAGAAATTACCTCTACAATATCCCTGAAAAATGACTGTCCATCTTCCTAATGACCACTTCTCCTACTGTAGACCTCCTAACTTCCCTAGTGTCTGTCTACAACAGTCTTGGTAGGCACACTCCAACACAAATTCCCAGCAGCTGTGTGGAAGATGGGGCAACAAAGCTTCCATCAACTGCCCTATGGCTCCCAGACTGGCTTGCAAATAAACCTAGGAATAAGGATAAAAGGTGATGGAGCCTTGCAGGATGTTCTCTGGAATAGTTTTCTGACTTACATGATGCATTTTGTCTAATGCAAACAACATTGGTTTCCCCACATCTACTGGATACTGACACAGTCTAAAATGGTGTCTCTGAAATTATTTCTTTACCCACAGGTTAAAAAGGAAAAAAAAAATCAAATTTCATGATGAATTGATGGAAAAAGATTCCTCCCCACTCATTTTTCAGACAGTCTGACTTTAAAACTGAAGTCACAAAATTGGAGAGTACTCAAAGTTCCCAACGTGAAAGGGCCCTCAGAAGTCTTTGTGTCCTGTCTGTCCCGGAGCAGGAATGTGCTCTAAACTGCCTCTATCTAACCTCCAGTGAAGGGGTGCTCATCCCCTCTCCAAGGAGCCCAATCCATGTTGGGACAGCTCTAAGTATTAGCACATTTTTCCTTCTTTGAGCCTACATCTGCCTCTCTGCACCTTCTGCTCCCTGTTCCTAGTTCTGGCATCTAGTGCTAATCAGAAAAAAGTCTAATGATTACTGATCAGATTACTGATCCCTCTTTCTTCTGACACCACATTCAGATACATAAAGAGCACTCATATCCTCCTTTCTCCTTCACATTAACAACCATTCCCTTCCATGAGTCCTCATGTGACATGGGTTTACATCTCCATGCCATGCATATCTCAAGAAATACTGTAAGGTTAGGCCTATTCCTGGGCCATAGTTGGCCAAGGGGACTCCGTGTTTGACCACTGATTGATCTGC
>CM053589.1:176295421-176328035 GCA_028646515.1 Pseudochirops corinnae | reverse complement strand
TCACATTAACAACCATTCCCTTCCATGAGTCCTCATGTGACATGGGTTTACATCTCCATGCCATGCATATCTCAAGAAATACTGTAAGGTTAGGCCTATTCCTGGGCCATAGTTGGCCAAGGGGACTCCGTGTTTGACCACTGATTGATCTGCCTGTCTGACCAGTGATTGACCTGGGAAGTTCCTATGTTCCCAACTACGTTGGTTGGCTACACTTAGAGTTAGGAATGTGAGCTTAGCAAACTTCTCATCACCAACATTGTCTTCCATTTACCTAAACACAATAAAACTCCATGGATGTACCCTCGAAGCACACATTGGTATGTAATAGACTATGTGATTGTAAAGAGAAGAGACAGACAGGATGGGAGAGTGATGCAGGCAATGTGTGGTACAGAATGCTGGACTGGTGCAACATGACATATGCAGTAAGAAGAGGCAGCATTCAGAGTGCATCTGCTCTGTGTCAGGCCCTGGGCTAAGTGCTTTCCAATTATTTTCTCATTGGGTCCTCACAATGCCCCTGGGAAGTAGTTGCTGCTATCTATATTTTACAATGCAGGAAACTGAGGCAAGTGGAGGCAAAAAGTGATTTGCTTGGAGCCACATAGTATTTGTCAAAATGTACAATGGTGCAGGGGATATTTGGAGTCCGTATGATACAGGCTTGAACCATGACTCAGTCACTAGCTGGTGGTCTCTGAACAAGCCAGAGTGTTGTTAGGGTCTGCTAAAGGCCTCAGTTTTTCATCTGCAAAATGAGGGTGCTAGAGTCAATGACCTCTAAGTGTCTTTATAGCTCTAAATCTATGATTCTAAAAACATCCAATGAGACGTAATTGTCAAGTGTGTCAGGTGCTTTTCCCTGACTATTTATGTAATAATAGCATTTTCCCAATATTCTCTCATTTCCCATTTCCTCATAACAATCTTGGGAGGCAGACATTGTCCTCACCTTACAAAGGAGTAAACTGAGGCAGACAGCCTAGTATCTGAGGCCACATTGAGCTCAAGCCTTGCTGAAGCCATATCCAGTGCATTTGGTTATTACAAAGGAAGAGTCCATTGCCAGGAAGAAGAACTATATATCGGGAAGTGACTGTGGAATAAAAGGTGAAAGTGTTGTGCAGAGAATAAGAGCGAGCAGAGACCTGGGTTCAAGATAAATTTAGTAGTAATGAATAGTAATCTTTTTGGGGGTACAGACTTGATTATATAGGCTAAAACCACAAAAACCACAATCAGGGAGGGGAGCTAGCAGAAGCCATGATGTACAGAAGCAAAAACCAGCCATTGGTTAGATCTATAGCTCAGGGCTAATTTGGGAATACCGTGTAAAGGTACAAGGGTACAAACTTCCTGTGTCATGGGGGTCCCTCCTAGAACAGGGGGGAGGGCACAGGGTGGAGGGCTATAGTCAGCACTTTCCAGAGCAGAGTGGAGGGTCATGGGGGAATAGGGGGCTGGAATTCCCCAGAACAGGCTAGGGTCATGTTCTGGGTGAAGAGGGTGGGAGCCCTGCTTGGTCAGCAGAACAGGACAGGGTGGTGTCCCTAGATAATTTCCTTGCACCATAATTAACCTTATACACTATAATAATTCAAGGAGAATATATAAAATGCTGATTAGGGAAGGAGAGGTCAGGGTACTATGCCTTGAGCAATATGCCCAGTCATGCCTTAAGCAGTTTTCAAGCTATGACAAGATGTAGAATAGAAATATAAAGGGGCTTAATGGTGGGCCACAAATCAGGTGGTGTGTGATGACCTGGGATTTGAGTTTGGGTACAACAAAAGTAGGTATAAAGCTTGAAGGAAGAACTCTACTCAACTAGCTTTAATCTTTGTCTTTTCTTTTCTTAACAGAATATTATGTTGGGTGCTCTCCTAGCCCTGGCTATCTTTGGGACATTTTGTGATGCTAACTGCATATTCAGACCCTTGGAGTACCATAAAGAGGATGAACCAGATGGTAAATCTTTTTTTGGGAACTGTTTCCTGTTCCTAGGGACAGGAGGATTAGTTTAGCAAAAAAAGTGACTGGGAAAAGCTTGAATGGCCTATCTGTGTCCACTGGAGCCAAGACCCATAGAATGGGATTAGTGGGCAAAACATGGGAAAAGTGGATTTGATCTAGAAATGTCTCTGAGATGGAGAAAAGAGGCAGCTGTGTAAACATACATGTGAGATCCTTCCCCCATGATCTCCCTGCCATCACATAATTAAGAGCCAATACTTATAATCTACATGTGATATATTTCTAAGCGTTCAAGGTACATTATGGTTAGAGAGCTAGGATTGAGATTTGGAAGATCTGGGTTTAATTCTTACTTCTGACACTGGACTAGCTTTGTAGTGTTGGAAAATCTATAGGTTCCTCTGTGCCTCAAGCGCTTACCTACTTAGTCTCTTAATTCATCAAGCATACATTCATTGAACATCTACTGTGTGTAAAAGGTTGCAGCTACAAAGGCAAAATTAATCATCGAGAGAAAATTAAGATGGAAAATAAAAAACCCTAAAAAAAAAAAAAAAAAAAAAAGAAGTCCCCACCTTCAGGGAGCTTATATCCTTCTCTTGATCTGCTAACACTTATCTTGCAAATGAGCATCTTAGATATTTCCAATTGTCACTGTGAAGGCTTAGGCAATGACTCAAGGGCTGTTCTTAACTGAATGGGGTGTGAAGCATTATAGGAGGCTGCCAAAGGAAATGGTAGAACCTCCTTGGAAGGTCTTTAAAAGTGGCCCAGATTTTCCATTGTTAGGATGGTTAGTGTGGTACCATTCAAGGTCACTTTAAGGACTTGGTAAAATCTTTTCTAGAGGGATCAAATGCAACTTAACAGAATATTTGCCACGTGTTCTGTCTTAGGTTGCATAGACGGTAACGGTGCAAAACTCGAATTTGGTGCTGTAACGGTAGCTAATTGTGTGCGCTGCTCATGTCAAAAAGGATTTGGACTGAATTGCTGCAACATGTGAGTTAGAGGTTGGCCCTGAATAGACAGATGTAAAATGACAGAATCTCTAACCTTTAAGGGATCTCAGGGGTTATGCAGTAGAACTCATCTGGGAACCAGAAAGTCCTACTCTACAAGGGCCCAGTGGATCTTTGCTTAAAGGCCTTCAGTGAGGGCAGCTCCTTGTCCTTTTGGAGAGTGCTCATAGTTAGGAAGCTATCCTCCCATTGCACTTAATTAAAAACAGACTCTTCTCAGCCTCCATCCCCAGCTCTCAGCTCTGCCCTTTGAGGCCAAGGAAGCTGAGCAATGTTATTCCCTCTTCCCTGTGACAGAAGATTCTCTTCTTCAGGCTATGATTCCTATATTGATCCTTCTATGAAACCTTTTCATTCTCTCCATATTTGTTATCCTGTGAATGTGCCCCAGACGGTCATTTTCCTTCCTAGAAGGTTACTTCCTGAACTGGACAGGATATTCTGGATGTGATCCAAACAGGAAATAATAGAGCAAGACTTTAACCTCCCTAGTGGAAACATGCATAGAACATTGGGCTTGGTGTTGAGAAGACCTGAGTTCACAACCTTCTTCAAGTCCTTATATATTATCTCTGTGACAAGTCATTTCATTTTTTATGTCTCTGTTTCCTCTTCCTTTAAAAAAAAAAGAGAGAGGATTTTGACCTTAATGACTACTAAAGTCCTTTCCAGTTTAAAAATCTAACATCTATGATACTTTTCTATTGAAATCTCAGCTCATAACTGGATTAATTGTGACCTGGGCAAATCACTTGAACAATCTCAATTTCAGTTTCTTCATCTGTTTAAAAAAAACTGGAGGGGGGTGTTGAACTTGGTGACTTCTAAGGTCCCTTCCTCTTTCAAATTGAGGATGTATTATTCTTTTCTATCTAAATCGAAGATCAGAAACTAACTAGCTGGGCTTCAGCACAAACTAACTAGAACCTAAGACCTAATGTGCTCTCCATCTGTTTTTGTGGGTAGACAGATGGATCATTAGGTGATTGGGGAGGACAAGTAGTTCATTATCAGAGAATGTCTAGAATAAGGGTAAGAGTCTTAATAAATTATTCATCATTTTCCAAGGACCACCCTAATCTTTGCCCAATTTTCTTTCACTAACAGGGTGATAAAGCCTGTAGGCTATGACAAGACCAAGTGCAAGGAAGTCTTCCACAAGAGTACCTGTAGTATATATGCTGTAAAGAAAACCAACCCCTCTATAGGCTGTAAAGTCAAACAATATATAGGTTAACAACTCCACCTCCTCCCCCTGATGTTGCTGCCAAAGTCATTGGATCCCAATGGAACTTGGCCAAGCTTGAAGCATTGGTCTTTCCTTTGAAATTCAGAGCATCAAGGGGCTGGGAACCATGTGGGCATGACCTTGGATCTCCATTCTATTGAAAGCATTGTCAATCAGGCATACTGATTCAAACCACAAAGTGCTACCTCTGTGGCTTCTGAGATCCTCTAGGCATCTAGGTTGGGCCCATACCTCCTGTAACCTTCTGTCTGATGAATACCCGAAGAAAATATACCATCCTATAGCATGAAATTTATCTGTTCTTTTCTTTTTAAAGAATTAAGGTTCAAATTCAGTATAGAAATGGGGTATTTCTCTGGGGCAGTTCCTAGGACATATATTTTGTGGCTCAAACACTATGCTCTTTTGCCTCTACTCTCCTCCCAAATCTATGTTTGAGAATCCTGTGACCTCCATCCCAGAAGAATCAAGATTACAAATAGCTTAGCAATAATACAAGAACACCAATAGCAAGGAATAATGCAAAGATTCCTGAGAGTTTCAAGGTAGCATATTTACCAGTGATGATGATTCTCAGTGGAATTGTATAATAAAATACATCAAACACATGTATATTGGGGAGAAAAGGGAGGTTGTTCAGTCATATAGAGAGAATGAAAGATAACAGATGGGTAGCCTAAGTATTTCATTGATATCCTTTAAATCATAACTGAATGAGAGGGTATTGCCCCTCCCACTCTAAGCCTAGGGCAGCCCTGAGATTGGGAAAATTTGTATAAGACTCCTACCAAGATAGTATGACATTATATAAAAAGTGATGTATTTAAGTTCACAGAACTTGAGCCCAAATCTTATTTCAGCAATCAATCAATCAACACCATTTCTTATGCAATTACTATCGATCGATCAACCAGCATGTATTAAACTCCTGTTATGGGCCAGGTACCATCCTACATTCTGGAGATGGAAAGAAAGGCAAAAAGACCTGTAGCATTCTCTCTGGAGCTCCCTTTCCAAACTTACTTGTCATTGACAAGTTTCTTTCCCAGAGGAAAGAACATGACTTCTTGCCTCAGGTTCCTAAGGTTGTCTAAAGCAGTGGTTCTCAACCTCCCTAATGCTGAGACCCTTTAATACAGTTCCTCATGTTGTGGTGACCCCCAACTATAAAATTATTTTTGTTGCAACTTCATACCTATACTTTTGCTACTGTTATGAATTGTAATGTAAATATCTGATATGCAGGATGTATTTTCATTGTTACAAATTGAACATAACCCACAGGTTGAGAACTGCTGGTCTGAAGGGTTATAGTTTCTATTGTTAAGTCTATATCTAGGATGTCTTCCCATATCAATCAATTAGTAGGATTATCAGTTCATAGATATAGCATTTATTGAGAAGCCATAAAAATAATAGTTAATAAAGTGTTCTACCAATAGTAAGTAATATTTTTCTAAAACCAGCAGCAAGTATTATCTAAAGTGGGGATAAGCTAGATCAGGGGTGAAGCAAGGATGCCTACTATCACAACTATTATTCAATATTGCACTAGAAATGCTACCTATGGCAATAAGACAAGAACAAGAAATTTAAGGAATTGGAATAGTGTAAAGCCAAGAAGCTCTCCTGAGAACTGCTGCTGTGAATAACTTTAAAGGTCTAAGTAGATAGTATATTAAACTCTCTATCTGTTCAGAAATAAACTAAAGCATAGCATTCAGTAAACTAAAGGATAACATTCACTACTTATTCCTAAAGTGGCCACATAGTCTTAAACAAAACATATCATTCAATATATCTTGTGGTCATCTTTAAGGGGTGACAGAAAATACAAATGCCATCCACCCCTAGGTAACAGTAAGTTATAATCTCCTCAGTCAATGTAGAGTATCCAAAGTAAAGTTCTCTTTCGTCTTGACTGGAGCCTGGCTTCCAAACCTCATGGCTCCTTCTCCACAGACTGATCACTCCCACCTCTTACCTGGATTCTCATAAATGCAGCTCTTTGCTCCTGTTCCATATCTCAGCTCATAGTGACTGCTCCTCTCCAAACTCTACATAGTTTCTGTTTGTAGAAAAACAAAGCTTAACAGGGCTACAACAATCTTTACATACATTACCAGTGCTATCATCTCGATTCACTTTCTGTCTGAGAAAATTAATACAGAACAACAGACAGGGCTTCTGCCTGAGAAATCAACACAGAACAACAGACAGTATTCTTTCTGAGAAATCAATACAGAACAAAAGATGGGACTTCTGTCTGAGAAATCAACACAGAACAACAGACAGGGCTTCTTTCTAAGAAAGACGGGGTGGTGGAGGTGATAGTGGCTGCAGCTGTTGCTGTGGCAGCTGCTTCCTGAGCTACAGGCTCACAGACGGTGGGGATGGGGGTAGGCACCAAGCTACTGACCAGTGAGTACTTGCAGGAATTTCTTTGCTGGTGCTGAAGAAGGTTTCTCTTGCTTTGCCCTGCTTGGATCTTGGTGGCAGTCTTGGGTTGCCTTCCTGGGGTAAGGAGCACTGGTGTGGCAGAGCTTGTTGAAGCTGTGGAGAGACAGTCCTCCCAGCTCTGCACATGCTTTTCTCTGCTCCTCTCCTGCCTATTCCACCCTTTCAGGAAGCTCCTCCTACCATGGGCACCCATGTGTTTGCATCTGGCTTATTAAGGGCAGGGTAGATCTCCAAATTCCCTTAGGCCTTTTAAGGGCAATACAACGTATACTCTTTCCAATGAAAGACTCTTGATACAATCAAAGGTGAGGCTCAAGGGCACTTGATTAGCTAAAACTCATTCCAGAAAAACAGCAAAAAATGCTATTTTTCTTGCCATTATACAAGACAAATCCATAAACTATATGAACACAACTACCAAACACTTTTCACACAAATAAAGACAGATCTTAACAATTACAACAATATCAATTGTTCATGAATAGGTGAAGCCGATATAGTAAAAAAGAGAATTCTAGCCAAATTAATACATTTATTCAGTGCTTTACCAGTCAACTACCAAAAATCTTGTGTAGTGCTAGAAAAAGAAATACCAAAATTCATCTGGAAGAACACAAATTCAAGAATATTAAGGGAATTAATGAAAATAATGTGAAGGAAGTACCCTGGCAATATGAGATTTCAACCTACATTGCAAGGCAGCAAGCATGACAACCATCTGTCACTGGCTAAGAAATAGAGTGGTGGATAAGTAGAGTAGATTAGGTATACAGTCCACAGTAGGAAACAACTATAGTAATCTTGTGTTTGATAAATGCAAAGATCCAGACTTTTGGGAGAAAAACCTGTTGAGGAAATGGGAAAACAGTATGGCAGAAAACAGGTATAGGCTACCACCTCACACCATATACTAAGATAAGGTCAAAATGGTTTTAGACATTAGGGTGATACCATGAGCAAATTAGGAAAGGGTAAAATATTTTCCCTGTCAGATCTATTCATAAAAGAATTTATTGCCAAAAAAAGAAGATTGTGTTGCAGAATGTAAATTGGATCATTTTTATTACACTAAATTAAAGAAGTTCTCCTCAAACAAAACCAATACAAACAAGATTAGAAGAAAAGCAGAAAAATATGTAAAATTTTTATAGCAAGTGTCTCTGAAACAGGCTTCATCTCTCAAATATATAGAGAAGTAAGTCAAATATTTATTAATGGGAGTCATTCCCAAATTGACAAAAGGTCAAAGGACATGAACAGGCAGTTTTCAGATGAATAAATCAAAGTTATATTTAGCCATATGAACAATGCTCTACATCACCATTAATTAGAGAAAATGCAAATTAAAACAAATCTGGGGAAACAGCTAACACATAGTAATTAAGGTAATATGACAGAAAAGAAAATGACAAGAGGGCTGCTGAACTATTGAAGAATGAAATTCAGAACTCACAAAGAAAAATAAATATAATAAATGGAAAAGTAAGAATTGTCTAAAGGCATACCTCTGGAACTAATTAATCAATTGAGATTGAAAGAAAATATGTGTAGAAAATCACAGCAAAGGAAGGTAATAGGAATCAGTCAACAATCAATAGTATATGTTAACCACTTACGCTGTTCCAGGTACGCTTTGGGGAATAACAAGAAAAGCAAAAACATGGTCCCTGTCCTTCATATTCTAATAGGGGAAACAAGATGCAAAAAACTATCAAAAGTGCATGTGTTTTAACAGGCAAAAAATCTCAGAGGAAGAAATAGCAGGTGGTACAGAAATTAGACCACTGGGCCTGTAGTCTAAAAGATTCCTTTTCCTGACTTCAAATCTGTCCTCACACACTTAGTAGCTGTGTGACCCTGGGCACCTCACTTGACTATGTCTGCTTCAATTTCCTCACATGTCAAATAAGCTGGTGAAGAAAATGGCAAACCACTCCATTTTCTTTGCCAAGAAAACTCCAAATGGGGTCACAAGAGGTTGGATGTGACTGAACAAAAGTCTTGAAGAAAGACGCTAATATTTGTGGGGCTGGGGAAGAAGCTGGGTAAAATCTCTTCCAGAAACCAGAATTTGAACTGAGCTGTGCAAGAGGTTGAGGAAACCAAGGGGTAAAGGTATGGTGGGAGAACCTTCTAGGCATGGGAGACAAATAAGAGCGTCATGGTCCTGTAAGAAGAATGTTAGGAATGTTCAAGCTCAGAATGATGCTGGTGAAGAAATCAAAATACAAGTAAAAGGTGGATTCTTTTACAATGATATTGGGGAAGAGGATCAAAGAAGGGATGAGTCTGCTGCTCAGGTGGATGTCAAATTAAATCAAAGAACATTTATTGAATGCCTGCTCTGTGCCAAGCACTGTATTAAGCTCTGGCAATGCAAAGAAAGGCAAAACCAGTACTTACCCACAAAGATTACATATTCCAATGGGGAGGCAAGGTGCAAACAAGTGTATGCAATCCACCTAATGGATAAATTTGCAGCTAATAATGTGTCTTCTATTTATACAACAGTATTTGTCATTTTTTTTGATGTGTTCTATATCCTCTTGACTGTTATTGTAAAATCTACCACATACATAGACCTGACACAGATGCTCTAGAACAGCCCTTTGGAAGAGAGATACCAATAAGACACAATGATAAGGAACAGATTCCTCTTTGGAAGGAAAGAGGAGGAACTCTACTGTTTTGTTTTCATTTGTGTCAGTTTTGATGAAGTAGAAATTTGAGTTTCTGCAGAAACCTGTCAAGTCCGAAATGGTACTGGTTGAATATTTTCCTCATGGGCTCCCTAAAGAGAAGGAGCATGATGTAGTAGACAGGGAAAGTCCCAGGAGCCAGAAGTTCAGGGTTCAGATCCTAGCTCTCACACTAGTTGTCAGTCTCCCACTCAACTTTCAGGCTGAAAGTGGCAGGGCAGCTGTCCATCTCCCTTAGTGGAGACAGTTTTTTCTTTAGAAGTCTCTCTACCCTCATCCAATTAAATTATAGATCTGATTTTTCTAAAATTCACTTTAAAACTACCATATGGTTTGGTTATCTCAGACTCATTTTTGCTACCCCCTCCCAAATCCCATTTCATAGTGACCCTTTTCTGGGTACTGCTTTCTACCCAATTACATTGTAATAGGTCCCTCCCTCTCCCAATATAACTACACCCATAGCCAAGCAGTACCCTGTGTCAATAAAGTATCCCCATCCCATTCTCCCCTTCCCTCCACTGCACCTCTAGCTGCCTCTGTTATTACAAAGGAATTGTTAGTTGTAGGGAAAAGCAACTGTACATTCAGCATCACTGTGCAAAAAAAAGGGAAGGCAGCTATATGACATTTTTTTTGAAAGGGAAATATATTTTATTTGGGGGGATTATTTTATTTGTCTTAATTTGCATTATAATATTATTTTCAAAGTAATATTTTATTTTCACCCAATTACATGTAAGGACAATTTTTCACATTCGTTTTTTTTGAGTTCCAAATTTTCTCCCTCCCTTCTTCACCTATCCCCTACCTGAGACAGTAAGCTATTTGATATAGATTATATATGTTCAATTATTCAAAACATTTCCATATTAGTTATGTTATAAAAGAAGACACAGCCCCAAAGGGGAAAAGCCCACAAAAATTAGAGTGAAATATAATATGCTTGAATCTGCATTCAGATTCCCTCAGTTCCTTCTCTGAGCTTGAATGGCATTTTTCATCTTGAGTCCTTTAGCATTGTGTTGGATCATTGTATTGCTGAGATCTCTGGACAGTATTTCTGTTACTGTGTACAGTGTTCTGGTTCTGCTCACTTCACTTTGCATCACTTTGTGTAAGTCTTCCCAGATTTTTCTGAAGTCAGCCTATTCATCATTTCCCATAACACAGTAGTAATCCATTACAATCATATATCACAACTTGTCCAGTCATTCCCCAATTAATGGGTATTTAATATTCATTCAAATTTGGGGGGAGAGTTTTGAATTCTCTCCCCACATCCTATTCCTGCCCTACCCATTAAGAAGGAAAGAAATATGATTTCAATTATACATGTGAAATCATTCAAGACATATTTCCATATTAGCTATGTTGTAAAAAAAAAAGAAAGAAAGAAAGAAAAGAAAAATTTTCAAAAAATAAAAAAAAATTATGCTTTAGTGTATACTCAGAGTTCATTAGTTCCTTCTCTGGAGGTGGATAACATTTCATTATAAGGCCTAGGGAATTGTCCTACATCATTGCATTGATCAGAATAGCTGAGTCATTCATTGTTGAACCATGAAATATTTTTTTAAAATACTCTAGGAATTCTCCCTCTCCACCTTCCTTTAACCTTTATTTTTTTTCTTTTTAAAAATAGAGGACTATTCTAGGTATTTTCCTTACCTCTTTACCCTCCAAATGAATTTATGCCATTTACAAGTTAAGTTCTCCTAGCTTAACAAATTGTAGCATAGAATGCAACATTATTGCCCTTTAAGAAATGGTGAGTAAGAGATCCCAGAAACCTGGCAAGATCTGTATGAACCGATACAGAGTGAAGAAAACAGGCTAAGGGAAACAATGTACAAAATGAGTTATGGTGATACAAATGGAAAGAAAGAAACCCTAAAAAGCTTCCGAATTCAGATGAAATATAATGACTAATTTCGGTTCCTCAGAGTAGAGAACGAAATTTATTTTTCTCCTCTTGTCAGAAAGGTGGGTGACTACAGATGCAGAATTTTGTATACAGTGTGGGAGAGTGGATACTTAGAATAAGGATGATAAGAATTTGAACCATGCCTCACCCATTAACTCTATGAACCCTATGGCCAGGTGATGATTCCTGGCATCAGTTTCCTCATCTGTAAAATGAAGGTGCTAGACTTAATGACCTCTAAGTTTCTTTTTCATCTCTAAATCTATGATCCTGGGATCCTATAAGGCAGTGGTTCTCAACCTTCATAATGCCCCAACCCTTTAATACTCGTATGTGGGCATATCTGCATGTGGATGGACCCACCTGGAGACAGACAGAGGAGCGGTGTCTCGGTTCCTAAAACCATTGGAAATATGTGCTTTCCGATGGTCTTAGGCAACCCTGCTCAACCCCCAAAGGGGTCACGACCCACAGGTTGAGAACCACTGCTATAAGACATGATTTTTTAACTATGTTGGCTGGTATTGCTAGACTATTTTATGAAAGGACAGCTGGTTTCAAATATTCTTTCATTTGATCTTCACAACATCCCTGGGGGGTTCTCATTGTCCCTGTTTTACAAATGAGGAAGCTAAGGCACATAGGTTAAGTGACTCGCCCAACATCACACAGTTTGTGTCTGAGGCCAGATTTGAACTCTACTCTTCCTAACCCCATGTCCAATGTTCTATCCACTATTCCCCTTTGTAGACTTTGTTATTTCAAAGGAATGGTCCATTGCCAGGAAGCGGGACTATATATTGGTCACTAGACTGTGGAATGAAAAGGGAAGGCAACTATAAAACTTTTTTTTAATAATAGAAAAAATATACCTATAACCTCTTGAAAAAGATCCTATGAAGAAAACCTACAGGAATATTATAACTAAATTCCAACACACCCTGGTCAAGGAGAGGATATTAAAAGCAACAAAAAAAAAAGCAATTCAAATGTGTCAGAGTCACAATTAGAATCACAGAAGACCTAGCAGGGGCTACATTAAAAGACTGCAGATCTTGAAACACTATATATTGAAAAACAAAAGAACGGAGCTTGTGGCTATAAATACTGTACCCATCAAAGTTAAGCATAATCCTGAATGGGGAAAAAATGAGTATTCAATGAATTGTCAGACTTTCAGGATTTTATTGCAAAATTAACTGAACTTCATAGAAAACTTTGACATACAAGATCCAACAGAAATATAAAGCAAACATATAAGACTAATTACCAGGAACTCAATGAGGTCAGAGTGTTTACTTAGTGTTTATATGAGGAAATTAAATCTATGTCTAAGATTGTAATTAGTAATTGCATAGAAATTATGAATTTATATTTTGAAAAAAGATTAGAGCAGAGTCAATTATTATATAATTCTGAAAAATAATACCATCTTACAGGGGTGGGGTGTCTGCGACCATGAGGCCACATGTGGCCTTCTTGGTCCTTGGTTGTGACCTTTTGACTGAGTGCAAGTTTTATAGAACAAGCTTTAAAGAACAAATCTTTTTATTAAGAGGATTTCTTCTGTGCAGTTTGGATTCAGACAAAGGGCCACATTTGAGGACCTAGAAGGCCACATGTGGCCTTGAATTCCCAGGTTCCCCATCCCTGGTAAGAAAAGGTAAAAAGTAATTAATTGTCTTACACAAATGAGATGTGAGAGAAAGAACTGACCCAGAGGAATTAGGTGAGGGAGGAGGGCTGGTAGTTGTGGAACACTAATCTCATCAGAAATTAGTAAAAGAGGAAACAATACATATACATAAACATATACTTATACATATAAACATACATACACACATATACATATACACATATCTATATACATATACATATCTAGAAGGGAATAAAAGTCTTCTAAATTCAGAAAGAAATATGGTGATAGGGAGGAGGGATGGATTTTTAAAGGGAACCCTGCTCACATCAGATCTGAGCTAAAGAGAGAACAATATGTACATGTAAAGAAAATAAAAGTCTTCTAAATTTATAAAGAAATAACATGGTGAGGGAATAGAATATGGGGGTTATAGATTAATGTGAATGGGATAAAGAAGGAACAACATAGATATTTGAAAGGCAATAAAAGTCTTCTAAATTCAGATAGAAACATGAAGGCAAGGGGAAAGGGTGGGAGGAGAGGATACTAGAGGAATCATTGGAGTGAGGGGAGGTTAAGTAATAGGAGGGCAAGATAGCTAGCAGAAGTACAGTAGAGGAGTCAAGAGGGATAGGAAATAAGAGAAACTCACAAACATAAATATCAGGAGCAGAATTTATTAGGGCAAAAAAGCAGGGATAGTAACCGTAATCTCAGACAAAGTTAAAGCTAATAGATTTAATCAAAAGAGAAAAATAGGGAAACCACTATATGACGATCATATTAATCAATTGTTTTAGACTATTTAAAGTAACTAGAAGTATAAGGTTAGAATATTGCTGTGAGTTAGGAAATGATGAGTTGGTAGATTTAAAAAATATGGAGACTTGGACTTATGAAGGAAGCCGTTATCCACTTTCAGTGAAACAGAGCACAAACAAATATATAGTACAATGTGAGATGCATATGAAAGTATATATGTATACACTTGTCTATTTTCTCTATCTCAGGGACATTTTATATTAAATCCACTTTTCTCACCTTTTATCCATTATTCTCATTCAATGGTTCTTGGTTCCAATGGGCACAGATAGGCCATTCAAATTTGCCCCAGTCACGGTTCCTGCTAAACAAATCCTCCTGTCCCTGGCGACAAGGAAACAGTTGTAAAGTGTATGAATACATATCTACATATACATATCAGTATCTATCTATCTATCTATCTATATACATATATATGAATTTAGATATGTATGTGTAGGAATATAGACATCTGTGTTTATGTATGTGTAAGTTAATGTCTATATGTATGTCTATATGTTTGTGTGTATAAATGTATATGTATGAATATTCATGCATGTATGTGTATGTATCTCTGATTAATTGTAGCCTTCTTGAGAGAGGTGGGAGAGTAAGAGGGGAAAAAGCAAAAAGCAAAACATGCACAGCAGAGAACAAAATAAAACTTACAAAGAAGTAAAGCAAAGATGGGCAGCTCTGAACACAATGTGTAGTATTTATTATATAGGCTTTCTTTAAAAGAAATTTATTGCTATATATTTTGAATCCTCTCTCATGTTCTGCTGTATACATGACAATGCTGTTTGTTTTTTCTTTTCTTATTCTGTATTTAAGTTAAAAAAAATTTTAATTACACAAAACAAACGCTGGCCACTCTCCCTCCACACCCACCTTATACCTTTATCTTTTCTTTGTTTAAATAGAATACCATGCTAAGCCTTCTCCTTTCCTTGGCTATCTTTGTGACATTATGTGATGCTATGTGCTACATGATACACTTGGAGGTCAGTAGAGAGAGTAATCCAAAAGGTCAATCTTTCTTTACAACCCTTCCCTGTCTCTAGGGACAGGAGGATTTGTTTAGCAGAAAAAGTGACTGGGGCAAGCTTGAAAGGTCTATCTGTGCCCTTTGGAGCCAAGAGTCATTGGATGGGAATAATGGATAAAAGGTGGGGAAAGTGAATTTATTCTAAAATGTGCCTGAGATGGAGAAAATATGCAGCTGTAAAAAAAAAAAAATACACATAAGTTTCTTTCCCCTATCATCTCCCTTCCATCACATAATTAAGAGGCAATACTTACTTTCTATGTATGATATATTTCTAAGGGGCATCAGGCATTAGTGGTTAGAGAACTAGGCTTGCAGTTAAGATCTGAGTTTAAATCCCACTTTGGACACTTAAGTGGCTTTGTGGTGCTGGGCAAACTATAACCCCTTTCTGTGCCTCAAGCACTTGCCTACTAAGTCACTCAATTCATTATGCTTCCATTGAACATCTACTGTGTGCAAAAGGTTGCCGCTACAAAAGCAAAATTAATCATGGAAAGAAAATTGAAATGAAAAGAAACACCTTTTTAAAAGTCGCTGCCTTTGTGGAGCTTATATCTGACTACTGGTCTGCTAACACTCATCTTCCAAAGTAGCATATTAGATGTTTCCAGTTGTCACTGTGAAGGCTTGGGAAATGACTTAAAGGTTGTTCTTGATTGAACAGGTTTAGGAGCATTGGAGATTACCAAGGGAAATGGTAGAACTTCCTTTGGGGATCTTTAAAAGTGAACCAGCCTTCTCTCATCCAGGCTAAAACGGACCCAGTTTCTTCAACTGATCCTCACCCTCAAATTGAAACTTGCTTGGAGACAAACTTGCTACTATTACTGAGTATGTGAGCTTCCTTCTCACCAAATTTGTCACACTTGTGATCAAACAAGGCACATTCTCCAAAAGTTTGTTCCACTAGCCAGGCAATAAATGATCAGCAGCTGCATGCCCTGCACCACAGGGAACCTGCAGTGGGGCTCTGAGCCTCAGGACAATCCTCCAGTAAGGTTCTGAGACCCAGTGAAAGACAGCTGCAAGGCCCCAAGCCCTGACATGAGAAACTTGGGACAGTATTGGAGCAGAACCCAACTCTTACATAAATGTACAAAGTCACAAAATAGGTAGGAAAAAAATGAGCAAAAAAAAGAACAATACTTGATGATAGAAAGTTACTATGGTTACAGGGAGGGTCAAGGCACAAACTTAGAAGAGAACAACAATGTTAAAATGCCCATGTATGAAGCCTCACTGGGCCTCAGAGTTTACCTACTGGCTTTCACCAGAGTGGGGATGCCCTACTGGCTTGCTCTGGAAGTGGGGCCTCCCTGCTGGTTGACCCCAGGGGTGAGATCTTCCTAGTGGACAGCTCTAGAGGTACAGCCTTGCTACTGGTCAGCACTGAGGACAGGGCCCTGCTGGTGTTCTGCATTGGGGATGGGGCTTTGCTGTGCTGTTGGTCTAGGACTGATGGCTAGCATGGGGCTGGTTCACAGATGGATTGCCTTGGAATCTCTCTACAGAGCCGCCGGGGTGTAGGGCATACAGTTGCTGATCATCTTCTGTGCCCCTTTCCCACCCCGGTGAGATAAATCTTTCCTGCTGTGCTGGTAAGGTGTTTCCACACTCCAAAATTGGTTCTGCAGTGCTTTTCGTGGTTGTTTGGAGGGGAATTTCGGAGGGTTCCAAAGTGTTCCTTCCTCACTCCACCATCTTGGCAATGGAAGAGGAATCTACACCATGATTCTTTAAAGGGACTGCAGATCTACTGGAGGTTTAGTTGTCCTGGAGCTTACCCATTCCATCCCATATCCTCCAACAAATTGCCTCCTCAGTCATATCATATTTTTCACTTGTTTTTCATCTTCACCCCTCTACTGCCTTCCTTTCTTACCTACAAATATGCTTATATCTCCTCCATCCTTGAAAACCTCAATCCTTCTATCCCTGCTAACTATTATCCTATATCTTTTCTGCCCTTTGTAGCTAAACTCCAAAAGACCATCTAAAATGGGTACCTATACTTTTTTTCTCTCACTATCTTCTTAATTCCTACAATCTGATTTGAATCTTATCATTACATGGAACCCGCTCTCTCCAAAATTACCAATGATTTCTTAGGGGTTTGAGGAGAGGCTCACCATTTCTGCCATTGGCTAGAGCCTTCCAAATTGTATTCTTATTTTTTGGAGGCGCCCCAACACCCTAGTTTCATTATGAAGGAATATTTGCTTCAAATGCATAACCAGAGCAAACATCCAAATATTCCCTCAATACTACCTCAGTTTCTGGGGAAAGGAGGAGGAAAAGGTTCATATCCTGACTCAGTTTCCATGCGACAAACACCAAGTTCCAAGTCCAAAGCCCCCTGGGCTTCCATCCTAGTACCCTGGCACCTCAGGTCTTCCCTGCAGGGTTGGTTGGAACATCTTGCCTAAGATCATGCTCCAACCTTGCCACTGGACCCCCAGGTCTCAGACCTCCAGTACTCAAGCCCAGAACTGAAAAAAGATGAATGAAAGAGCCCAACTCTCCAAGCCTGATTGGACATACTGAGGGTCAAGGTGGACCTCCGTGGTACGTGGTTCCCATCGTAAAGGGGTCTCTCTCACTCCCTGGGTGCCACCAGAAAGAGAAAACAAGACTCTCACAGTCTGGTAGTTATAAAGATGCAGCTAGTCAGCCAATGGATAGAGGCTCTACCTACTCACATGCAAGGGGAACACAGGATATCTTCTCCCATGTAGATGCCTCCATCTTAGGGGATCTGACCATGCACAAAACCTAATCATATATGTCTAAAATGGGTTTGATTTAATCCTAGTCAACCCTTACCATGGGGCTTTGTATAGTTTCCTTTTTTGGCAAGGAATTGGGTGGGAGGTGAGGGAATGAGAATGAAAGGAATAGAAATAAGCATCTATTTAATTTCAGCTATATTCCAGGCTAAGAACTTTCTCAATAGTATCTCATTTGAGCCTCACAGCAAGTCTAGGAAGCAGATACTATTATACCCACTTTACAGTTAAAGAAATTGAGACAAACAGATAGTGATTTGCCCAGTCTTACACAGCTAATAAGAGGCTGAGGCTGGATTCAGACTCAGGTCTTTCTGACTACACGTTCAGAGCTCTCTCAATAGTACCCTCTAGCTGCTATTAATATACCTAGCTGGTTTCCCAATGAGTGAGAATCCCTCCCTCCCCTAAGTGCTAATTTTTCTGATATTCCCTGTTATCAAGTTCACACTAACCCATAATAATTGGCTTAGTTACCAGGAAGGTTGACCTGTGGACATCTTGAGCCAGGGATGGAGGCCCCCTAGGTTCTCAAGTGTGTACCTCTGACTGAACACAACTTCACAGAACAAATCCCCTTAATGAAAGGATTTGTTCTGGAAAATTTGGGCTCAGTCAAAAAGCTGGATTCAAGGACTTAGAAGGCCACATGTGGATCCATGGGGTCACGAAGAGTTGGATAAACTAAACTACAAAATAAAAGGCACCCTCTCTAGACAACCACCTAGAAACCAGGACCCATCCAGTATGTGCACCTTACCATAATTTCCTGTTCCCAGTCAGGAATAGTAAGCCTCAAGACTAGACCTCCAGAGATGATACTCTACCCTAAACTCACCAGGGGAGCTAATTCACTCAATTTTGGCATGCCCTCCAGAAGACGAGCTATCCTGATTGCTATATGAGTGAGTGAAGAAGCACCTAACCCGTTCTCTCTAGCCAACTTAGACCAGGTTTCACATCTTGTCCAGACATCCACCAGGAAACCAAGACCTACTCAGAGGGGCCATCTTGCCATCTCCCCTCCTGTTGTGTATGCTCACACTTCCTGACCCTGCTTTCTGCCTCTTGCTCTTGTGTAGTAATCAAAACAAATCTCCTACTTTTCTAGGAAAACAGTGTCATCTCTGACTGCCCTATGACTCTATTCACAATCCCTATGACTTCCAAGACCAAAACTTTCTCAACTGGTCCCCCACTTCCTTACATGTGCTCATCCCTTCCTTAGAAGGTGAACTCTTTGAACATATTTCTTGATTTCGTATTTGTATCCTCAGGACCTTGCTCAATGCCCAGCAAATGGTACTGAATTAATGATTGTAGATTCATTCATATTACTGGGATGGACAATTCAAATCTTATCATATAATTTCCCAGTAACATCCTCTACTTGTAACTTCCTCCTTGTATTTCTCTTGAGTGATGTGCCACCTTTATGGCCCATAATTTTTGCTCCACAAGTTCAACGTCTCAATTTCTATAAACTGTCCAGTCTTGGGAGTTGATTCTCCAGAAGGCCCCTCATTCTTTAGCATTACTATCATTGGTAAATATGCTATAGCCACCTTTTACTTGGTAAGTATGTTTCTATTAACCATTGGGTGATTTGAAATAGAGGTAAAGAAGCACATCTCCTAAAGATGGCCCCAGAGGAAGACCTCAGCATTATACTAAATTTGGACATTGATTTTTAAAAAGGAGAAGAACAAATTCATTGCATGCTATAGTAAGTAAGATGTATTTTCTTTGATTATTCAACAATAGGAGGTATGGGCACAACCTGGATGCCTAGATGATCTCAGAAGCCACAGAGATGGTACTTTGTGGCCTCAATTAGTGTGTCTGAGACTTGACAATGCTTTCAATAGAATGGAGACCCAAAGTTATGACTGCATGGTTTCCAGCCCCCTGCTGTTATGAATTCCAAAGAAAAGGGCCAATGCTTCAAGCTTGCACAAGTTCCATTGGGACATAATTATTTTAGAAGCAACATTGGAGAAGGTGGAGTTGTGAGTGCATGTACTGAAAGCCACAGAATGTTTTGGGATTCACTTTCATCACAACACTGTATCAATGAGACTTGTTGAAAATTTCCTTACATTTGGTTTTATCAAAAAACAAAGGAGCATGAAAACTGTTGGTGGAAGAAAGAAAAAGAATTAGAGCGGACCTTGAGGCTTGCTCTGGAAAAGCAGCTTGGTATAATGGATAGAGAGTTGACGACAGAAACAAGAAGCCTTGTGTTCAAGTCTTGCCTCTGACACATACTGATTATGCAACCCTGGGCAAAGTGACAACACCCATTGGGTGAAGGAGTTTCCTCATTTCACAGTTCTCTATACTAATTAAATCACAGATCTACTCTTTATCTCTTGTCCCTAATAGGATGGAAGTGATAGGTAATTTCTTGAGATGTTTACCCTTATTCCAGACACCCTTAGAATATGAACCACCTGTACTTCCCAACCATCTAACGAACCCTCTTAAACTACCCACAAGCATAGAAGGAAGGCCCATCAGGTCCTAGCTACTAGATGGCCTACACCAAAGCCTCATGGTGTAAGTCCTTTGAGTATTTAGGGGTTCTCAGTCATATTCCCTCTTTCAGGACTTACAAATGAGAATGTATTCCAATCTTTTCTAACTAATTAACATATATGATCTTCTTATCCTACTCAGACTAACTGAATTCAAGACAGAAACTTCAGAAAGGACCTGAAACATTTTATAAGTGCAAGCTCTGAAGCAGAAGTCAGCCATAAAAATTTTTCATCAAAGATGTAGAGTTTAGAGGGATCTTAGAGATCATATAGTCCATCCACCTTATTTTACAGATGAAAAAACTGAACTCCAGTCAAGCCTGATATCCAAAGTTAAACAGGCAGCAAAGATAAGATCCAAAACCACGTCCTCTATTTGCTGAGGGGACCATTGAATACAAATTTCAGTTGACTCCAGAGAACAGTTGGGAAACTTAACAAATTTTCTATGAATGTAGAAGTGGGAGAGTTGTCATTCCCATTTCCTTCCCAAGCAGGCACTTTCAGATCTACATTCTCATTAGAATACTGTGGGCCCCTATGCTCTCCAAGGTTGGTGCTTAGTATTCCCCCTGTCAGGAGGATCACAAATTCTGACTTCCTGTTCCCCTAACTTTTATTACTCAAAGCTTCCTTTTGCTAGCTTTTGTCTCCTATACTCCAATTTTTGTCTGACTCAGCTTTAACCGTCCTCTAGCTAGCCTCTCCTCTCACTGTGTCCCCTGCTCTCACTGTTGCACAAATCCTCCTTCATCAGTCATTATCATCTCTTCCTCCAGCACTCCTTCTACCTATCTCTTGACATTCATGGAAACCAGGATCTCTCCTAAAGATACCTCTCTCCTCATCACCCTCTCCAGGGGTGACCAATATTACTTACTGCTAGGCAACATTATACTCCTCAAGCTATTTCAAAACTCCTGCCCTCTCAATCTCCCTACCCCACATCTCTCAGCAGATTACCTCACTTCTTGTATTGGTGATCTAGATGTTTGATCACAGATTTAGATGGAAGGTACCTCAGAGGCCATTGAATCCAATTCTCTCTCCTTTTTTTTTTTTTACAGAGGAGGAGACTGAGGCTAAGAAAAACTAAGTGACTTGTTTCATCTCTAGAGAAGGATTTGAACCTCAGTCTTTCTGACTCTGAGTCCATTGTCTACTCACTACAGCTTACTGCCTATCACAAGTTCCTTTGACCCCCCCCCCACTCCATATTTCCAAAGCTCTGTACATCATCACTCATCCTATCCCTCATTGTGCTCATCTGAGAGGATGAAGTGGCCCTCCTCCTTGACAAGGCTAACCCCTCTATTTGTGTCTTTGATCTGTTCCCCTCTCATTTACTCTTGCATCTTATCCAACAGATTATCCTCACCCTTCATTTTTTTCCTTCTTATTATTCCTATCTATTGAGTACAAGCATGTTCAAGTCTCTCCTATCCTGACAAAACTCATGAAGCTGTCATTCCCTCAAACAATATTGTGATTTCTCTCCTGAATTTCTCAAAAAGGATACATTCTCACCATCCATTCCCTCCTCAACCCTTTGCAGTGTACCTAATATTGGTATGCACTTCAACAATTCCCATTTTTTAATATGCTTTATTTGTTTTTCTTTGTGGGTTCTGAATTTTACTCTTCAAGAATTCAGCAGCTCTCCTGGGCCAAAATGTCTATATAAATAGTTCTGCTATGACCTACAATCATTTCCCTCATCCCCTTGACATCTATTTTCATAGAATCTAAGGTAAGGGCCAGACTACTTCAAGCTTTCCTCTTCTCTCTCAAAATTTAAAGATGGAGTGGTCACTTCCTGCCAAAGTCCTTATCATTTCTATCCCAGGAAACAGTTCTTCCTTGTTGATAAAAATCTGATCTGGAATGCAGATTGATTCATTGATCCTTCTACCTTTTAAAGAAAGAGATTAACATTCAGGCAAGTTGAGGAATTATTAACTGTCCTGGTCTGGCAGAAAGAGAGCTCCAAAAGATGTCCAGATCATTGACATCATCTTACAGTACAGCTACGTTAGGCTATCAGGCTGCCAGGCTCACAGTTGTACTTTAAAAAGGTTTATGGGTTGACTTTGGTCAATTTCCCGAACTTTTCATCTCTTTCTCCCTTCTGTCCTGGTAGTCTCTAGTATACTCCAATCAAAGATAATATGTTTATGTCTTTCCTGATGTTCATCCTAAAGCTCTCATTAGCTTTCCACCATCCCTGATTTCTGAATTTCCTCTTTGAGTACACCTTCTTAATATTCTATGCTCTTTTGAACCTTCGCTGATTGTTATCTCTTCTGTTCCTTTTGAATGAGGTATACCCTTTCAGAGTTGTTTTCCCAGTTCTTTTCTCATCCTGCTAAGTTTTAATCAAGCCATCAAGCATTTATTAAGCACCTATTATGTGTGAAGTACTGTGCTAAGTACTAGGAATTTAATGAAGGCAAGAAATAAATAAAACATTCTCTGTTTTCAAGGACCTCACAGTTTAATGAGGGAGATTGCTGGCATGTTGTTCAAACACTTATGTACAAACAATAGATGTGCAAGAAAAATTGGAGATAATCAACAGAGAAAATCATAAGCATTACTGAGGATGTAATAAGTCAAATGTGAATGATTGAATTAGGATCTCTTTGTCATCTTGCTTATTACTCATATTTTGTCCAATTGTGTCTATCTGAGGCCATGTATTTTATTACTGATTCTTTTCTTGTTTTTGTCTCTTGCGAATTTCTGGGTGCCTCTGATATTCCTCATCTTATATTATGGCTACTCTTTATGGCATCTACCTTAGTGGATAGGTACTGAGAGAACTGTGGGAACTGTCTGAACCAAACTCTCTTCACCTTATAAAATTGGCTCCATTTTGAGACTAAAGTTTCAATTTTCCCTTGAATTTCACCTGCTTGCTAATCAGGAATTGAGCATTATATGATTTCACCTCCTAGAACATCCACATGCTCATTCTCTCTCTTCCCAATTCCTCAAACTCCCCATATCCCCCTCCCAACTCAGAAAGTCCCTAATCCTCCTTCCAATTAGAAATCAGATTGCCTAATATCCTTGTTGACATTCTGTTAATTGTTCACTTTTCATGTATAAAAATTTATTGTCCCCTGTAGTTGGGATCTTGTGCCAAGCTGAAGAGGCCTGATCCCAAAATTGTTATACAATTGGCATATACTGCTTAATAAATTGATATGCTTGGAAGCTTGGACCTTTGTGTCCTTGATTATTTCAGATCTCACCCATCATAGTTTTTGGCAAAGTCAACCAGGGTGAGTAAGGATTCCAAAAGAAAGCCTGTAAAAAGAAAAAACTCTCTTGAGCACTCCAGACTTTTCTCTGAAGGACTTCTTCAAGGAAGTCTGCCCCAGGAGGTTGAACTCCCCTCAAGCTCAATTTCTTTCTGAACAAAGGTAAGCTCCCATGTGGTTGAGGTCAGGAAGCTCCTCTAAGGGAGGTAGGTTCCTTTAAGGAATTAGATTAAGGTAGGCTTCCTCAATGGGGGAAATGTCCCCATAGTAAAATAAGCTAGAGTTAGCCTCTACACTTTCGAGGAAGTTGACTTGGAGAAATTATGGGATCTGGGAGTAGCATCCCAATGGGAACACCCCTGGAAAGTTTTCTTTTGGGACCAAGAGAAGAGCACACTAGCTAAAAGTGACATTAATGACATTCAGAATGTCCTAATAATCTTCTAAAACATAAAAATGGACCCCAAATTTGACCTGAAGAAGAGACTTTTAATTACAACAAATTAAAGACCTTGAGATTAGACTTTCAGTAGGATATAAGGAGGCTAGCAAGTATGTATTTTGCCTATATCTTTATCCATGTTTTTGTTTCTTTCTAAAATACTGAGAAAAAAAAATCTTTGTTTTGGGTTATGTTTGATGTTGTTTGTAGATTTTACTACCTTGGAAAAATTCTAAGGAGAAAATTCAACTAGTCATAAAGACTGCTATAAAAAGGGCTTCCAATGAGTTTAGAAAGATTAGCTAGAAAGATTAAAGAAGTTTCATACTAAAGGCAGTTCCCCCAGCTTTCTGAAAGTTTATGCTAACCTCTCTGTCCAAGTGAACAGGGCTAATGCCCACTTTAGGCTTTTAGCAGGAGATTGAATTAAAAAGAAATAAAAATCACTGCAAGATAGCTTCTCTCTGTCATTTCAGCCTTAGTCAGGTTGATTTTGCAGAAATTAGAAAGAAAAAAAAGCTTTTTTTCTGGTTCGTAAAGATTTGTGGCATTATAAATAAATTAGAGCTGGAACTTATAACCTTAAGTAATATCTGTACTATAAATTTCCAAATTATCAAAGCTGCTAAAGATACCATAGAAAATTTTGGAAGTTTGCAGATCAAGCTTAATTACCTCTCTCCCCTTTATGGAGGAAAGAATTTGGAGTTAGAAAGAGGTCTGAGATGGGTTGATTCCATAGGGATAAGTAGATGTGAAGTCAGCTCTGAATAAGGAACTCATCTCTTTATATTTGTCCTATCTGATAAGGCACTTAACAGAAATTTTAAAAATGCTGAAATATTTTAGTGATATGTGGTACTACTCTGTAGAATTTGTTTTAAGGAAAAATAAGAATAAGACTTTGAAAGTGAAAGTTACAGGGATTTATTACCCTTTCCCTGGAGATTTAGAACTACTGTTTTTGTGGAATAAAGGAAAGAAGTCCCACTGAGTAGAGAAAAAGGGGTGGGAGGAATGAGTCTGTTGTAAGCAGTTTAAATTTAATCTGGTACTTAACACTTTCTTGACCGTGAATAGAGGAAAATTTGTTTAGATCAGTAAGTGACTTTAAAATAAATGAAATTTAATGAAAGCATGGGAAGGGAGATTTATAATGAAGAGGAGCCTATGAAAAGGGCTCACCAAACCTTACCCTGAGCCATGTAGGACCACTGTATCAGCAAGCACCCTAGCATACCCAGGGTGGCTGCTAGCACAGGTTCTTAGATCTGCTTTTCTAAAGGAAAGCAACTCAAAATGGATTAACAATCTTACTTTAATCAATCAAACAAATATCATTTACCTAGTTCAGGGGAAAAAGTCAGCACCTTGAACTTCAGAGAATGCAAACACAAGTTACAAACACAAGTTACAAGCAAACAAAGAAACAGATCATCAGACGGGCTTCCAGCCATCTGACCATTACATCCATACTTAGTAACCAGAGAGGGAAGCACCAACATCTGGGTTTTTCAAAGGGGGGGGGTGGCGCTCAATGGCTTCCCAGAGTCTCATCTGGCCAAATCACACAACTCTTCTCAAAGTGAGCCCCAAAGCAAAACCTCACATCAGGGTGTATACATAACCTTCTCCTGGATTGGAGAATGTCACAGCCCTCTTGACCCACTGCCCAATCACAAAGCTACAAGGCAGGGCATTCCCAAAAAACAAGCCTCCCACCACAGGCTCCATGTGACCATATTCAGCCTATTAGGGGACAGAGTATACTTTCAAATCTGGGAAGGTTCTCAGAGTCACTTAAGCAAAGGGCCTAGAGGCAGGGAAGATCTTCAGATTCCCATAACAACCACCTACTCAACCCCAATGTTGCCTGGCTCACACTCAGTTATGAATAATAGGGATAGACATTGACAATGAGGGAAAGTGGCAGGGTGAGGGGGCCAGAAGGTAGAAATGTTTGGGGGAAGCCTTAAGTAGATGTTTAAAGACTTGTATATATATAAATAGAATCAATAAAAAATTATACAGGATCAGTCTTAAACTTTTCACCTAACAAATACCACATCAGTGGGGAAATTCCCTTAGCTCTATTTCATTCCTGGGTCAAGCAGTATTTAAGAGACAATCAAGTAACAAATCTCCACATTATTCCTAAAGTATCAAACCCAGGCTAAGATTTAACCAGGTAGGAAAATTTCTTGTTCCATAGCACCATAAGGAAAATGACACAAGCACCTAACCTTCACTCAGAAAGAAATTGTGATTACTCACCCTGGCTGACTTTGCCAAAAATTGTGATGGTTAAAATAACTAAGAAAACAAAGGTTCATGTTTTCTTTCCATATAACATAATCAATTATTTATGTAAATTAGAAACAAGTTCACCAAAGAATACTAGAAACCATGGACTGTAAGCTCTTAAAAACCAAAAAAAGTAACAGTATATCATTTAATTGGGGCTATTTAAAATTTTTGTGCTAAATTACAAGGGAGAAATACAAGTGAAGACTAGTTATTCAAATAATCTGGGATACAATTAGACAAATATGGTATTTTACCCCTGAAAGCCCATTCTAAGAATGTATCCCAATCTTTCCAATCCTCTCAAGCTCCAAAGCAAGGGGATGGGAAAGCAAGGCTAGTACTTGGAGCCTCTCCCCACCTTTCTCTAGAATTGAAACTGAAAAGTCACCAGGAAAAGGGAGAAGATTGGGCTATCATATAAACACAAATGGAATTAACTTTGCTTTTGGGGTAATTTAAGAGGAAATTTTTTAAAAGTTTATGAACTACCATGAAACTTTGAAAATGAGCTCAGGGATCTACATTTTAAAGAACAGGTACTATTAAGTATAATATATATTATATATATAATATATATATTAAGTATAATATAATTAACCCTGAAAATTGATATTTTAATTGTGGTTGGAAATTCATATTTTATTTCATTTACATTTGTCCTGTAATTAGAATATGGTATGGCAAAATGTATTTTATTAATTGTGGCATCAAATGAAAAAAAAACTTGGAAAAAAATATTGGATCAGGAAAACCTGAGTTACACTCTGGTCTCTGAAGTTTATTAGCTGTATGATCTTAAGCAAATAATTTTACCTCTATTTGTCTCTGTTTCCTAATTTGTAAAGGGGATAGAATTAGCACCCACCTCACAGGATTATTCTGAGGATTAAATGATATAATAATTGCGATTATATGCCTGGGTACCTGGTATCTGGTAAGGCCTGTAAACTGTTGGTAATTGTTATTATTATTTCTTTAATTGAATATAATTGCTACATCCTGGATAACTCTACAACAAGTTTCAGAAAGGATTAGTATAAAATGCCAAAAGTGTTAAAATGAATGATTTTCTATGTAAAATCATTTGAAAGTGCATTTGGCTGAGTTGATGTCATCTCAGAATAAGTTCCTTTTCATGTTTTAAAGACATGATTATTGTGTTTCTAAAATTTTTTCTTATATTGTGACATTTGAGAAACCATTGTCAGAAATGCTGCTAAGCAAATAAATTCTCATTAATCTGATGGTATTAGATTATAAATTGTGCTGTTAAAAGAATGTGATTTTAAATGTAGATATTTGAAAACTGTTCATTTTTATTTAATTAATATTTTGTTTTAAAATAGATAAGAAGTATTATCATTATCATTATTATTCTTTTTTTTAAGTGTTTTTGCCTTCTGGAAGGGAAGGTAGGGCAATTGGGTTTAAGTGACTTGTCCAAGGTTACATTGTTAGTTTTGTGTTAAGTGTCTGAGGCTGGATTTGAACTCAGGTCCTCCTGACTCCAGGGCTCGTGCTCTATTCACTGCACCACCTAGCTGCCCCTATTATTATTCTTTAGAGGAAAAGTTGCATAGACCCTTTAAGAAATCCTTATCTGTGAGATCCCTTGAGACTTTGTATTCAATCTGGTTAATAGCAACTTACCAGCCCTGCTGCATTCAGGTTGTAAAAATCTAAAGCACTAAATTTTGAGAACCTACAACTAAGAAAAAGGATCCCCTTTCTCACTCTTTTTCAAAAGGGTGGAATTTTCAAGTTTGGCTATCATAAGTAAAATTATGAATTTCACCTTAATAGTCTATAATGAAGTTAAAATTTTGAGCAAACTTGTCAATGTTGAACTTTAGATTCAAGGATTTTAAGATAGGGTCTTGGAATCTGAGGTCTACAGTTGCTAAGTGAGTTTTGAGTCAACTATCATGTATTCACTGTGTGTATAATTTAAAGAACTCCAGAATGTGATTGTTTTTAATTTTTAAGTGAAGGACAAATGAAATGTAACTGTTAGGAAAACATGAGAAAACTAGCTGTAATTAGTGAAACTCTTCTCTTTGAGGTTAAAAACTCTTAGGACTGTAAGTTGATATTGATTTGAGTTTATTTTGATGGTTGTCTTAATTGTCATGGAGCCAAGGGTCCATCATTCAAGAAGAAAATGGCATGTATCACAATCTGGGAACTGTCCCAAGTAGATTTTGTCCCTGGGGAAAGTTTAGGATATGACCTTGGCATGGCCTAAAATAGGATCTTCTTGACTCATTTTCCCTATGGTTCTATTTGCTTGTGAATGGGAAATTTTCCCACCTGGTGAATTCCGAGTGTGGCTTTGAAACTGTAGGAGTAATGTGGAGATTTGTGACATGGTTGGGTGTCAGATATTGTTTGTCCCTGGAATGAAACAGAGCTAAGTAAGTTTTTCCCCTGTTATGGTACATGTTAAGTGAGAAGATTAAAATTGATACTGCATCAGTTTTTTATTCTATTTACAATTGATTTTTTTCTGTAACTGCTTAATTCATAGTTCCTTGTCTCTAAACTTAGCTCAGAGTTCAGCTGGACTGTGATGGGTTAAATTTAAAAATACAGATCTCCTGCCTCAAGATATTTAACTTATTTTAAGGAATGTGTGAGAAAGCAAGGGAATGTGATGTTTTGGTTTGGTTTTGTTTTTTAACTCACCAAGCTATCCTTCAAAGATGCCTGTGATACTATCCTAAAGTCTGACCTGCTAACGCTCACCTGGACTCAAACAATTAGTACTTCTTAGTCTCATGAGAGAAGAAGGTGGGTCTTTGGCATTAATGAAAGCAAGCCATTGATCCATTTCTTGATAAGCAGCATGCCCTTGTTAATAAATGTTATCTTACTTGAATATATGCCTCACTTTATACTTTTTGTTAAAATTCAACAATAAAACTAGGAGGGAGTAGGATGAAAGAAGGTTTTCCCTTCCAACTGCTACTTCTATTTATTGACTCTAACCATCCTGGAATTCTTTTCTTTTTTCTGTAACTGAGAATCCTTGTGTTTACTTTCTTTTTTTAAATAGCTACAGAGGAAAGTAAGCCAAACTCAGGGGAAAAACAATATACATGACTGAAAAAAAACAGAAATTGAGTTATATAATAATGACTACGTTCCTACAGTGACCAAGCTTGTCCTAGGAAATGAGGTGAGAAAATGTATTCTCTCCCTTCCTTTATGATGTCAAGGCAATCCAGATACTGTGAGACTCACTTGCTAAGTTGGCTAGTATTACCAAACAGCTTTCTATTTTTGTTTTCTTTTTGGATGTTGTAGTTTCAGTATAATCAGTATACAAATACATATAAAATATATATATATATATATACATATATATATAATAGAGAAGTACATATTTTCACATCACAAATTTTTATTTATATTTTATATTTAGATATGACATATTTTATATGCCATGTGTAAATATATCACACACATATATATAAACATGTTCCAATTAAATATAAATATATACATACCAATTATACATAAATATAATTGATTTATAATTGGTTTCTTCTGTAATTAATCCTCTGGAGTTTATGCACTCAAAAACTTTATTCAAAGAAGGCATCCATAGGCTTTACCAGGTAGCCCAAGGGGTCCATGACACAAAAAACGTGAAGAAACCCTCCTTTAAGCAACCCCTCAAGTATTTGTCCTTCTCCTGACTTTGACTTCACTTCACTTCACTTCTGCTCTCTCTAATCCCTCCCTCTGGTCCTATGATTCAATGACCTCCAAGGGCCTTTCTGGTTTTAGAACCATGATCCTAAGATCCTATGAACTCTCTCAGAGCCCCCTGAAAAGACACCAAGGGAAAGTTAACTTCAACATTTGTCATCCTTGCTGGAGCTGAGACCCTGGACCCCAATGGCATCCCACATGTGTCATTACTTGTAAGAGGGAAAAATGCTAATCTGGAAGTGAAGAATTGTGAAGCATTACAATATTAAATGGAGCAAACCAAGAAGATATCAAATCTAATGCTGGAGATCTTGAAAAATCTCCATGTACAACTAGAACAAATTGTAGCAGCAAGAATTTAGAAAGAGATAAATAGAATCTAAAACTGTGGACATAGTCTTTCCCAGTCAAAGACAGGTCTTCTGTCCATTGGAGGAACCCAATAAGAATCATAGCATCAGATATAGTGATTTTTAAGGATTATGACAAATTTTTGCCTCTGGTGAATAATCTATCCCTCCCTGAAATAATGGGTATGGATGAAACTGACTCAAGACAGAGAAGTCATTATACTAATGGGATCTGTGGAACTTGATTGTTTTAATAAGTTGGCATGAATCAAAATACAGATGTGAATTTCTGAAAATTAGGAAGGAATGGAAGGTAACTTGGTGGCAAAGTGGATAGAAAGCTGAAGCTGGAGTCAGGAAAACTTGTGTTTGAATTATGCTTCAGGTACATTCTAGCTGTGTGATTTTGGACAAATCAGTGAGCTCATTTTCCTCATTTGGAATGAGAGGATAGTAATAGCCCCTATCAATCAGAATTGTTGTGAGGATCACACGAAATAATTTATGGACATCTCTTTGAAAATCATAAATGTCTACACAAGACCTAGCAGCAGAAGCATTAATGGAACACAGGTCTTGGAAGACAACATATTGAAGAGCAAAAGAACTGGAGTTCCAGCCAAAAATATCATACCCTGCAAAGTTTTTTACTATCTTGAATGGGGAAAAAATGGACATTTGAGAAACCAGATTTTCGAGACTTTTTAAAAAAAAATCCTGAACTTAATAGACAATTCAACATACAAGAATCCACATAAATATAAGGTACATAACAAAGACTGATTATAGGGGATCCATAAGGACAAACTGTTTACTTTTTATGTATATAAAATGTAAAATTTATGTCTAAGATGTTTATTAATAATTGGGTAGTTCATAAGAAATATTGGGGGAAATCTGGGCATGATATGAATTTTAAAAGTAAAACCATTTAGGAATGGCTAAAAAGCAAGATGGCAGCATAAGAGCAGCAACATATCACAGCTCTCACATAGCCACCCCAAAATACCCATAAAATATGACTCTAAACTAATTCTAGAACTCCAAAATGCACACAAATATACTTTCCACTAAAGTCACATCGGCTACAAGGAATTATATCAGCACTGCGAACCGAAACCAGCCTGGCCTGAAACCACGGCTGTGTTCCGGAGGCGGCTGGACAAGAGGAGCCAAGCCCTGGCTGGAGCTTCGGGTGAGCAGATTGGCAGCAACTGCGGCAGTATCCAGAATTAGGTCAGTGGGGCTTCCGAGGTCGTGGGAGAAAAGCAATCTGGCCAAACTGCCTCCAGGGCTGAGAAGTGGAGAGTGGAGGTCCTATACCTGCCTCCGCATTGCTGCTTTGGAGCTCTTGGCCTGGAGACTGCAGGGGGACCAAGCAATCTTTCAGAGGCCAAGTGTTCTCGCGTTGAGCAGCCTGGATCTGGGTCATAGTCTTGGGCTTTGGTCCTGTGGTTTTTTTCCTTCAATGAGCCAGAAGTGGGGGACTGACCCAGCAACTTCCTAAGAGCTCCGGCAGCTGGGAGGACCCCAGTGATTTGGGACAGAGCTTTCCCCTCTGGAAGCAGAGCTCCACAGAGATTTAAAAAAAAATCACTGACTGACCAACCATGAATAAGAAAAAGCATAAGAAGCAGGGTAAGAATAGCAACCAAACCCTAGATTACTTCTTTGGGGAAAAGAAGGACCAAGGCAGAGAGCTGCAGGAGGACAGCACAGCCAGAGCTCCCCCACCAAAAGCTTCCAATAAACATGAAGATTGCCTTACAGCTAGAGATCTGCTGAAGAAGGATTTTGAAAACCAAACGAGAGAAGTGGAAGAAAACTTGGGAAGAGAAATAAGAATGTTGTAAGAAAATCATGAAAACAGAGTCAGCAATCTGACTGAAGAAATTAGAACCCTAAAAAATAGATTAACTCAAATGACAAAAGAAGCCCAAAAAGCTAATGAGGAGAAGAATGCCTTAAAAATTCGACTTTGCCAGATGGAGAAAGAATCGCAAAAGCATTCTGAAGAGAATAATTCCGTCAAAATTAGAGTGGAGCAAATGGAAGCAATTGACTTCATGAGAAATCAAGATACTATCAAATAGATCCAAACAAATGAAAAAATAGAGGGCAATGTGAAATATCTCCTTGAAAAAACCACTGACCTGGAAAACAGATCCAGGAGAGACAACTGAAAAATTATTGGACTACCAGAAAGCCATGATCAAAAACAGAACTCAGAAAGCATCTTTCAAGAAATTCTCAGGGAGAATTGCCCAGATATTCTAGAACGAGAGACCAAAATAGAACTTCTTGAAAGAATTCACCAATCACCTCCTGAAAAAGATCCCCAAAAGAAAACTCCTAGAAATGTTATAGCCAGGTTCCAGAAT
>CM053589.1:176248625-176294921 GCA_028646515.1 Pseudochirops corinnae | reverse complement strand
AAAGTATTTGCAGATCCTATACACGATTGCACGCCACCATGGGGGGGGGGGGAAGGGAGGGTAGAAAATCTGAAACTCAAGTGATTGTGGAACTGAATCTTGTAAATAAAAAGTAAATGAGCAAATAAAAAAAAAAGATTCAGTGTGAACATTTATACCTTGGAAATTGGTAAACACAACAAATCAGGGCTTGAGTTGTTGTTTTGTTCATTGCCTGGCCTTAAGAAAGTGACACAGAAAAGTGCTCATCATGCAAATTAAATTTCACATGTGTTGTGGTAACTTTTTTTCCCATAGAGCTAAATCTCAAACATTTCCCAGCACATCTATGCATTGAGATAACCTTGAGATGTGACAGGACATACCACAGAAGTGCCAGCTCTGTATGGACAGGTCTAAGAAAGTGGCAGGATGTTGTGAGCCCAACATGACAGGCTGAGGAGCTTGTTTTAATCTTGGGCAAGGGAGGCTCATTGCAGGTTTATGAACCTCTTATGAAATCTCCTTATAAAGACTATTTTCTGGCAGCAGTGTGTAGACAAGAATAAATGGATGGATTAGAGGCAAGGAGACCAATTAGGAGGCTATATTATAATAGGTGAGAGGTAACCAGAACCCAGCCAGGGAGCATGGCTATGTAAATGGAGAACCAGAGAATTCTATGGAAGTTTTAAATGACCTCAGGGGCCAGCTAGTCCCCCACAGAGAGGATGAGATTTCCAAATAACAAATCCAACAAGTGGTTATCCAGCCTCTCCTTGATGGCTTCCAAGGAGGGACCCCACGCCACCTCTCTAAGCAGTTTTGTTCACTTCTGGACAGCTCTAATTATTAGAGTTTCCTGATTTGCAGCTTGAAGTGTTTCTTTGCAACCTCACCCACTGTGATTGGCCCTCTTCTCCTTTCTCATCTGCTTCATCATGTATATATGACCATTCAGCAAAGTGGTAGATTCGTAACTTGGAAAGGAAGGAATCCTTAGATAGCATCTCATTCAACTTCTAACCTCATTCAGGAATGACCTCTACAAGAGTCTTGACAAATGACTGTCCAGTTTTCTAATGAACCACTTCTACTGCTGTGGACCTCATGACTTCCCTAGTTTCTATCTACAAAAATCTACCCTGTCTAACACAATCTCACAGCAGCTATGTGGATGCTGGAGCAACAAAGCTTCCATAAGCTCTCATACTGCTCCCAGATTGGCTTGCAAATAAACCTAGGAATAAGGATAAAAGGTGATGGAGGCGAGGTCTTGGGGCAATTTTGCAGCTTTGGAGGAGCAGATTTCTGAGTTACATGTTGCATTCTATCTAATAGAAATAACATTGGTTTCCCCACATCTCCTTGTGTACCTGGATGATCTCAGCAGCCTCCTAGCTCTTCCCCTTACCTTCATTTTCTATCTCCTCTAATCAGTCTTACCTAGCAGATTAATCTTGAACCTCATCCTTCATGACAATCCTCTGCTCAATAAGCTTCTTTAACTTTCCTTTAAAGGCTAAGTATGAAATCCAAATGCCTCTGCCTGCCTTTCCACAGTCTGCAGAATCTAACTCTACCATATCCTTTCCAATTTATTTCCCTCTAATCCCCAATATTCACCCTCTGACTTAGCCTGATTTTCTCTCTGTACCTCACTTACACCATAGTCAGGCCCACTCTTGTAACCTACTGCCTTGTTCCCCTTGAATGGAGTGCTGTCCTTTCTCTTTTCTATTGAGTTAAGTTCATTCTACACAACGTTCAAAGCCCCATTTAAATCCTGCCTCTTCCAAACTGCCTCTGCCGTTCCATCTTTCACTTAACTCCCTTCCTCTTGAACATCTCTAGACCTGAGGCTATAATGGTTTATTCAATTGTGAATATAATAGACTTTTTCACATGCCTTCCTGAAATCCAGATGCACTGAGTCTGCCATATTTCCCTTCCATATCAGGCTAGGACTGCTATTAAAAAGGAAATGACATGACTGGGGTAGGATAACTTATTCAGTCTTGGCCCAGTGCTTTTCCCATGGCCCTTCACTGAGGCAGGTCTCCAGTGCCTTCCAACTATGCACAGATGGATGTAATGATTATTCTTGTTTCTCTCCCTAAAAGGTCAGTAGGGACCACGTGTCCTAGTGCTACATCCCTGATTGTATGAGGCAGGTTGGCACAGTCAGTAGAGCCAGGAAGATCTGGGTTTAAGTCCCATGTCTAAGATACACTGGTTCTGTGACCTCTCAGTGCTCTAGGGCCCTTACTAAGACTATATGTAGCAGGCTATATGTAGGGGCTTAGCTGCATTGATAGAAAGGGTTTCCTTACCTGAGAGTTCTCTATCTCAATGAAATCAGTCCCTTTCCCCTAGCCCACATTTTGTCTAACACAAAACTAGCTAGACCCATGGATGAGACTCACTGAATTCTTATTGATTGAGGGAGGGCCTCTACAGAAATCCAATCTTGATGCTTCATTGGGGTGTGCTGGAGTCAGCTCAACCAAACTCCTTTGAACAAATGATTAACTTTTCACTATGTGCATTTACACCTTGGGAACTGAAAAAAGTACAAAGCAAGTTTGAATTTATTGTTCTGTTGATAATCTAGACTTAAGAAAGAAATGGAGAGATTATAAATAATACAGAGTAAATATGTCTGTAATGAGTACAGTAGTGACAGAAAGCTTATCTAATGGAGAAACATCAATATAAGCACTCAGTAAATATTTGCTGAGTGAATGAATTGACTCAGAAATCTGGTGAGTATGAGTGCCTCTGCTCAGTACACCAAGGGGACTAGCTGTTCACATGAAACCATCAACAGGCATACCCTAAGATTAAAGCTGCCAGTTCTGCCATAATTACATAGAAAGAGCTCTGACTTACTCGTTAAAAGTCATGTATTTAATATACTGAAACAGTCTAAAATGGTGTCTCTGAAATGATTTCTTTATTCACAGGTTAAAAAGGACAAAACTCAACTTTCACAATGAATTAATGGAAAAAGATTGCTCCCCACTCATTTTTTCAGATAGTCTGACTTTAAACTGATGTCACAAAACTTGAAGAGTATTCAAAATCCCCAAGGTGAAAGGGCCCTCAAAAGTCATCTTGTTCTGTCTCTCCCAGAACAGGAATGTGCTCTAAACAACCTCTATCTAACCTCCAGTGAGGGAGAGCTTACCCCCTCTCTGGGCAGCCCAATCCATGTTGGGACAGCTAAGTATTAGCACATTTTTCCTTCATTGAGCCTAAATCTGCATCTCTGCACCTTTTGCTCACTGCTCCTAATTCTGGCATCTTGGGGTTAATCAGAGAAAATCAAATGATTAATAAAAAGATCACTGATCCCTCTTTCTTCTGACATCACATTCAAATACATAAAGAGCATCCATATCCTCCGTTCTCCTTCAGATTAACCACCAATCCCTTCCATGGGTCCTCATGTGACATGGGTTTACATCTCCATGCCATGCATATTGTAATGGTAATTAATTTGGCAGATACTTAGCCCTTAGTAACTTAGGGCCAAGTACCTCTTGAAAGAAACAGAAGATGTGAACTTTGCCTCCTGTTGCTGACATAACAGGAAGGGGTTGGCTGAGACAAGAGGCCTGTGTGTGTGTGTGTGTGTGTGTGTGTGTGTGTGTGTGTGTGTATGTGTGTGTGTTTAAGAAGAGCTCCTGAGGACAGACAGACAGAATCAAGAATTTTCCTCCTGGTGACTCCTGGTGGAGGGAGGAGAATTTTCACAGCATCTGGAAGCTGGGCTGCTGGACTGGGAACTGAGTTGGAGTTTTCTATGAGACCAGAATCTGGTGAAAGCTAAAGTTGCCTGGAAGGCTGAAGTGGCTGCTGCCACCTGGAAGGCCACCTGGAAGGCTGAGATTTCCTCTGGGTCCTAGAGCCAGCTGAAATGCTGGAGGACTGAAGAAGCATGAGCTGGATAAGGCTTTGTTTGTTTGTAGCTTGGTTGATCCTTGAGTTCCCGGCAACAGAAGTGGTGAAGGTTTTGAGATGTGCTGGACCCTGTGACCTTCAGTGTCTACCAAGAACTGCCCAGAACCTGGGAGCTGTCTGCCTCTGAATCCAGGTGACTGTTCGGTGAATTCAGGAAGGAGCTGGGACCATGGAAGGGAATCCAAGGAATCTGAGAGACCACCCTGAGGCAAGATGAAGAAAAGGCCTCCCCTTGGATGCATGATGAAATTGAAGTTTACTAGACATCAAGGGGTGGAGGGTTTGTGTAAATTTCTAATGATTGTATTTAGTGAAAAATGATACTTATTAATTGTGAATCTGGATAAGTGACTGATTAAGTTAATCTATAATTGTCCCATGAGTGGAAGATTGATTACTATATTGTGAGATGACTGAATGACTAAGTGAGGAGGCAAACCTCCTTAGGGAAACCAGATGATTGTTCTTTGTTCTTAATACTGTGGTCACTTTGGTGAAAACTATGTGGCCATTCTAATGTTAAGCTGTTGTGAACACTATATTGTGATTTTCTGTGATAAGATGTAATGATGTGAATATTATATTGTGATTTGTTGTGAATGTTTGCCTTGATTTGTTATGGAATAAATGGAGTGTTCACTATACTGTGTAATCAGAACCTTAAAAGCTGCTCACACTACCATTCTTTTGGGAAGCTGCTTGTGCATGGCATTACACGTATCTCAAGAAATGCTGTGAGGTTAAGCCTATTGCTAGGCCCTAGTTGGCAAAGGGGACTCCATGTTTCACCACTGTCTTTCTGACTACCAATTGACCTGGGAAGTTCCTATGTGCCCAATAATTGCCTTGGTTGGCTACACTTAGAGTTAGGAATGTGAGCTTAGCAAGCTCCATCTAATCCAGGTGTATAAAGTTAGCAACCTTGCCTAGTCAAAATTTTCTTGTGATTGAGCAGATGGTTGTCAGTCCAGACCACCTGCTGATTGACTACTTCTCAGGGCCCCCAACCACTCAGGCCTTGTGAATTAGCCCAGCAGCAACAATCAGCTATAAAGTCAGTGACCCATGAGATGTGGGATCTTGATGGGGATGCACTGCCCAAGCCCCTGAGGCATATCTATGGGACTGAAGAGGGAGGAAGCACACACACTTAAATAGCTCTGAGTAATAAACCCCCTGAATTGCGATCTTTTCTTCTTGGTACCTCCTCACCATACCATGATTTACTCTGAATTTAACTGAAACCCAGGAAAGGAAATGAGGTCATTGTTGACCCTGATGCAGTGGATGTTGGCCTAGTTTTCCACTGCAGCCAAAATCATCAACAGATGCTGGGCCTCAAATGCTCATTTTAGAGGTGACAAGCATATGGAATATTTCAAGTCAAATGTGGCACAAGCAGGGTCAGCTCCAACGGAACCTGTGACCTAAATGACACTTGTCTCTGCCTCCATCCATAATCATGGCCTCTCTTGCCTCCTCTGAAGTCGCACTTTACACCTGCTGTCCAAGGAACCCAATTGTGGTGACCCAACCAAAGCCAGCTCTGGCCTCTTCCCTGATAAAAAACATCCCGTCCTGGCCCTGCTCTTAATTAATTGTCCTACTGGGAAGCAGGGGGTAGGGAAGGGTATAAGCCTTTATATAATAACCAGTATATGACAGGCCCTGTGTGGAACTCTTTTTATTAACATTATCTCATTTGATCCTTATAAAAACTCATGAGGTATGTATAATTATTAACCCCGTTTTAGAGTTGGGGTAACTGAACAAAGGTTAAGGGACTCACCCAGGGTCGCACAGTATTTGCCTGAGACCAAATTTGAACTCAGATCTTCCAGATTTAGCAATTTATTCAAGTACCACTAACTGCCTCCTAAGCAGTTATAAACTAAAATGAGACAGTTCTCCCTCCTCAAGGATCTCATATTCTACTACGGGGAATAGATGATAAATGAAAATATATATTCACACTAATACAGGGAAGCGTGAAATGCTTCTGGAAGGAAGAGACACCTCTGACTTTTGAGAGAAGGGGAAGGATTTCTGGAGATTGAAGTGAACAGGGAGAGCATTTCATGCATTGGTGGGAGACAAGAGCCTCATGCAAAGGCTTGAAGGCAGAAGATGGGAAACTGCATCTAGGGAATCTGTTCTTTGGAACCAATGGTGGATTATTATGGAGAAGTGAAGAATGTTTGAGGACATGCCCCTAACTTGTTGAGGGACATATCATGGACGATGACCAAGTTCTTACAAAACATCCTGTCATCATATAGGCAGAGCCAGAAACCTGGACCACATGCAAACATCTCTCTGATTCAACGGTGATGATTCTTATATTTTAATATTCTTGCAGGGGTAGGGCAAGGTTATTTGAGTGGGGTGGAGATCTAATCCAGCATACATCTAATAATTCACACTGCATCAATCTTTCCAGTTGGCAACCTGCCCTCTGTTTATACAATAGTATTTGTCATTTTTGTGTGTTTTATTTCCTCTTGGCTATTATTGCAAAATCATTTCACTCTCCCCCTACTATATATACAGAGAGACAGCGTGTGTGTGTGTGTGTGTGTGTGTGTGTGAGAGAGAGAGAGAGAGAGAGAGAGAGAGAGAGAGAGAGAGAGAGAGAGAGAGAGAGTGAGTCCTGATCTGGTTTCCTTCAGGAGCAACGGCACCTTGAAAAAGAAAGACTACTAAGACACAATGGTAAGTAATTGGGTTCATCTCTGAAGAAAAATGAAGACACATTACCGGGTTTTTCTTAGGTTTCTCCTAAAAGCTGTCAAGTCCTCAATGAGACTATCTGGCCAATTTCCTCTTGGGTTACTTATAGAGAGACTATGATGTAGTAGAGAGGGAATAGGGCTAAGAGTCAGGAAGCTCAGAGTTCAAGTTCTGCCTCTGGTGTATGCTAGTTGTCTACCTTCCACTTAGTTCTCTGGGTCTAAAAGTGGCAGAGGAGTCATCTATCTGCCTTGGTAGAGACAATTCCAACCCTGGAGTTGGAATTGTCCATTAAATCACAGTTATGTTGTTTTTTTTTACCTCAATTACAAACTGCCAATTGCTTCCATTCTGTCATACCCAAAGTCCATTATCATAATGCCCTTCTCTAGGCTACTGCCTTCTACCCAGTCATAAGGGCAATAGGCTATGCCCTCTCCCAACATGACTGCCCCCCTAGTCAGGCAGTAATCTGTGCCAGTGTTACCCACCATGCCAATTTCCCCACCTCTCTCCAAAACCTCTTTCACTGCCAAATGAATTTATCCCAGGTACAAGAAGTCAGAGTCTTGGATTTGCCTTAAGAAGTGGTGGCGCGTCAATAGAATGGAACATTATTATTCTTTAAGAAATGACAAATATGAAGAAATCAGAGGAACATGGAAAGACCTGAATGAACAGATGCAAAGTGAAGAAAGGAGGTGCAGGAAAACAATGTACCAACTTAGTATAGTGATGGAAAAAGAACCCCTAAAAGTCCTCTGAACTCAGATGAAGTGCAATAAGTAATTTTGTTCCCAAAGGATAAGAGAAAATGTATTTATGAATACTAAGAATAACATTAACATGCTATTATGCAATATGGCACATGCAGGAAGAGGAGCGAGCATTCAGAGTGCATCTGCTAAGTGCCAGGCCCTGAGCTAAGTGCTTCCCAGTTATTGTCTCATTGGATCCTCACAACCCCCCTGGGAAGTAACTGCTATTATCTCCATTTTACACTGCAGGAAATTGAAGCAAAGAGAGGCAAAAAGTCACTTGCCCAGAGTCACACAGTACTTGTCTCATCTTGTCAGAAAAGTGTATGACTGTGGAGGCAGAAGCTAAAATACACAATGGTACTGTGGATACATGGAGTCAGTATGACAAAGGCTTGAACCATGCGTCAGCCACCAGCTTGGGCATTCTGAACAACCCAGAGTGTTGTTAGGGTCTTGTCAAGGCCTCAGTTTCCTCATTTGTAAAATGAGCATGCTAGACTCAATGACCTCTAAGTTCCTTTACAGCTTTTAATCAATGATCCTGGAATCCTATGAGGCATAACTGTTTAACTGTGTTGGTTGGTTTTGCTTGATTGTTTTTGTAATAATAGCACTTTTCTAATATTCTAATGTTCATTTGGTCCTTACAACCACCCTGGGAGGCTGTCATTGTCCCTGCTTTACAGATAAGGAAGCTGAGGCGGATGGGCTAAGTGACTTGTACAAGGTCCCATAGTCAGTGTCTGAACTGACTGAACTTAAGCCTTCCTGATTCGATGTCCAGTACTTTATCCACTGTGCCCCCTTGAAGACTTTGGGTCTTCCTGTGCCAGGAAGATACCGTACATTGGGCAGCAACTGATATAAAATAGGAGAGCAATTATAAAACTTAAAAAAACTCTAGCCATTTTCCCTCCCCAACCACCTTTAATTTTTATCTTTTCTCTTTTTTAATAGAATACTATGCTATATGTTCTCCTTGCATTGGCTCTCTTTGTGACATTTTGTGATGCTGCATGCTCATATATGCCCTTGGAAATCACTGCAGGGGGTGAAGAAGGTAAATCATTGTTCGCAACTTTTTCATCAGTTTATCAGGAAAAGTGACTGGGAAAAGCTTGAATGGCATATCTGTGTCCATTGAAGCAAAGACCTATAGGATGGGAATAGTGGGCAAAAGGTGGAAAAAGTGGACTTAATGTAAAGATGTGCCTGATATGGAGAAAACAGACATCTGTCTAAACATATGTGTAAGGTCTTTCCCCCACGGTCTTTTTGCTGTCACACAGTTAAGAGGCAGAACTTATTTTCTGCATATGATATGCTTCTAAGCGGTAGCATGTGTTAGTGGTTAGAGAGCTAGGATGGAAGTTTAAAAGATCTAGGTTTAAATCCCACTTCTGACAATTAACTGACTTTGTGGTGCAGGGCAAATTATAGCTCCCTCTGTGCCTCAAGCACTTACCTACTGAGTCACTCAATTCATTAAGCATCTATTAAACACCTACTATGTGTAAAAGGTTGTATCTGTAAAGGCAAAATTAATCATGGAAAGAAAAGAAACCTAAAAAAAAAAGTCACTGCCTTCATGGATCTTATGTCCTTCACATGATCTGCTAACACTTATCTTGCAAATGAATATACTAGATGTTTCCAACTGTCCCTCTGAAGCCTTGAGGAATGACTTAAAGCTGTTCTTAACTGAACAGGATGTGAAGTATTAGAGGAAGTTGCCAAGGGAAATGGTAGAACCTCCTTGGAAGGTTCTACTTTAAAAGTGGCCCAGATTTTCCATTGTTAGGATGGTTTAGTGTGATACCATTCAAGGTGGCTTTAAAGACTTGGTAAAATCTGTTCTAGAGGCATCAATTGCAGTTTAACAGAAGATTTTCCATGTGCTCTGTCTTAGGTTGCATGGATTCTAAAGGTGTAGTCCACAAATTCAACACTCAATGGGAATATAATTGCATACGCTGTTCATGTGACCCAAGATTTGGAATAACTTGCTGCAGCACGTAGGTTTGAGGCTGGTCTCAGATAGATAGACATAAAGAGATGAAATTTCCAATCTGGAAGGAACCTCAGGGGCTATAGAGTAAAACCCATCGGAGAAGCAGAAACCACCACTCAATAAGGGCCTTTGTTTGAAGGCCTTCAGTGAGGGAAGCTCCTTGTCTTTCTAGAGAGTCCTCATCGTTAGGAAGCTTTCTTCTCATTGCACTTCATTAAAAACAGACTCTTCTCAGCCTCCACTCCCAGCTCTCAGCTCTGCCCTGGGGCCAAGCAAGCTGAGCAACGTTGTTCCCTTTTCCCTGTGACAGAAGATTCCCTTCTTCCTTACCCACTAAAGAGGGTTTTGACCTTGATGACTTCTAGTGTCCCTTTCAGTGTGAAATCAACAATCTATGATATTTTTCTGCCAAAATCTCAACTCATGACCAGATCGTCTGTGTGACCTTGGGCAAATCACTTAACCAATCTCAGCCTCAGTTTCTTCATCTGTTTCTTAAACAAAGAGGAGTTTGGAGTTGTTAATTTCTAATGTCCCTTCCAGTTTGAAAGTTAATATCTTATTCTTTTCTATTTAAATCCAAGATCAGAAATTTATTATCTGTGTGATCTTGTGTTTTAGTGCAAGTTACCTAGTACCTAGGATGTAATATGTTCTCCATCTATATTTATGGATAGACTGAAATGGCTCATTAGTTGATTGGGGAGGACAGGTGGTAAATGGCCAGAGGCTGTCTGGAATAATGGTGAGTCTTAATAAATTAGTCATCATTTCTCATCACCCTAATCTTTGCCAATTTTCTTCCACCAACAGGGTGATAAGGCCTAAGGATTATGACAAAGATAAGTGCAAGGAAATCTTCAACAAGGCAACCTGTAAAATCATTGCTGTGCAGAAAGCCAATCCTGCTGTACACTGTAAAGTCACACGGTATATAGGTTAACAACTTCACCTCCTCCTCCTGATGTTGCTGCCAAAATCACTGCATCCCAATGGAACATGGCCAAGCTTGAATCATTGGCCCTTTCCTTGAAATTCAGAGCATCAAGGGGCTGGGAACCACATGGGCATAACCTTAGTTCTCTATTCTGTTGAATGTATTGTCAAGTCTCAGGCACACTGAATCAAACCACAAAGTGCCACCTCTGTGGCTTCTGAGATCCTCTGGGCATGTGGATTGGGCCCATACCTCCTGTAACCTTCTATGTATGCCCAAAGAAAATATATTGTCCTATAGCATGAAATGAATCTGTTCTTTTCTTTTTAAAGAATCAATTTCTTTTTAAAAAAATCAACTTCTTTTTAAAGAATCAATGTCCAAATTTAGTATGGTAGTGAGCAATTCCTCTGGGGCAATTCCTAGGACATACACTTTGGGGCTCAAATACTCTATGCTTTTTTTGCTTCTACTCATCTCCCAAAGCTATGTTTGAGAATCCTGGGACCTCAATCCTAAAACAACCAAGATTTCAAATAACCCAAAGAATAATACAAAGACCCCTGACAGGTACAAGATGACCTATTTACCAATGATGATGACTTTTAGTTGAGTTGTATCATAAAATACATCAAGCATATATATGTTGGAGAGAACAGGGAATTTGTTCAGTCATGTAGTGAGAATGAGAGATATCCATGAAATAATAAGTGAATAGGAGGGAATTGCCCCTCGCACTCTAAGCCTAGGGCAGCCCTAGAGCTGGGAAAGTTTCTATAAGATTACTACCAATATAGTGTGATATTATATAAATAGTGATTTATGTAGATTCAGAGAAGTTAAGTTCAAATCTTCTTTCAGTAATCAATCAAAACCATTCCTTATGCACTTACTTTCAATCAATCAACAAGACTGTATTAAATTCCAAGTACTGTCCTAAGTTCTGAGGATAGAAAGAAAGGCAAAAATACCTGTAGTATTCCCTCTGGAGCTCATTCTCCAAATACACTTAGCACTGACAGGTTTGCTTCCCAGAAAAAACAACATTACTTCTTCCCTCAAGTTTCTAGGGTTGTAGTCTATTGTTCTTCATGAGTCCCTATCTAGGGTGTCCTCTCATATTAATCAACCAGTAGGACTATCAGCTTATAGAAAGGGCATTTCCTAAAAAGCTAGAATGGCAACAATAGTTAATAAAACATTATACCAATGATCAGTAGTATTTATCTAAAATTAACAGCAAGTATTATCTGCAATGTAGATAACCTAGAGGCCCTCCCGATAATATCGGGGTGAAACAAGGATGCCTATTATCACAACTATTATTCAATATTGTACTAGAAATGCCAGTTATGGCAATAAGACAAGACCAAGAAACTGAAGGAAGAATTGGCAATGAGGAAATAAAACTATCATTCTTTGAGATGATAAGATGCTATACTTGGAGAATCCCAGAGAATCAACTCCAACTAGTTGAAAAAATTAATAACTTTAGCAAGATTGCAGGATACAAAATAAAACCACATAAATCATCAGCATTCCTATATATTACCAACAAAGTCCAGCAGGAAGAAATAGAAAGAGAAATTCCATTTAAAATAACTATAGACACAATCAAATACTTGGGAATCCACCTGCCTAGACAAACTCAGGAACTACTTGAGCACAATGATAAACCCTTTTCACACAGATAAAGTCAGATCTAGACAACTGGAAAAATATAAATTGTTCTTCATCAGGTAAAGCTGATACAACAAAAAAGACAATTCTAGCCAAATGAATGAACTTATTCAGTGCTTTACCAAAGAAACTACAAAAAATATTGTATAGTACTAAAAAAAAGTAAATTATCTGGAAGAACAAAAGTTCAATAATATCAGTGGAATTAATGAAAATAATGTGAAGGAAGGTAGCCTAGCTATACCAGATCTCAACTGGTATTACAAGGCAGCAATCTGGTACAGGCTAAGAAATAGAGTGGTTGATCTGTGGAACAGATTAGGTACACAACACACAGTAGGAAATAACCATAGTAATCTTGTTTGATAAATGCCATGATCCAGACTTTTGGGACAAGAACTCACTATTCAACAAAATCTGTTGGGAAAATTGGAAAACAGCATATCAAAAACTAGGTATAAATGACTACCTCACACCATATACCAAGATAAGGTTAAAATGGGTTTGAAAATAAAGGGTGATAATGACACCATGAGCAAATTAGCTGAGGGTAGAATATTTTACCCTTCAGATCTATTCATAAAAGAATTTAATACCAAATAAGAAATAGTATTACAGAATGCAAATTGGTTTTTTATTATATTAAATAAAAGAAATTTTGCTCAAACAAAACCAATGCAACCAAGATCAGAAGACCAGAAAACTATGGAGAAATTTTTATAGCAAGTGTCTGATAAAGACTTCATCCCTCAAATATATAGAGAACTGACTCAAATTTTATTAATATAAGTCATTCCCAAATTGATAAATGGTCAAAGGACATGAATAGACAGTTTTCGGATGGAAAAATCAAAGTTATCTTCAGTCATATGAAAAAATGCTCTAAATCACTATTAATTAGAGAAATGCAAATTTAAAAAACTCTGAGGTACCACCTCACACCTATCAATTAAGCTTATATGACAGAAAAGGAAAATGACAAATATTTGAGGGGATGTGGAAAAATTGGGACACTAATGCACTCTTGGTAGAGTTCTGAACTGATCCAACCATTTTGGAAAGCAATTTGGAACTATGGCCAAAGAGATATAAAACTGTGTGTACCCTTTGATCCAACACTACCACTACTAAGTCTATACTAAAGCGATCCAAAAATAGGAAAAGAAAAAGGACCTGTGTGTACAAATATAGTGATAGCAGCTCCTTTTAAGGGGGCAAAAAACTGCAAACTGGGGAAGATGCCCATCAATTAGAGAACGACCAAAGAAGTCATGGTGTATGATTGTGATGGAATACTATTGTGCTACAGCACTAAAATAGAACATTGTACACAATAAAAGCAATATTGTATAATGATTTACTGCTAATGACTTGGCTATTCACAGCAATACAAAGGTCCAAGACGATTCTTTTTTTTAATATTTCATTTTTCCCCATTTATATTTTTTAAAATTGTTTTATTTTAATGTTCATTTTGTTTCAGTTTTAAGTTCCAGATTCTGTCCATCTCCCTACCTCAGATGGTAAACATGACATAGGCTATACATGTGCAATCATGTAAAGCATATTTCCATATTAGTCATGTTGTGGGGGAGGGAGGGAGAGAGGGAGAGAGAGAGAGAGAGAGAGAGAGAGAGGGAGAGAGGGAGAGAGAGAGAGAGAGAGAGAGAAGAGAGAGAGAGGAAGGGAAGGAGGAAGGGAGGAAGGAAGGGAGGAAGGAAGGGAGGAAGGAAGGGGGGGAAGGAAGGGAGGAAGGAAAGAAGGAAGGAAGGAAGGAAGGAAGGGAAAATGGGGAGGGAGGGAGGAAAGGGGGAGAGAAAGAGAGAAAGAGGGAAAGAGAGAGAAAGAGAAATAGTATGCTTTGATCTTTATTCAGACTCTATCAACTCCTTCTCTGGAAGCAGATAGCATTTTTCATCTTGAGTGATTTGAGATTGTCTTGATCATTGTATTACTGAAAATAGCTGGTATTTACAGCTATTTTGCAGCTGTAATTTACAGCTAGTTTACAGCTAATCATTGTACAATATTGCTGTTATTGTGTACAATGTTCTCCTGGTTCTTCTCACTTTACTTTTCATCGGTTCATGGAAGTCTTTTTGGGATTTCCTGAAAGCATCCTGCTCATCATTTCTTATAACACAGTAATATTCCATTACAATCACAATTTATTCAACCATTCCCCAATTGATGAGTATTCCTTCAATTTCCAATTCCTTGCCACCACAAAAAGAGCTGCTATAAATATTTTTGTACAAATAGATACCTTCAAAAAATACATACAAAAAATTCCATTTAGTCTCTTTGTGATACAGACCTAGCCTTGGTATTGCTAGGTCAAAGGGTATGTATAATGTTATAGCCCTTCTGGCATAGTTTCAAATTGCTCTCCAGAATGATGATCCAAGACAATTCTGATGGACCTATGATGTTTTTAAAATGTTATCCAGTGGCAGAGAAGAACTGATGGAATCTGAATGAAGACTGAAGCATACTGAGTTTTTTTAAGTTTTATTTTTCTTTGGGGTTTTTGCCTATGGTTTTTTCACAATATGGCTAATATGTAAAGATATTGTTCATGAAATCACATGTATAACCTTTATCCAATTGCTTGTGTTCTCAAGGATGAGGAAGGGAGGGAAGGAGAGAATTTGGAACTCTAAATCCTAAAAAATGAAAGTTGATCATTGTTTTTACATGGAATTGGAAAAATAAAATATTAAAATTCAAAAAATAAAACATTCTACCACCAATCCAGAGACACATTCTACTCTTGCACATGAATAACATCCCTAGGGGAAATAAACTCAAACTTAAAATACAAGTATGAAGCACAAACATAGGGAAGATGAGGCCAAGGGACACTTACTGAGTCTTGGCCTTGTTCATGGAATCCTCACAAGTTTCCTCTTAGGTTAAGGTTTCTGCCGGACTTTAAAACTCAGTTTCTATGTAGAATCCATATACAATACTTCTCTTTGTTATGAGAGGTAATTATTCCTGAAGCTGCATGCATTTCCTGGGACTAAATTTTTACCTTCTTCAGTTGCTTCTGTTGTAGGCCATTGACACGCCAGCTGACTCTACTATTGACTCCAGATGTAGCAGAGACCTTTATGATAGCTCTGATGACTCTTCTGTTCTCACTTGTTGCCTCAGCATTCACATCTTAGGCTATTATTAATTCATCTAAAATCAGGAAAGAATAAATATAAGAGAAACAGAAACAAGGAATATCTGTCCATATTTGGTAAAATATACCAGACAGAGCAAACTCAAACATACTCTGAAGACTAGGCCATTATTGGCAAAAAAAACCCATTATACACAAAATGGTTCTCAAAGAGCATACATACTAATGAGAGTGATGATTATATGTAGACAGATAGATAGATGATAGATAGAAAGATAGATAGATAGATAGATAGATAGATAGATAGATGATATAGTTGGTTGGTTGGTGGGAGGTTGTCCTTTGTTCTCAGAAAGGACCAAAATGACATCACTATGCTAGAGTTAAGTTTCAGCCGGTTTAACTGTGGCTGATCAGACCAATATGAGCTCTGAATGTTCTACCATGAAGCTAGCAGGCACAAGTAGCCCATGTGAACATTTGGGGTGGATTCTCTAAATTTGCACATCTTGCATTTCTTTGGAGCTATTTAAATTCTGCTTTGCTCGTAGAGACAGTACCTTCTCTGATGTGGGCATGCCATGCTGAATGGTCTTGTGCCAGTGTCTTCTATGTCACACAATCAATTCCAAAGTTCTTAAGAAAGACATTGAGATAGCTTCTTCTGACTACCATGTGAGTATTTGCCCTGTGTGAGATCTCCATAAAATAGACTTTTTGGCAAGCACACATTTTGTATTTGAACAACATGACTAGCCTATCGGAGCTGTGCTCTCTGAAGCAGAGTCTGTATTCTTGGCAGTTTAATTCAAGAAAGTACCTCAGTGTCTGGTATCTTATTCTGCCAGGTGATGTTCAGAATCAGACAATTCAAATGAAAGTGATTCACTTTCCTGGTGTGGGACTGGTATACTGTCCAGTTTTCACAGACATACAACAATGAGTTCAGCACAATGGCTCTGTAGACTTTCAGTTTGATAATCAGTCTAATACCTCTTCTCTCCCATACTTTCCTTCACAACCTCCCAAACAGTGAGCTAGCTCTGGCAATGCATGCATCCCAACCTCATTATCAATGTGTACATGCCCGGAAAGTACACTACCAAAGTAATTTAACCTATCCGCAACATTCAAAACTACTTCATTTGGGGGAACTGATGGTTCCACCTATGGATGGTGTAGTGGTGGGTGATAAAGCACCTGTGTTTTCTTGGTGTTCATTGCTGGGCCAAAATTAACACAAACAGCAAAGAATCGATCCACATTTTCTTGCATCTAAGGTTTAGAGGTTGCATTGAGTGCACAATTGTCTGAAAACAGAAAATCATGCACCAACACTCCCTCTACTTTTGTCTTGGCTTGTAGCCTTTTCAAGTTGGAGAATTTACCATCAGTGCAGTAGCTGACCTTGATGCCATGTTCATTGTCATTGAAAGGATTTGGCAACATAGTTGAAAGCATCATGCTAAAAAGACCACATATATAAATACACACACATACATATATGTTATACATACACACATACATATATAAGTATATACAGGATAGAGTAGAGTATATACAGAGTAGAAGAAAAGTAACCTTAGAAGGGAAGGCTCAGGTGATTATGGATACTTGAAATCCGTAGAAGTAGTATTTGAACTGAGACTTAAAAGAAGTCATGATATTCAGAGGTAGAGGTCCCAAACATGTGGGACAACCAGTATAAAGGAGCAGAGACAAGACTGTTATGGTCAGATCTGCACTTTTAGGACAATCATTTTGGCATCTTACTGGAAGATGAGTTAGAATGGAAGAGACTTGATCCAGGAATACCAGTTGGAAAGCCATTTCAATAATCTAGAAAAGAGGTGATAAGGTCAGTTGCATGATTGGAGAGAAGGGTACATGTATGAGAGATGTTGTGAAGGTAAAAATTATAAGATGTGACAACTAATTAGATATGTGGGGTGAGTGAGAATGAGAGATTGAGTTCAACCCTTAATCTTGAGAACCTGGGACACTAAAGAGGATGATGGTGCCCTGGAACTTCAGAAGAGAGGAGAGAGTTTTGGTGAAAAGATAATCACTACTTTTGGGGACGTATTTGAGTTTGAGATGTCAGTTTGAAATGTCCAATAGGTGGTTGGCGATGTAGGACTAGAATTCAGAAGTGAGGCGAGGGCTAGATATCTAGATAAAGAAATCATCTGCATAAAGATGGTAACTGGTCCTATTGGTGAGGATGGGAACACCCAACAAAATAATATAGATAGGAGAGAGAAAAGATTTGCTAGACAGAGTCTGGGGAGACATCAACAGTTAGGACATGACAAGGATGAAGCTAGAGCAAAGGAGGAATTTTCAGACAGTGATGAGAAGAAGCAGGGGAGCGTTACTGAAACCCAGAATGGAGAAAGTATAAAATTGCATGTGATCAACCTTTCAAAGGCTACAGAGAGGTCAAGAAGGATTGATAAAAGGTATGCTAGATTTGGCAATTAAGAGATCATTGATAACTTTGGAAATAATATTATCAGCTGAATGGTGAAGTTGGAAGACAGACTGCAGAGGGTTTAGAAGACAGTGACAGGAATTTAGCAGAGAAGGGGAGATATGGGATGACAGTTAATAGGAAGGGTGGTATCAGGTTTAGAGATTTTTGATACTGGGGTAAATATTTGTGTTTGTAGGGAAAAGGAGGAAGTCAGTAGAGAGTGAGATACTGGAGATCAGTGAGGGAGGGCAATTGTGGGGGCTAATATGCTTCAGAAGAGGGGAAAGAGTGGGATCAAGGGTGCATGCAGAGAGATTGGCTATGGCAAGGCCTTAACCATTTCTGGCTTTTACTCCTGCCTTCATCAGAGACTAGAGAGAAAAACAGATGGAGGAGTCTATCAAAGGGGATGAAGGGAAAGGAAACAGGAGAAAGGGAGAAGATGGAACTCTTGACTTTGTGAAGTCTAAAGTGAAGTATTCCACGAAGAGGGTAAGGAGTCCTGCTGGAGACTGGAGCCTACTCAAGGAATTGGGATAGAGAATGAATAAGGGAACGTTCAAGGATTCTCCTGCTGCTCTAATGGCTCAGTTGAGAGTAAATAACGTGAATTGGTATGGGACCCGATCAACATGTTATTGTGACCTCCATCAGTTCTGTTCAGTAGTACATGAATAGCAACAAAGGAGTTAGATGATGGGAGTGATCCAGGGCTGAAGTCTAGCAAGACAGTTATGATAGAACAAAAGGGCAAAGGATTCAAGAATAAACCAAAGGGTTGAACTGATTCACTAAGGAGTTGAAATTGGGAAGGGAGGAAGATGTTGCCTATATAGACGTGAAGGCTTATGAAAGTACTGAAGGGTAGAGAGATTGTAGGCCCTGGTAGGGGTCAAGTACAAGATGAGGGGTCAAAAGACATAGGGAGAGAAGGAATTATAAGGAACTACCTCTTTTGTACGTGGACAGTTTGGTCATTAAAAGGAGAAGGAAAAGAACATTTGTGCAAGAAAAGATGGCAAAAGGCATTTCCAAAAAAATAGTCCCTCAGATAAAACAGCAAAGAGAGACACAAGTTGTTCTAAGGATGAACTAGATAGAGACTTGTGCCTCAGAAGAGGGTATCAAGAGGATCTGTATAAAGCAGAAACATTGACTGAGCCAATGACAACTACAGGACCGCTGTGGTCTATCATTTCATTTACATTTCACTTCTTTTAGCACTTTGAAGTTCACAAATCTTAAATCAAATAACTATTCATTGAAAGATCTAGTAACAACACTCCTTAATCAAACACTCCCCCACCAATGCAGGAGCATCTCTCCCGTTGCATCCCCCAAAAGATCTCGGGAGAATGGGTTCAAACTTACGGTACAATTAATACAAAGCACATATGTAGGGAAGAGATGTGACCTTACACAAACCGTTTACGGGAATTTTACATGAGGCTCAGACCTGAGAGAAATATGGATTTCTTGAGTTTCACCAGTTGTATCATAGCATAGCATTTAAAATGATGGAGGCGAAGTCAGGAAGACCTGGGTTCCAATCTTGCCTCCATCACTCACTAGCCTAAGATCCTTAATAGTGTCACTGTAAGTAAGTCACAACTTCAGTGAAACTCAGTTTCCTTATTTGTAAAATGAGAAGGGGTAGGGTCAATAATAGGCCTTAACTTCTTTATCCCTTTACTCCCGGCTCTCCAGAATTCTTTCTCCACCATAACCAGTAGTCTTCTCACCCTGGTATTCACTGCACCCCAGCAACCTTGGCACTCTGGAAGATACTGTTTTCCCTATGTCTCTTTCCTCTAGCCTCCATTTTATAGAAAATGTTCTGACCAGCCACGTTCATTCTTTTGTTCCTCTCTGAGCTTTCCTCCTAATTCTCCTGACTTTGCCTTCCACCATGCCCCAGAGTAGGTGCCTTCTCTTCCCCGTCACCTTAACACTTTTCAGCTCGCTTTTATATGCTGTCTACCCCCCCCCCCCATAGAGAGTAAGCTCCCTGAGAGCCAAGACTGTCTTTCTTTTTGCTTGTATATGTATTCCTGGTCCCTGTATCTGACACATAGTAAATGTTTAATAAATGCTGTGTGACCATAGACAAGTCATTTAAGCCTCTCTGGGCTTCAGTTTCCTCATATGTAAAGTGAAGAATTTGGACTAGTAGTTTCTGAGATTTCTTCCAGCTCTAAAATCTATTATTTAAAAGCAAGACAAGCGTGAGTCAATAATAAGGGGAAATCTTCTGGTTGGGATATTGTAAACTGAACATAAGGATAATCATTCCTTGGAGTAGGTGAAAATGAGGCTTGAATTAGGTAAAGCAAGACAGGTGATAGAAAGGACAGATTGGTCAATTACAGGAGTGATCGTAGGGTTCTGGTATCCAAGAAGTGGGAACAATAGGAGACTTGGAACCAATCAGAATCCTAAGTTTAGCATTTCTGTTGACATGTAAGACAAAATTCAAGGAATGCCATGGAGTTGATGCTTTATCAAAACTCAAATTGTTCCCTGGAGACTTAAGTCTTTCTGGTTTTTTTAAAATCTTATTTGATATTTTATTTTTCTCCAAATATATGCAAAAACAATTTGGACATTCTGGTTTTTTTTTTATTTTGAATTCCATATTCACTTCCTTCCCTTCAAGCAATTTGACATAGGTTATACATGTGTAGTCATGCAAAATACATTTCTATGTAAGTCATTTTGTGAAAGAAAACAGACCAAAAGCCAAGAAAAGAAAGCCAAAAAAAGATCTTTGATCCACATTCAGGCTCTACCATTTCTTTCTCTGGAGATGGACAGCACCTTTCATCATAAGTCCTACAGAATTGTCTTGGATCATTATATTGTGGAAAGTAACTAACTTATTCATAGTAGATCATCATATAATATGGCTGTTACTGTGTGCAAGTTCTCCTTGTTCTGCTCATTTCACTTTACATCAGTTCATGTAAGTCTTCCCATGATTTTCTGAGAACATTCTACTCATCATTGTTTAAAGCATAATAGTATTCTATCACAATCATATACAGACTTAGTAGTATTATTATTTGATCAAAGGATCATCATGGTTTTAGCCAGCACAAAAAGACTTGCTATAAATACTTTCATACAAATAGGTGCTTTTCTCTCTCTCTCTAATAATCGTTCGGATACAGATCTAGTAGTTGTATCCCGGGTCTGCACAGTTCTATAGCCCTTTGGGCATTTCCCCCAGGAGATGAGCTATCCTGAGTAAAAGCCCACCTAACCTACTCTCTCTTGTCAGTTTAGACCAGATTTCACATCTTCCCCCTTTTCCTTTTCCACAAGGGATCCACCTCTGCTCTGTTCCCATACTCACAAAGTTGGTTTTATCATTGAGTACCTCCAAAGAAAAAGAAAAGGAAGCTTGCTCTCTCAAAAAGTAAGCTAAGTTTCTACAGCAATCCCAAAATTTAGGGGACTCTCTTCATTGAGATTAAAAACTTGAGGTTGATTGGAAATTACTTCCTCACCCTCAGGTAAGTAGAAATTGTCCTCAGTGAAAACTCTTCCATGGATCCCTCAGCAAATAAAGCCACCCAACTGGGATCTGGACAAAATTTCTGATGTGTCCCTTCCTGTACAGGGCACACCAAAATTTCATCTGAACCAAATGTAAAGTGGGTATAATAATCTACATCCCCGTATATCATGCCTAGCTACATTTCTGCCTCAGGGTTCCAGAAGTAACCCTGAGAGCTTAGGCTGTCTCTTCAGGTTGAACTCCCATCCCAGGGCAGTTTCCACTGTTAACATCCAGTGCCTAGTACCCCTATTTCATTTAGCCACACTATCAACTAGCTTTTAAAAAGAGATATTTACTTTGGATGTATAGTAAAAGCAGAAGTACAAACACTGCAACACTGCCAGCAAACTCTCCCCTATACCATCTTGGTCTCTGGATTGAGGCTTAAAATTAACACCATTTCTACACAACATTGGTCTGACCAGCTCACATCCAAATTCACTGACTGGCAAGTGTTGTGGAATGTTCCCCCAGTTCCAGCTCCACAGCTGAAGCCAGTTCAATAGGCACTACATGCTTGGGGGATCTGACCTAGTCACAGAAGATCTACTGTCCTCCTAAGTCTCTTTAAGGTGTTTCCATGACATGTCATCATATGTTTGAATCAGCCGAGCACTCTGCACCTTCTCCCAGGGACTGGCCTCACTAGCCACACTCTAACACTCATCTTGAACAAGTCCCTTAACCTCTAAGTACTATAGGTAGCTCTCCAAGGTGCTGACCTGCATTATTAAAGGCAGATTGTTTATGTGCGGGGGGAGTACATTGAGGGGAGGGAATAAATAAGTATTTATATGATGCTAACCGTGTGCCAGGCATTGGGTTAAGCACTTTACAAATGGTATTTCATTTGATCTTCACAACAATTCTGAGAGGTAAATGCTATTATTATCGTTATACCCATTTTACAGTTGAGGAAACTGAGGTAGACACTGGTTAAGTCCAGAGTCATACAGCTAAGTGTCTGAAGCCAAATATGAACTAAAGTTTTCCTAATTCTAGACCCAATGCTCTATCTTCTGTGCTACCTGACCACCTGATTTCAGATCCTGCTTCAAATCCTTGCTACTTGTTCAACCCTGAGCCTCTGTTAGACTCAGTTTCTTCATTTGCAAAATGACAGGGTAACAATAGCACCTACTTTACAGACTAGCTGTGAGGATAAAAAGAGAAAATCCATTTAAAGTGCTTTGCATCCCTCAAAGTGAAATGAATCAGCTATCACTATTAGAGAGAGTTTCTCCATTCTGGGAGTTCTTATGCCCCAGAAATTATAGATCCTGGCCCCATCCCCATTCCTCCCCTAACATAGGATGTTCAAGGGAACAGGGGCTGTGGAGACAAAGACAGTCCAGAGCCTTACACTCTTATAGGGGAGAGAAGTTCACAAATAAAAACATGTGCCTTCCAGACTATTTTCAAAGACTCAATTCAAATGCTATACTCTGCAGGAGGCCTTTCCCAATCCCTCTCCAGCTGTTCAAGTCTTCCCTTCTAAGGTTAGTATCCATCTACTCTCTACATATTATATATAATCATATATAAATGCATTAATATGATATATAATATACAATATATAGCATTATATATAATATACATATTATATAATATAGGATAACATTATATTACATATAATAGAGAGATGTATATAAGCATATATGTGTGTGCTACTGTTGTTCAGTTGTTTCAGTCATGTCTGACTCTTTGTGATCCCATTTGGGGTTTTCTTGGCAAAGATACTAGAGTAGTTTACCACGTTCTTTTCCAGCTCCTTTTACAGATAAGGAAACTGAGGCAAACAGAGTTAAGTGACTTGCCCAGGGTCACATGGTGTTTGAGGCCAAATTTGAATTCATGAAGATAAGTCTTCCTAACTCCAGGCCCAGCACTCTGTGATATTTAAAAATTCTGAGAGACATAGTTTCTGGGTAATTAGTCATTTTATTAATAATGCTAGCATTTTTTTAATAAAAAGGTCAGTGACACTCTTGAATGCCAAAGATCAATCATGAAGGTGGACACAGTTTGCATGCCCTTGGAGGAGTGAATGTTCCTGAGGGTGGTAATCTATTCTAATTTATTAACAATTAATGAGAGAATGAATATTACAATGACAGATAGATTATATACCAGTGAGAGTTTTGAGGTAAGTGACACTGAGCACCCAAATCTTGGTCAAAGGGACATCAATTTTCATATCACCTGTCTGACAAAAGGGAGAATCCACATTTTCCCAACCAGAGTTAATACAATGAGCAAAAATCTATCCATTCACTTAAATTTAGGATTTTTTTTTTACTGTATTTGATTAGATCTTAGCCTGGGTAAGTCTTTGCCCAAGATTTCTCACACCGGTTGATCTCTGGATGAGGAAGTAAAAAAGGGAAAAAAAGCTTTGGTCCCAATACAATAATTAGCTATTAGATGCAAAAGATAGAAATAATCATGTCTCTCAGCTCTATCCACTGTACCACCTAGTTGTCCCAGAGAGAAGATTAAACACATTATATAGTAATTAACATTTGGGGGGACTCTAATGGCTATCATGTGGCTAAAAGAAATGTTTTTAAAGAAATTCTATTATTTCTAGTAGAATGTAAACTCCCTGAGAGTGGGGACTGTTTCATTTTCATCTTTGTATCTCTAGTACTTTGTACAATATCTAACACATAGTAGGTGATTATTACAATACCTGACACATAATAGGTGTTTAATAAATGCTTACTGCTTGATTGATTGATTGGTTCTGCTGCTTACTACTGGACAAACTTGGGGAAGTTGCCTCATCTCTCTGGACCTCAGTTTCTGTGAAATGATTTGGTTGGATTAAATGATGTCTTTGTTCCCTTCCGGCGCTACATTCTCTGATCTTACCAAGTAAGGGCAGCATGAAAAGATGGCTGATAATACCTTCTGTAATCCTAGGCTAAGGAATATCCCCAACTGGGCAGTGGCAGCAGGAATGGTATAGCTACCAGGAAGACAATCAATGAATCATTGCTTTTATGTCAGAACAACCTGATGATTTACTTAGGGTGGGAAAAACAAGGTCTGTACAAAAGCGTTCAAAATAAAGGATGAAGCAGACATGTAAATAGAGGCCAGGAAGGGTTGTTTGTCTAGTGGCTTTACAGCTATTTGATCAACAAATGTGTACCAAGTACGTCAATGCAACTGTGGCAAGAAGCTGAGTAACTGCCAAGTTCCAGGGGAGTTGAGCTACCTGGGCCACCATGCTGTGACTTTAGCCTCCAAAAACAAAGGTCATGGTGATTTTCTTACAAAGTAGAGGGAATTAGAGTAAGCCTTTGATGGCTGTGGTTTTGTTCCTGGCAATTCTCACTAATCCTGGATCCCCAAAGGACCTTTTTGGCTGGAGAGACCCAGAGAGAAAAGGCAAGTAGTTCCTTTAACCCTTCTGTCATTGTCTGTCTCTTCTTCAAGTTTCATTTCAGGCTTAAGGACATCTTTGTTCTCCATCAACCAGCATCTATTAAGCACCAACTACCACGCTAGGTGGTAGGGCTATAGGCCTAGGTAATGGGGATTCAAATAAGCACAAAAGCAAAAATAAGCACAAAGCCTGTCCTCAAGCAGCTTACACTCTATCAAGGAGACAAAAGGGAAACAAAATACATACAAAAATCAAGACAGAGTAATGAAGAGGGAGAAGAACTAGTAGTTGTAGAGGTCAGGCATAGTGGTGTTTAAAGTGAGTCTTGTGGGACACTTGGGGGATTCTAGGAGTTGGAGGGGAGAAGGGAGTGCAGTGGAAGCACCAGGACAGCCAGGGCATAGACACATCGATGGGAGATGGAGTATTGTATAAGAAAACTCAGAAAGGTTAAGCAAATTCAATTCAACACGTACTTATTAAGAGTTTACCTTGTTCAAGGTCCTGTTCCAGCTACTAGTGATATAAAGAAAGACTTACCATGTCCTCTCTCAAGGTGCTTGCATCAGACTGGGAAGACAGATACACAGGGGGGTATGTAAACAGTAAATGCAAGATAATTTGGTGAGGGAGAAAAAACTAGCAATTTGGGGGATAGAGAAAAACCTTCTTGAGGAGATAGTGCTTGAAGGAGGGCTGAATGAAGAGAGAGATTCTAAGAGGAGGAAATCAGGAGGAAGAGCCTTTCAGGTCCAGGAACAAGCTGTGCAAAGACTCAGAGGTGGGAGATGCAACCATGTTCAGATACTGATATAAGGCCAGTCTGATTAGAACAGAGAGTGTGAAATAGAGGAGTAGGAATTGTCTGCGAAGTACATCTGGAGCCAAAGGTAAATTGGGGAAAAACATTAAAAAGCCAAACTTCTCAAACAAGTAGCCCATCTTTGCCACCATTTTCTCACAGAGAGAAACAGAGAGCAGAGAGATGAAGAGAGGGAAAGGAGAGAGGGAAAGAAATAGAGAAAAGCAAAGAGAGAGCAGAGATACAGAGGAGAGATAGAAAGAATGAAAGAGACAGAAGAGAAAAAGGGAGACAGAAAATAGAGAGAAAAAATGAGGAAGAGAGGGAGAGAAATAGGGTGAGACAGACAGAGAATCAGAAACAGAGTATAAACAACAAAGCAATGGGGAAGGGGGGGTCGGGGAAGGAGATGCAACGGACCTTGAATGGAGGAGGACTCTCAAACATTCCTGATGAAAAGATGAGAGCTGAGTAAGAACTATGAAATATAAATCCGTGGGTCAAGAGAAAGGTATTGATTTGAGCAATTGGAAGGGGGCTATATCAGGGTGAGGAACCTGCAGCCGAGAGGCCACATGTGGCCCTCTAGGTCTTCAAGTGTGGCCCTTTGAATCCAAACTTTACAAAATAAAAGGATTTGTTCTGTAAAATTTGAAATCAGTCAAAAGGCTGAACCCAAGCAGGACCTAGGCCACATGTTGGCTCGAGGCCACAGGTTCCCCACCCCTTACATCATAAAACAGGAGAAAGAAAGAAATAGCTGTCCCTTCAGAACTTTAATGTCCTCAAAGAATATTGAGGGGGCTAATAAGAAAAACATTGGTCCTAGCAGTAGGTTGGTTCTGTTCTGAGGGTCTAAAGAGGAAAAAATAGAAGAGAAGGTAAAAGGGTGAATTTACTAGTGTAGAAAGGAGGAAGAAGGAAGAATTTGTTATTTCTCATAATTGGGGTATATGAGTAGAGTTTAAAAACATGGAGAAAAGAGTAAGGAGAGCGGGCATAGAAGGACCACACCTTTATCTGAAACAGACAAATGAGAGTTGGAGAGAGAGAGAGAGAGAGAGAGAGAGAGAGAGAGAGAGAGAGAGAAAGAGTTTGGTGTAGAAATATACCAAACTCAATAAGGAAACAAACAGTTGGAGGAGAGATGATTCACAGGGAGTCTATTTAACCTCCATTTGCCTCAGTTCCTCATCTGTAAAATGGGAACACATTGGAGGAGAAAATGGTGAACCACTCCAGTGTGTTTGCCAAAAAAACCCCATGGACTATGTCACAAAGAGGCCAGACACCAAATGTGAATGACCCAACAACAACAACAACACCATGGAGAGAATTGTCATAAACAAAACAAATTTCCAGATCATAATGTTCATTAAAAACAGGCAGGAGAAAAGAAAGTAATTAGAATCTGAGATACCTTAGATTGCTTCTTAGACACAGGGGGAATGGCTAAGGAAATAGCTACTTATGAATGTCAAGGAATATTTCTGTGTTATAAGAAACTACAAAAGAGAATTTCAGAGAATCTTGGATAGTAGGAACTGATGCAGAATTAAGTAAAAAGAGCCCAGGGGCAGTTGGAGTCAAGAGGACTCAAGTTCAAATCAGGCCTCAGACACTTGACACACTTAGTTGTGTGTCCTTGGGCAAGTCACTTAACCCCAATTTCCTTGCCTTCCCTCCTCCAAAATAAAAAGAGAGAGAGAGAGAGAGAGAGAGAGAGAGAGAGAGAGAGAGAGAGAGCGCCAGGAGAACAGATTATACAAGATTAGCACATTATCAAGAAAAATAACAAAGTCTGGAGAAGTCTCCTCTAAGCAATAACCAGCCATGCTGCCAAAGGACCTAGCTTGAAGTACATTATCCACCTACTGACAAAAGGGTGATGGACACAGGATGCAGAGACATATTTTTGAACTGTGTAGAATCATTTTGTTTGACTATGCTAATTTGTTAGAAGAGATTTTTTTTTTCTTCCCTTCTTTTAGTTAATAGGGCAGAGAAGTTGAGGAGAAGGTGGTTTGGCAATAGTGATGCCCCTCCCCCAAAAAGATGGCCATCATAACGCTTTTATAAATGCACAGAAGAGAACAGAGGTTCAAAAGAAAGCACAGAGTAGAAAGACAGTTTTGAAAGTATTGGATGTATCACATACTCACTTAAAAAAGAAAAACAACAAGCATTATAAAATGGAGATTCACAACTTCATATAGAATCTTTTTACCTGCTTTGTATATGGAAATGCTCTCACTCTCTCGCTCTCTCTCTTTCTCTCTCTCTCTCTCTCTCTCTCTCTCTCTCTCTCTCTCTTTCTCTCTGTGTTTAAATTCAGAATATAAAAAATAAAATTTTAAAATAAAAAAAATTCCATAAGTACCATTGAAGCATTCCAGCTTTTGTCACTCATTATCCCTATATGATCAGCCTATTTCCTTTAACAGTTCTATAACTCTTGAATATAACCTTTTACACTACTCCCTACACACAAATCATGCTTGTTTTGATGCTTAGTCATACCACACTAGGATGCACTTGGGTCCCCCATTCATGTTTTCATCTCCATCTAGATGAGCCACAATTTTGATTCTTCAGATAATGCAGTGTTGGGGCCATGTTACTTCACCCTTAGTGTTTTTAAAAGAGGCTTTGCACAGAGGAGTTGCTTAATGAATTGCTAGTTGAATGAAAGAATAAATGAATCATTGATTAATCAAGATCGTGATTGCCAAATGAAAATAATTATAATTATAACCTAATGAGAATAAATTAAAAACTCTATTGATTCACAAAAGAGTGAAAACATTATGGGATGAATTCATTTGGGAAGGCTTCATAGAGCGTTTGTTGTTCAGTTATTTCAGCCTTGTCAAACCCATCGTGACCCCATTTGGGGTTTTCTTGGCAAAGGTATTGAAGTGGTTTGCCATTTCCTACTCCAGCTCATTTTACAGATGAGGAAACAGGCAAACAAGGTTAAGTGACTTGCCCAGGGTCACATGGCTAGGAAATCTCAGACCAAATTTGAATTTCCTGACTCCAGAGAAAGCTCTCTGTATACTATGACGCCACCTAGCTGCCTTTATTCTTCATAGAGTAAGAGGTACTTGGACTAGGCATTAAATATAGGGAGAAATTAGACATCCGAGAGAAAGGAGAAAAGCATTGACAGAGAAAATTATAAGCTGTGTTCAGAGCACAATGAAGAGATCAGTTCATCTAGAGCAACTGATGTGGGTTGTATTTGTCTTTTGTTTTCAAAGAGAACCGTGGCTTCAGGGAAATGATGACATGACTTGCAGTTGACTTTGATTTGAGTGAGGGAGGGCTGTACAAGATCACCAGTCCCACTTTCTCCTCCACAGCCACCTGGAGCCAGTGGTCAGATATTCCTCAGGATGACTGGAGATGACCCAGGATGTAATGGGTGACCCTGGCCCTTTTAGGCTAAGGCCTTTTAAAGTAGGAAGAGATAAACTCTTGATGGTCTTCTTAGCCAATAGTGATAACTCCTACTTCTGAATTCCTTAGAATACAATGTATGCCTTTCACACCTTAGTTGTATTAGAATTATAACATGGTTGACTCTAGTCTCAATTCTCACATCCCCTGAGGGGTTGGGGAATCTCTTTCCTCTTCCATTGGCTCATGCTCCCACCAACTGTGTTCCTCCCATTTGTAGGGGCTTAATGACTAGAATCTCACTTCCCTTTAACTATTTAACATCAGACAACTTTTACAAAGGGAGAGAGAAGGGAGCATTTATAATAAAGAAAGAAGGGAGAAAAGAAAGTTCCAAAGCCCTCTCCCTTGCTGCATTGTATCATCAATTCTAAATGATAGTCACCTCACTTCCCAGATATAAACGCTGTGCTACATGAGGAGTCGGGTCGTTCTGAAGACACAAAAAGTTTCTAGGCATTGGAAAAAGGCTGTTCTCAAGCACAATGGAAGGCCAATATAGAATGTTTCTAGTTCTACCATCTCCCAAAGGCAGCTCCATAGCATCTTCCATGTGAATGACACCATCTTTGAAGCCTCATAACAGATATAAGTTGTCAAGATATTAGGAGACATCCTGTTTTTCCAGAGCCAAGCCCCAGCAAGCAAGCAGTGCCCTGAGCTTGGCGTAACAACAACCCTTTGCTCTTACCCTCTAGATCAGCAGTTCTCAACCTGTGGATTATGTTCGATTTGTAACAATAAAAATACATCCTGCATATCAGATATTTACATTATGATTCATAACAGTAGCAAAACTACAGTTATGAAGTAGCAACAAAAATAATTTTATGGTTGGGGGTCACCACAACATGAGGAACTATATTAAAGGGTCACAGCATTAGGAAGGTTGAAAACCACTGCTCTAGATGATCTCAGCCGCAGCAAAATTCCAGAATTGTTTCATACTGGCACCAGGTGTTCTATGAACTCAGACAAGTACCCATGTTCCCATCATGAAGTCCTGCTATGAATCACACTTGTCACATTATTGCTGTTACCCCTCATTGTCAGGGCTACAGCTCACTGTGCAGCCATTGGTGTAAGTATTAAAATCTCCCCACACTGCCTGGGACCTGCTCCCCCCATGTAGGGGCAGGGCTCTGGCACATGTGTCCTTGCTTGCAAGCTGGCTTTCCTCACTTTGAAATTAAAATTCTGTTTGATTCCTAACCCTCCTGTCTCTGGCCTACTTTGTTCAGCTCCAGCCACCCACAGGTTAGGGACGGGTTCTGGTCAGGTTGACAAAGTTCATGTCCTATTTCCCACATGTAGATTTTAAGTGCTTCAAGGAGAAGTGCCTGGCACAGTGCTTTTTTATAATTCAAATGCTGAATAGATATTTGTTTAATTAAATTGAGAAATAATAATAGTTATCATTTATATATCACCGCCAATGTGCCAGGTATTGTCCTCAACACTTTGCAAATATCTCCTTGGATCCTCACAGCTCTTCAAAATAGATCCTGTTCTTAGCCCCACTTTACAGTTTAGAAAACTGAGGCAAACAGAGGTTAAGTGGCTTCCCCCAAGGTCACATAGCCAGTAAATGTCTAAGGCTAGATTTGAACTCAAATCTTCCTGACTCCAGGACACTGTATCTACCGAGCCACTCAACTGCCTTAGCAAACTGGGGTCAAATTGGAGACAATCCTCAAGGTCAAGTTCAGGAATTTGGACCTTAATCTGTAAGCACCAGGGAACCCCTCAAAAAATTTTAAGCATTAGAGTGAGATAATAAGAGTCATGTTTTAAGATTAACCTGGCAGCTGTATGTAGGATGCATTGAAAGGAAGGGAGAGGAACAGGATGTAGGAAGAACTAACTAAGATACTACTATAATGCTTCCAGAATGCAGTGATGAGAGCCTGAACTAGGAATGGTGGCAGTGGGTCTAGAACAGGGAATTGGAAGGAAAGAATGAAAAGAAAAAATGGAGCGAGGGAAGGAGGAAGAGGGAATAAGGAAAGAAGGATGTGAGAAAAAGGAAACAAGGAAGGGGGACAGGAAGGAAAGGGAGAAAGAAAGGAAGGAGGGAAGAAGGGAAGGAAGGAAGAAAGGATTTACTAAATAAAAGCATTTACTAAACAATTACTATCTGCCAGGCTCTGTATTGTCTTGGAAATACAATCCAAAAGTGAGATAGATGTTTCCTTTAAGGAGCTTATGTTCTAATAGGGGAAACAGCTCATATACAGGGATTGGAGACCAGGAAGGGCATATCTAGGGAGTAATAGGGATGGTGATTTGATCCACAGGGCAGTAAATTAACATTAGCTTTCCAGAGACAATGGTGGCATGGTAGTATTGATTTGTTTGTTGAGATCATAGCAAGAGATGAAAAGAGTAATGGAGGAAAGAGCGTACATAGAGTTACAGGATAAATAATGAGATAGAATGTGATAGATGGTCCAAGGCCAATCAAGTGTAATGAGGTAAATGAGTTTGCCTTCACTCACCAACCAAGGCAGCTTAGCCCAGGAAAGGAGAAGAAAATCAAATCAGGATTCAACTAGTAACTGGTTTGAATTTAAGCATCTCAAATAATATCTCAAAGCTTAAAATTTAGTGAAAAGATATGAAACACACATTGGTTATATTAAATATTACTCTAAATAAAGTGTTCAGTAAGGGTAAGAGGGAAAGGTGATTACCAAATTAGTAAGAGATTGGGATCAGAGAAGACTTCTGGAGAAAGTTGCATTCAAATGGGGCTTTAGAGAATGGGTAGAATTTAGCAGACAAAGAGGAGGAGGGAAGACATTCCAGATACAGGGAACAAAGTGAGCTAAGGCATGGCAAAGTATAGGGTGTGTTCAAGAAAAAGAGAGTAGACTAGTTTGACTGAAGGGTAAAGTTCCTGGTGGAAAGGAGTAGAAGACTGAAATCAAATTGTAAAGGGCTTTCAATGCCAGGAAATCCACAGTAACTTCTAAATAGCTCTGCCTTTTCTTCTCCCTCTACTCTCTCCACCATCCAACTCAATCCCATCCCTTTCCTTCTCTACCACCTCTTTCCATGATACCTCCTGAAATTGCTGGGTAATCATTAATAAACTCCAACTTTATCATTGATTTCTTCTTTCATCTTCTGATGCTCATGATAATTGAGTTTCTATAGAAGACACTGTGTCACCGGACATCTCCTATACTGGTTGTTCCTTCTCTCGTGATCGTTGATACACTGAGGCAGGAAAAAGAGCTGGAATATCTCACACACACACTCTTTTTTGCCACTATTATTTATAAATTCTCTTTCTTTCAGGTTCACTCCCTTCATCTGTATCATCTGGTCCATATTCCTGTTGCTGCTATCAGCACGCCTCCACATCACCTGTACCTCCTTTCTCAAAGAATCAGTACCTATCTCAGAACCTTCCTTTCTAACGCAAGCCCTGCCTCCATACTCGAGGACCTCAATATATGAGAAGATGTCCCCCTCAGAGACTCTGGCATCTCAATTCATCAAACACCATAGTTCCCATGCCTGCCAGTTTCACTCTATCTCAGCCACCTGTAATGTTAAGGGGATTTAAGACCTTCTCCACCACCACCACCACCACCACCACCACCACCACCACCACCACCACCCCCTCCATTAATAGGACTCACCTGGAGCCCATTGCTTAGGGGAGGTTTGATTGTAGGAAGGTTTTGCTAATTTCTAATTAGATGCTGAGTCAGGAAGGTTGTGATGCCTTCTGGCTCTGAGAAGTGTATATATACTCTCTGGTATTTTGCTTTGGGGGCTCACTTATGAGAAGGATTTTGTGATTCCCTGGTCAAGATTCTGAGTGGCTGTATGTTCAGAGCTTCCTAGACTGCTCAGATGTAAAAGCTCTCTCGATCCAGGGATGTATGTAAAGTATATAGTTGATTCAGGCAGTCAGAGCCCTGTCTGTTAGTCTTTATTCCTCTGCTTATATTGTCTCTGTTTGTATTTTCTCTGAAGTTCAGGATGCTGACTTTTCCTCTGAACTAGTGAATGTAATTTAAAAAGACTGTTGACCGCTTAAACAGCCATCTTTCCTACATGCTTAAAAGCAAGCTCTACTTATCTGAATCATAATTTCATGAACAATATTTTTTCTATTCTATGTATATGGAAATGCCCGTTTTATTTGGGTATTTATTAAGTTCAGAACTTTCAGAAAATCAAAAACAAATATCAGATGTAAGATTAGATTTGCTTTTTAGAGGAGGGGATTCACCTTGTCACATTTAGTCCCAGAGAGCAGAATTAGTAGTACTGGGTGGAAATTGCAGAGAGGCAGATTTATGCTCCATGCATGGGAAAACTTCCCAACAATTAGAGCAATAACAATTTGGGCTGCCTTGGGAGATGGTGGCTTCCCCACTCAGTCACTAGAAGCCTCCAAGCAGAGGCTCTAGAACCACTCATTGGGGAATGCTGGGGCAGCTAGAGGTAGGAGAAGGAGGATAGAGGAGGGGAGGGGTCCTATTGAGATGCAAGTTGGACCTGGTGGCCTTTGAGGCCCTTTCCAAATATGAGATTCTGGAATAACTCTACACTAGGGGAGGACTCTTTGAACTGTGAAGCTGCCTGACATTCTCCTGCCTCCGTGGCCTTGCTCATACTGTACAACCTGGAAGGTCCTGCTCTTACCTTATTCTGCTGAACTCCTATCAAAATTCTTTAAAACTCAGCTCAAATACTCTTCCATGAAACTTTCTCTGGCTACCAACTCACATTCCCCTGTGTCCCTAAATATTCGGTAGCACTTTGCTCCATAACTCTCTTTGATACATGCATTTATAATGTACTATTATATATATTTTTAATTTATGTATAACACTGACTACCCTGGCCTCTACTGTCTGAAGGTTATGCTTCAGTTATCAGAAGTTATCACTTCTCCCTCATCCTCAGGTTTTCTGGTACATTTAAGGAGATTGGAGGATGTCTAGGTTCTCTGCAAACGGCTCCAGTCCTTACCAATGGTATTCTCCCCAATGAAGGCAGTGGTCTCCTACACCCCAGTTCCATTTAAGCACCAACAGTCAGATTCACTTTTTTAAAGAAATATTTACTTTGAAGGTATAACTACAAAATTACAAACTTATTCCTCCAACACATGAGGCTTGATCCTCCCCCATACCATCTCAATCTCTGGGGAGAAAAGGAGATTCGGTTCATAGCGTAGCTTGGTTCCTATAGAACCTAATCTGACATTCCAAGTCCCAACCAGAAGTTAGGGTTCTAGTCCCAGACCCCCAACTTCTCAGAGTTTCTCCCTACCACACTGGCTGGCCAGCAATAAACTCTTGACTTTAAGGCTGCCATGGCTTGGACGCCAGGTCATCCATCGCTTGTATCTGAAATTGAGAAGAAAAACTGAAAGAGAACAAAGTAAACACCCCATCAATGGGGTCTAAAAGGAGAGGGGGGAAGGTATGCCCCCCCACCTGATTCAATTCATGGCACCTGTGCTGTGGGTGAACTATGATCTTCTGGACACAGCAAGAAAATGCACAGGAAAGAGAGAAACTGACTAGTTGGACCAGTTTTAAAATCAAGGAGGTCACTCTCATTCGTGTGGAAGGAGAATTCAAGGGAAACAAGAGGCCTCCATTGTTGGGCAATCTAGGGATAGGCAGGTCAAGCCCCATACTTATGCTTGTTCTCCTAGACTGTCAGCTCCATGAGGGCAGGGACTCACACATGAGAATGGACCTAGGACTTGAAGAGATCTTAGAGATCATCTAGTCCTCATTTTTTGAAACAAATACTAGTGGCAGGCCCAAAATTTCTCACCACTGTGCCAGGCTGGCTTATCTAAATATTCTATCTCTCCTACAGCACTGCTGCCTCATAAAAGGCTTTACACATAATGAATAAGTGTGCACGAATGTTTGCAGTTATTCAAACAGCAATATGAAGAGAATGACAATATCCTAACAGTGAATTAGAAGGAAAGCTTATAAAAGTAATGAACAAATCCAGAGGAAGGTCAGAGTCCTGTATAGCCCAATCCATGAAGAGATAGACACTAAAGACAGAAACTTGCAGCAGGAAAGCTCAATTCAATTTTTAAAAGCATTTATTGGACACTTAAGCTATGCCAGTCTCTGTACCAGGCACTAATAATGGACAGACAAAAAAAAAACTTTCCCTGCTTCTTCCTGAAGAAAGGCTTACATTGTACAGTAGGCTTCAGCAGATACACAGATGACTAAATATAAAATGTGTACCACGTCAATACAATGTAATTAGGGGAAGAACAACCAGAGATATTAGAAAAGACCTTGTGAAGCAGGGGCCACATGAGCTGAGCCTTGAAAGAAGCTAGGAATTTCAAGAAAACACATTCCAGGCATGGGGCACAGTCTGGGCAAAGGCACAGAGGAAGGAAAGGAAATCGTATGTAATGGAATTATCAAGTAGACCAGTTTGGCTGGAACACAGTGTGGGAAGGAATAATGTAGAATAAGTCTCAAAAAAATAAGTTAGGGTTCCTGACAACTGCTGAGACAATTGTTGCCAAAACAGCTACTGTTTGATATAACTCAGTCTCCTAGGTGGCATAGTGGATAGAATGCTAGACTTATAATCAGAAAGACCTGAGTTCAAATCTAGCCTTAGACACTTACTGGGCAAGGCACTCTGCCAACCTCAGTTTCCTCATCTGTAAAATGGGGGTGAGGAGGTAGCTACGTGGCTAGAATACCGGGCCTGGAGTCAGGAAGACCTGAGTTCAAAGGCAGATAGCTGTGTGACCCTGGGCAAGTCACTTACCTCTTTTTGTTTTAATCCACTGCAGAAGGAAATGGCAAACTACTCCAGTATCTTTGAAGCTACTGGAGTATGATCCATGGGGTCACAAAGAGTCAGACAGGACTGAACAACTACAAAATGGGGATGAGAATAGTTCACATGGATTATTTGTGCTCAACCTATCATGGAGCATTCCTAGCTTGTATTGGTCTGATCAGCCAGTCAAACATACTGTAACTTGACTCTAACACAATGATGTTATTTTGGTCCTCTTTAAGGATGAAAGACAACAACCAAACCAGTCTTACCCTAAGCTAACTTGCCCATCTCGTACTGCTCTAATTCATGTACTCTATAATATAGTCAAGCAAGACCTGTTCCCCGTTCTCATCATGTCCTCTCCTTACTTAGGAGTAGCATGACTTTGTTTAAGCTACTCCCAAGCCCAGAACAGACTTTCCTCCCGTCTTTAACTGTTCAAATTTCTCCCTTGCTCCAAGGCCCAATTCATGGACCACCTGTTCACAGAACCCCCAGCTGGAAGCCCATTCTCATAAATTTCACTTAATTCTTTAAATAACTCCTTTGTTCAGACTATATTTTAATCTACATTCTAGCTATTTTTGTCTGTAAATAACAGAGGATCTGGCCTATGGTCTTAGGCCATTCCTAACTGTTGGTCATCTACCATGGCCATTGCTCTTATTCTTAATTCCCATCCAGAAGACTTGCCTTTCTGACTTTGACTTGTACTTTAATTACCAGTGCTCTTTCTCAGCCCTTGCTGACATATCTGGGTAACAGATCTTGGCATCCTTCAACAGGATGTCTTAACACACTCCAAAGTAGGAGTGCTTTTTGGAGGGTTCATTTACAAGGTAGTCGAAAATATGCACATTCACCAATAACATAACAGTATAAGGTGATTAAAATGTTCAATGTAAAGGGAGACAGACACACTATCTTAGAAACATATTGTAAGATTAAAATGGCAGCCTTGTTCTTTCTTCTGGGAAGGGTTTTATAACAGGCTATCCTCAAGAACCACAAGCAAGAGCCCAAGTACTAATGTCTTTATTGATTAGGTAGATGATGAAACAAACTGTTGAAATTTCTATTACAGGAACCTAGGTCAAATATAGTTATCAGCCTTGGCAGAACAAAATCTCATTGATGCAGTTAAGTGTCACAAAATTCTTCTCTTTGGCTGTGTCCCCTAAAGCCTACCATTCCTGTACAGATCCAGAACCAAGGACCATTTCCTCGGGAGGTTCCAGAGTTTAGCGCAGTGACTGGCACATAGTAGGCAGTTAATGTTTATTGAACTAAAGCTGCTACCCAGGCTTCCTAGGCATTTTATTAATAAATTTCTTTTCCTTTCTTTTTGTGGCTACTCACTTCAGTCTTCTACCCTGTTCTAGGAATCCAGGGTAGGAAATTCCCCAAGAGAACAAAAGAAATCCATTCATTCCCAGAGGGAATGCCACGTAAGCTTTCCAACCCATCCCTTAACTAAAGTTCTTTAGGCCATGCCAGGTCCATGATACTTCCTAAGTCAAGCTCTCCTCAAAACCACAGAAGACAATGCCATCTTCTTTTTAGGCCATACCTCAACTGATTTTGGGATTCCCATGACTGGGCCCTGGAGATTAAATCAATTCATTGGTTTGTTCTTTATCCAGTCCTTGACTCAATCTCAGCCAGTGAAGAAGCTTGCTGATGGTGTGGTAGACTGATGCTCCACCCCCTATTGTTTCATAATGCTTGGCTAACAAATCAAGGCCAACCCAAGATCAGCTGCTCAGTGTCAACTTTTTGCACAAAGAGTAACATGTTCCATTTCTGATATGACTCTCCCCCAGAACAGAGTAGCCTGTAATAAAGGAAAGATCTATAGATACAGATCTCCTTCACTTTGTCCAGCTCCCATTTGCCCAGATATTTCAAGTTGCTTTATTGGAATATAATAGTTAGCATTTATGTAAGCACTTCAAGGTTTGCAAAGTGCTTTACATATATTATCTCATTTAATCCTCACAACAACCTTGAGAGGTAGCTGCTATTATTATCTCCACTTTACTGATGAGGAAACTAAGACAGACAAAAGCTAAGTGACTTTCCCAGGCTCACACAGCTGGTAAGTATCTAAGGGTAGATTTGAACTCAGGTCTTCCTGGCTCCAGGCTCAAGATTCTGCTGCCTATCTATTCTCCAGGAAACCTGGAAAGGGACCCAAAGGTCACTAATATTACACTTTACTTGGTGAGAAAGGGACCAAGCAGATTTAAGAGTACCTTCTCACCACTGGTCTTGCTACTGGGTAAGGAACACTTCTTTGGAATAAAAAAAAAGTGTCATGACAAAGTTGATCTTACTCTCCATGACCTGTTCCTTAAATTCAATCAATCAATAAGCACTTGCTAATCCCCTGTTATGTGCCTGGAACTGCTCTGGGTACTAGAGATACAAATATAAAGAAATAAATTATCCATTGTCTCAAGGCTTACATTCTAACAGGAGAAAGGAAAGGAAGATAGTAGCTACCATCCTATGAAGTTTCCCAGTTTCCCTCCTTACCTAGTCTTAAGACTACATAGTTTCAGGCTATAAAATAAACCCACAAAAATTTACAGCATTTCTAGATAGCAACAAGAAAATCCAAAAAGTAATAATGAGTCTGAAGTAGGAGAAAGGTACGAAGAGACAGGTTGGGCATATGTAATTGCCCACTCCAAGCCCAGTGCTCTATCCACCAAGCCACCTAGATGCCTCAATTTCCCTTACTGGGGCACTAGCAATTGGGAGGATCAAGACAGGTCTTCTGTAGGAGCTCATGCTTGAGCTGAGCCTTGAAGGCAGGTAAAGAGGCTTCAAAAGAATTATGGATATCTCTTTTTTCATATCACCCACATTTCCTGACTAATTCCTGGATAACTCAGTCATTTGAGCTCAGGTCTTCCTGACTCAATGGCTAACACTCTAGCCCCTACCCAGCTAGGTGGTAATAATAGTAGTAGTAACTAAATTTATATATAATATATGTATATATATATGCATATACATATATATATATCACTTAACGTACATGATCTCCCTTGAGACTAACAACTCTGTGATGTTAGCACTACATGTATTATGATCCCCATTCTAGAGAAGAGGGAGCTAAGGCCTAAAGAGATAAAGGACCTTGCCCAAGATCACACACCAGGAAGTCTTAGAGCCAGAATTTGACATCAGAAGAGAAGGGTTCCAGGAGAACAACAATAACAACTAATATTTACATGGCAATTTAAAGCTTGCCAAGCACCTCACATGCATTACTTCATTTGAGGCTCATCAAAACTCAAGCGAAGAAACTGAGGCTCCAAGAGCCCATGACCACGTAGCTAAGATCCAAGATCCAAGCCCATGTCTTTCTAATCCCAAATCCAACACTCTATTCATTATGGTGCATGTCCTCAAGGGAAGCTTGTCTCAATCCAGGCAAGTGTGCATTCTCCAGAAGTCTTGGAAGATAATCCAAGAAGCAGTGAAGAGATTGCTGGACACCTGCATTTGAAGGTTGCCTGGGATACTTTCTGGCTGAGTGATCATGGACGAGTGTCTTGTAGCCTTGATTTCTCCCTCTTTAAAATGGGGATGATCGTAACACCTGCAGCACACACCCAGCAGGGTTTTTAGGAGACTCAAATGAGATCATGAATGTAAAGGCCTTTGCACACTATGAGCATTGTCTGTCACATGCTCCAAATTCCAATCAAGCTTGGACTACTCCCCACTTGCTGGACAGTCTGTATTCTCCCACAACTGAGCCCTTTCTCATGATGTTCCCTCTTCCTGGAACATACACCACCCTCATGTCCACCTGATGAACCCAGGTTTGGAGGTTTAGCTCAAATGCCACCTTCTCCATTGAGCATGTCCATCCACACCCATCCACCGCACATAAAGCAACCTCTCCTGGTCCTTTGCACTCTTCTAGAATCTTTTCTGTACTTTAAAGACCTTCTTATATTCCACTCTATCATCATTTGCACATATAGCTAATTGCCCCTTCTAGATAGTAAGCCTTTAGTCAGGGTTACCCTCCTCATTCATCTTTGGCTCTCTAACACCAGGCACAGTGCCTCCCACACAGCAGATTCCTAATAAACATTTACTGAATTGGAATTATCTCTGCTCCAACAAAGCAAATTCACAGCTGGCTTTGCCCTCAAATGGTACAAATCTGTTATATCAGACCCTTCATACGTAGGAGGAAGATGAAGATTGGGCAAAGACAGCAAAATTGAGGGAGGGATGTATTGATAAATTTTTAACAATGGTCTGGGGGGAAATGTATGCAAGATGCTTTTAAATTTAAATATGTATAATTAAGATTTTCTCCATCACTTTTCTAAATCTTGACTATCAATAGAACAATAAATCAAAGCCTAATCTGTAGCCTTTGCTGATTTCTGAAATGTAATGCTCACATGGAAAATCTTCTTTCAGAAGCCAACAGGAGCTGGTTCCAGCATGTCCTGGCACCCAAGGAAATCTGCCAACCCCCATGGTTAGCTTGATCTATGTCCCATAAAACTATGTGCTCATAAAAAAGTTTTGGCTCCCTTTGTCTCCACCAGCATAAAAGTTCACAGTGCCCTAACTATAGGTCATCCATAACCAGACAGCTGCCTTTACCAAACTAGTTTCCTTAGACTCACCTACAGACACACACAAGGTTTTTCCCTTCTCCATCCAAAGCAAGGATCCAAAGATGGTGGCAAAACAGGGAATCCACCAGCTCATACCATTTTGTACAAATAGGTGCTCTGCCAATGGTCTGCAATCATTGGACAGCATTGACTTAAGGCAAGTGGGAGCCTTAAGCCTTTAGGTTCCTTGAATTCCCTGAACCTGCTTGGCTCACCTAGGTTCTTCAAGTGCCAAGAGGGAAGTGGGTTCAGAGTGGTTATGGACAAAGCTAATCATATTTAATCTGTCAAAAATCATTCAACGTGTGTGCATATATCTACACACACACACACATATGTCATCACTTCATTACCTTATTTATTCAGAAATCTTTCCTGGAAAAAGAAAAGAAAAGAAAAAAAGAGAGGAAAGGAAAGGGAAAAAGAAAAGAAAGGAATACAAAAGGTAAGGAAAGAACAGCACAGAAGAGAAAAGAAAAGAGGCATTACCTTCCAGGAACTTACATTCTAATGGGAGGACAATAAATAGATAAAATTAGGTACATTTATGATACAGACAGGAAGAGCAGAAAGGAAAGCAAGGTTAGAGGAGAAGAATGCTCCATTCGTAAGTACAATTTATTATACAACTAAATAAAATAATTCTACTACAGAATAAGAAACAAACAAACAAAAAAAAGAAATCTTTCCTGGAAGAAATGTGGCTCAGTGGAAAGGGTACTAGATTTCTGTTCAAATTCTGTCTCTGCCATTTACAATCTGGATGACCTCAGCTAAATCCTTTAACTTCTCTATACCTCAGTTTCCCCACCTGTAAAATGAGAAGGCAAGATATGATAGCCTCTAAGGTCCCTTCCAGTTCTAATTCTGTTATCCTATGGCCAGAAGTAATTAGTCTGACCTCCTACTACGTCACAGAAGACATCAGTCATCAAAATATTTGCTTAAAACAATTATAATCATAAGATGCTCAAATTAAAGGCAACTCAGAGACCATCTAATGTCTAATACACTCCCACCCTGATTCACCATATAAATTCTCCTAAAATATCTTCAGGTGATCATACTACCTCTACTTGAACACCTCTTGGAACAATGAATTCAGCATCTCAAAAAGTCACCCCATTCCACCATTGGACATCTCTAGTTGCTGAAATCTTCTTCTCCATAATTTATACTCATTAGTCCTAAATCTCCTCTTCAAAGCTAAATGTCCTGCTCTCTCCTCCCCATGACAGTCCTTTAGATATCTGAAGATAGCTATCACTCTCTATATTAGGATTTCCCTAAGTCTTCTCTTCACCAGGATAACATCTTCAGTTCCTTCCAATAGTTTCTCATCTGACATTCTTCTAGTTACTATATTCCAGGTGCCCTTAAATTACCCAACAATTGTGATAGTTTTATCTTTGAAATACTAAAGTAGGATTTTCCTTAAAGATTGTATGGTTTGGGTATTAGTCAAGTAGACAGATAGACTCACCTATTTACATAGCTATGTAACAGAGGACTGGTATCCTCTCAACCTGAGTTAGCATGAAGCCAAGAGCCCATTGTGAGTATGATGGAAGTCTGGCCACTGAGCCCAATCCTGATGTACACATGCAGAGTACCATTGATACAGTTCTCCACATGGAAGAAACTGAAGAATTTGTTTCTGGGAAAATCTTGATGACATGTAATGGAAATGCCTTGTAAAAATTTGAAGCATGTGCAGGCAAACCTTCTGTAACTGTTTTGAGTCAGCTTATAATATGATGAATAGGAGCCTCTTTAACTGACTGCAACTGCATAGAGAAAACTGTGGCTATATTCAAAAGGCACAAGAAGACTAGAACCTCAGCCCCTCCTCTTCCTGTGGCTTCTCCCTATTAGGTGGCATTCTGGGGAGAGAAGAGATACAATACTATGAAGCCTTGGACCCTCTCTATCTGAGGCCAACAGGTGGCCCATGATTATGAACTTCCATTCTTTGTCTTGTCTTTGTTCTTGCATTTTTGGTAAAGAATATTGGGGGGGGGGGGGAAATATATATATATAAATATATCAGGCTATAACCTTGTAAATTTCCAAAAGTCTAAGAGTCAAATACATTCTGGATCTAATTCTGGTCCAGCTTGGAGGTCTCAAGGAGTAAGAAATGGATCTTCTCTCTCCGGGATGCCACCCATTAGGAAGAAGTCACCAGAAGAAAAGGTACTTTTGAACCTAGGTAACTAGAGGATAGTAGGGCCCTCAACAGAAAGCAGAAAGTTCAGAAGGAAGAGTTTAGGGGAAAAGCTTTGCTTTGGATATGCCAATACTGAGAACCCAGAGCTATCTCTGTGCTATGGTGAGACACTGGTATAGGATCTTAGTGGAGATAAAGTATTAATACATCAAAAGGCAAAATCAATAGAAAGAAATATAGATATTTTAATACTATACACCCATATTTGCTGGGTTCTCAACCCTCACAAATAAAAAATTCATCTATTTAACTAGGGCTATTTTAAAAAATGAAATTTGACAAAGACTAAGAGGACCTCTTAATGAGTTCCAGAGACAATTTATTACATGCCCACCTCCCACCCTTCCAAAGCTATCACTCACCACTAACAAAATCATAGAAAATAGAAGGATTCTACCATCCGGTTGTGGGTAGGGAGCCAAACCCACCCCTCTAAAGAATAAACAGTTTTCTGGCAACTTCCTTGAAAACTTGGGCGTGAATTTATGCTGAGAAGTCTTACTTTTATGTAACTGAATTGGAAAACCCTCCCCAAAAGCAACTATAACCTTCAACCTAACAAGCCCCTGGGCTTTGTTGAAGGGAAGGAGTGTCAGACTGGCAATCTAAGTCACACGGAAATAAAAAGTTGATATTTTAACTGATTTTTAAATTAATTTCCTTTGAGTCACCAGTCCACAGTGTTGTGAATCCTTTCTGCCCAAACATAGTCAGTCTTCTCACAGAACCTTTGAGTTGGAAGTGATTTCAGAGGCCATGGAAATCAACCCAATCCTGAATGAAAATTCTCTCAAAATTATACTTAGGCACTGGTCATTCAGCCTTTCCTTAAAGATTTCCATGCAGGGGGAACCCACAATCTCCTAAGGCTGTCCATTGGTCACAACTAGCCTCTACCAATGAGAACCTTTACATCAAGCCTATATGTGCTCCTTTGGCACTTCCATCCATTGCTTTCAGTTTTACCCCATAGTCTAATCCCTCTTCCACCAGAAAGCCCTTTGAATACTTGAAATTAGCTGTCTTTCCTCCTTTAAATCTTTTCTTCTTAAAGCTAAACATCCCAGTTGCTTCATGGTCCTAGGGGTATGGAACAGTGGATTTGGAATCCACAAGGCCTGGCCTCAAATCCCATCTTGGGCACAGACTAGCTGTGATCTCGAGCAAGTAATTTAAATTTTCTCAGCCTTGGTTTCTTCATCTGTCAAATGGAGATATAAGAACACCTACCTCCCTGGGTTGTTGAGAGGAGTAAATGAGATGTTATCTGTAAATCACTTTATAAACACTGATGTTCTAGATAAATAATGACGATGATGATGATGATGATGATGTGGCAAATGCTAGAGATCCTTCACCACCCAAAGTTGCCATTGTCTGGATACTCTCCACCTCCCCAGTGTCCTTCCTAAATATGGAGCCCAGAACCAAATACACTCTTTCAGATGGGATCTGACCAGGGCAGAGCACCATGGTCCTACTCCTTGGTTCTAGGCACTGTGACTCTCTTACTACACTTTTGTTTGGCCTGGTCCTGCCTCCTTTAAACATAAGGAGAGGTGGTGACTGCCACATAATGAGGTACGTTATCAGAGAACCTGGGCTCAGATACTGGCTCTGTCACTACATGTATGAGCCTCAGTTCTCTGGGCCTTACTCTCCTCTTCTGTAAAACAAGAAGTTGGAGTAGATGACCTCTGATGAGGGACCCTCCCTTCCAACTCTAAATCTGTGATCTGGTTATCCCTCCATCAGTCAAGGAGTTTCAAGTAGCTCAGAGTACAATATCCAAGTTGGCCACTTGGTGGCGTGCTACTTCAGCTATTTCTCCCATACCTGGCTCCACTTTTGAGGGCACTATAATAGCCAGACTACCAATATTTCAACAGACTCTAGTATCCCTTGTGGCCCTTGGAATACACTCAAAACCTAAACTTCTCTACTCTCTTCCTGCCAACTACGTGCCTCTTGCAAAAGAAAGGAGTTTCCCCTCCCCCTCCCCCACGCACCTGCTATTTCTTCCCACATTTACATCTAGGCATTAGTGAAATATCAAAATGGAAAATTGGAATATCAAAAACTAGAGTAGTTGCTACAATTATTTTGGCTCTATCCCTCCTCCATCTACATATAGTTCACTCTCTCAATTCCTCTCTCCTCTGTACCCAGTGATTCAGATAGAAATCCTTTATGGAAATGTTTCCTTTTCTCAGGAAATGATCAACATATGTTTATATGTCAATACTACACTTATATGTTAACATATGTTAATAACCATATGTTAATACATGCATATTTCAGGTTGATGGGGTCTGGTCTCCCATATAGTTTAGCACTTTTGCACAGCCTATCATAAAATGATTAGGATTCTCAACTTTCTGTTGTACTATCTCCTGGAACTTATTCCAGTTCTCTAGACATGCTGTATAATAATTCAGACCCTTAAGCAAAGATTGCCGGTTTGCTGTAATCTAATGTAAGCATCCATATCAATAGGTCCCAATGTATATCTTGTAAAAGCCAAATGGGGAGATCATTGGGATTGGGGGCCTCCCCCTCTACTGGGGCCAGTCTATTTGTTACTGCTGTTTTATCTTTCTCCCATAGAAAGTAGAATCACCATTAAATTAGTTACAACCTCTCCAGGAGAATTAAAACTTCTAAGCTGGATTTAAACTAAATCAATGATGCTCCAGGTTCCTCATCAAATCTAGGAACATCTCTTCTCCAAGTGAAGAAGTTGGAGGGGCTGAAAGGCTAGTGCTGTCTAGTGAAAACTCCATTGTCCCTATGATCTTGAATGGCAGCTTCTCAAAGAGGCAAGATGCCACCAGATGACTTAAATTCCATTAGAGGACCAGTTTTATAAATTTTTCCATAAAGACCAATAATCTAGGGGGGCAGAGCCAAGATGGTGGTGTAGTAGCAGCAACATATCGCAGCTCTCACATAGCCACCCCAAAATACCCATAAAATATGACTAAACTAATCCTAGAACTCCAAAACACACAGAAATATACCTTCCACTAAAGTCAGCTTGGCTACGAGGAACCATATCAGCACTGCAAACCAAAACCAGCCTGGCTGAAGCCCTGGCTGAGCCCCAAGGGCGCCTGGACGGGAGGAGCCGAGGAGCCTCTCTGGTGAGCAGATTAGCGGCAGCTACGAGCAGCATTCAGAACTAGGTCAGTGGAATTTTCGAAATTGGGGGAGAAAAGTGGTCTGGCTGAAAGGCCTCCAGGGCGGGAAAGCGAAAGGCAGAGGTTTTGCACCCACCTCTGAGTTGCAGCTTCTGTGCCGTGGCCTGCAGACAGCAGGGGGACTAAGTGATTGTTCAGAGGCCGAGTGCTCTCGCATTGAGCGGCCTGGATCCAGATTGTGGTCTTGGGCCTCGGTCCTGGAGTCTTCATTATCCAGTGAGCCAGAAGTAAGTAGGAAAGGGGCACAGCACCTTCCTGAGAGCTATGGCAGCCGGGAGGACCCCAGCGATTTGGGACAGAGCTTTCCCTTCTGGAAGCAGAGCCCCACAGAGATTTAAAAAAAAAAATCACGGACTGACCAACCATGAGTAAGAATAAGCATAAGAAGCAGGGTAAGAACAGCAACCAAACCCTAGATTCCTTCTTTGGGGAAAAGAAAGATCATGGCAAAGAGAGGGAGGAGGAGAGTGTAGCCAGAGCACCCCCACCAGGGGCTTCCAAT
>CM053589.1:176237085-176248125 GCA_028646515.1 Pseudochirops corinnae | reverse complement strand
ATGCCCATCAATTGGGGAATGGCTAAACAAGTTGTGGTATATGAATGTAATGGAATACTATTGTGGTATAAGAAATGGGGAGGAGATGGACTTCATATTTACCTGGAGAGGCTTATGCAAACTGATACTGAGTGAGAAGAGCAGAACCAGGAAAAACTTGTACACAATCACAGAGACATCGTATGTGTGACTGCCAACCTTGATAAACTGGACTCTTCTCAGCTATGCACAGCTATAAGACAACTCTACAAGTCTCAGGATGGAAGGAGATACCTACATTCAGAGAAAGATCTAGAAAGAACAGAGTTTAAATGGAGATGAAGCAATCCACATGCTATCGTTCTTTTCCATGTTTGGTTTTGTTTCCTTTTTCCTATTGTCCACTCCATTGGTTATAACCCTTTTATACAACCAGACTAATGTCCAATGTGAAAGTACTTGCAGATTCTATACTTAACTGCATGCCACCAGGGGTGGGAGGGAGAGTGAGGTGAGAAAACTTGAAACTCAAGGGACTCTGGAACTGAATCTTGTAAACTAAAAGTCAATAAACAAATCAAATTTAAAAAAAAATCTAAAATAATAAAGATAAGAAGCTAGGAATGTCAACCTGATAGAAACCAGTCTCTAACCTGTTAGTGGCCAAAGTCAAACAAAGCAGGCTAAAGACAGAAAGTTTAAAGTTCAAACAGAAGTTTAACTTCAAAGTGAAGAAAACACTTGCAAGTGGAAATCCCCCTTCCTTAGAAAACTAAAACTTATTTTTTTTTAATCAGAAAAAAAAGTTTGTTGAGCTGAACTCAAGGAACACTGAATTGCATCAGGGTAGATCCCAGGGCCAGTTTGGTGCAATGGATAGAAAGGTGGTCCTGATCAGGCAGGGAGATCCTCTGATCTCTGCCAGCTGCGGGACCTCCGTGCCCCGGGGTCATGTTCTAAGACTTGGAGTGGCAGAGCAGGTGGCATCCACTCTGGGAGAGTTCAATAAAAACCACAGATCCAGTTCAGAATACCTCAAAGAACGCGGGGCTTGGAGTCAGACAGCCTGCTTCTGCTGCTTATGGGGGGGGGGGGGGGGGAGGGGGGTCCTCCGTTTCCCCATTTGTAAAAAGGAGAGGTTGGAATAGATTCTCTCTGAGGACTCTGCCAGCTCTGGGGTCTATGCACGCGGTAGGTGCTTAATAAAGGCTTTCTTCGTCTGGACTGCAGTTTCCATCTCTGTGGGGAAATCCCAGTATGGGATTCTTCACTGGTGCAGACTGGCAACTCATCTGGACAATGGACTTGAGAGCTGAATAGCGACTGGTCTGATTTGCATTAATAATAACAATAATTGCACCTTAAGGTTTGCAAAGTGTTTTCCGTGAGTGGGGCCATTTGAAAGTCACAGCAGCCCTGGGAGGTAAGATGCAATTATTATCCCCGTCTCACAGATGAGGAAACTGAGGCTCCCGGAACTTTGCCCAGAGTCCCAAGTTTAGACCAGGTTTAAGCTGCATTTGAATCCGATCTTCCCGACATTCGCTGCGTCACCTAGCTGTAGTGTGCTTAAAAGTGGGAGATCAATTAGTCAAAGGTTGTTAATTGATTGATTATTAAGTTACTGGCGTGCAGCTCGGCGGAGAGAGGGGATGTGGGCGTAATCTACTTTGAGAGCGCAGGCGCAGTGATTTCTCGCCCGCAAAGCCCCACGAAGAGCCCGGCCTGAGAACATGAGTTCGAGGCTCGTCACGTGGTCCCGGAGTCACATGGTCCGTGACCGTCACGTGAGACGGGGGCGGAGCCAACACTGCGGCTCTGAGAGGGGCTGGTCTCCGGGCTCGGGCTCGGGAGCGGACTGAACGCCGCGGGAGCCGGGGCCGGTGTCTGAAAGGAGGAGGTCGAGGCGGAGGCCGGCCGGGCCCCCCAGTCCCTGGCACCGATGAGCGGGCCGGAACCGGAGCCGGGGCCCGGGCCCGGGCCCGTGTGGGAGCGGCCCTGGTCCTTGGAGGAGATCCGCAAGAACAGCCAGAGCTGGTCCCTGGCTGCGGACGCGGGCGTGAGTGGGGCTAGGCTGGGTCACGCGGGCGGGGGGCGGGACTCGAACCCCAGGCCGAGCCGGAAGAAGCAGCAGCCCTCGGGCTAAGCACCGGTTTGTGTGGGGCTTTTACCTGTCTCCCCTTCCCCCGAACCGAGCACCACGACTGGAGGCGGAGTGGAGGCCCTTTAGTGAGGTTAACGAGCACTTATTAAGCACCCACTGTATACTGGGCGCTGGGCTGCGGCAGTCCCTGTCCTAGGGGAGCGCCCAGTCTAGTGAGGGATGGACTAGCAAGCCCTAGCCGCGGTGAGGGGGAGGTAATTAACGGAGGGAAGAACAAGACTTCCGGGAGAAATGGGATTCTGCCTGGGACGTAAAGGGAGGGCATTCCAGGGCTGAGGGACAGCCAGTGCCAACTTGTGGAGTCTGGAGATGGAAGGTCGTGTGCAGAGAGAGACCCGAGTCTTCCGACAGCAGAGTAAGAGGGGGGAGGGGGAGAAAGAAGGCTGGAAAGGTAGGGAGGACCAGGTTGTGAGGGCCTTTTAAATCTCTATTTTGGTTTTAACCTGCTTTCTGTACTATTTAAAACTATGGTTTGACTTGAGGAAAAAAGTTTCTTGAGATCGGTGAATGTTTTCTCCCCTTCTTTGTGTCTCTGTGTTTGGCACAGTGCCTGGCACGTAGTAGTAGGTGCTTAATAAATGCTTGATGATTGATTTCGGGGAGGGGAGAGGCAGGGAAGCCCAGAGAAAATGTTTTGTTTTCTCCTCCTCACCGTTCCTCAAGGTTGTCACAAAGACAGTGGCGTAGACATTGACCCACTTATCCTAGACAGCTCATTATCTCCAAGGCTTCCCTTCAGACCTTCCATAGTTCAAGCACTGGGAGCTGTCCACAGTTCATTATTGGATCCTCCTTGGGGAACCAGCCTTGAGCTCATCAATTTTCGTAGTTTTGCTCAAGACAAGACAAAGGTTTAAAGTGTCATAAAGTGGAACCATGGTGGCTCCTTAGGAGGGAAAGCACAAAATCCAGGTTTTTTAGCCCCTTTTGTTCTTTTGCTTCTGTTTTGTAACCTTAATATTTATCTCCACCAGATTAGGGAAAATGTCAACCAAAAATGCTTTTTACAGCACTGAAATGATGACAAAGGATGATTTCTTGGATGTTGCTTTAGTTTTTATGTCATATTCCAATGCTTTTCATCACCTTTGATGATGGTGAATATGCTAGCCCTAACCCTCTTTCCGAAGGAAGCCTTCCCCAGTGAGTTATTGATTTCACAATTGACATGCTTGGGAGTGGGGAGGAAGGAACAGATTCTGAGACTTGGCTTCTCGAGCCAAAATTTAAGCTTAACCAATTTCACTGTCTTTTGGAAACAGCTTCTACAGTTTCTTCAGGAGTTCTCACAGCAGACCATCTCTAGGACCCATGAAATCAAGAAACAAGTGGATGGATTGATTCATGAAACAAAAGCTGCAGATTGTCGCCTTCACAATGTCTTCAATGACTTCCTCATGCTGTCTAATACCCAGTTCATTGAGAATGTGAGTACCTCAGATACTAATGTCAAATTTGACATTTTTGTTTCTGTAGCTGATCTGGTATGAATTTTTTTTAAAAACCTTATATTTACATGGTACTTTAAGAGTTACAAAGCATGTTTTTCCTAACAACCCTGTGAGATGCCTGTCACAATTGTCCCCATATCGTAACGAAGAAACCGAAGTTCTGAGTGTGATACACCTCTGGTCATGAATGAGATCTGTCTTGAATTTTAGAGTTACCACCTATTAGGGTCATGGAATTATATTCAGAGCTTAGAAGTCAACTAGTCCAACTCAGCTTCTTTTACAGATGAGGAAACTGAGGCCCAGAGAGATTAAGAGACTTAATTATGATCGTTTACCTTTATATAGCACTTTAGGATTTTTGGTGAGCGTAGCACACTTTTTATAATGATTCTCAAACACATCTGGGAAGTTGTTGCTATTATTTTTCCAATTTTACTGATGAAGAAACTAAGACACAAAGATGTTAAATGTTTTGCCCTGGGTCACATCTGGCATCAAATCTATCATTCTACCCACTTATCATGCTTCCCTTCATAGAGTAGTAAGCAGTAGGTATGAACCCAGTTCCTCTGACTCCAAATCCAGTAGTCTTTCCAGTCTGAAATTTGGCTTTTGAAACTGGCACATCACCAAAGCCTGCCATGACTTTACCATGGCTTCTCAAACACCTTAGGTGAAATATGTTACTGTCAGGTCCTTTTTGAGAAGAGAACTTCTGTGCACAGTGTCATCAGTCATTAAGTCATCAGCTTAGCTAAATTCAAAAAGGATTGTCGCCTTTAGACTAAGGTATAGCTCATGAAATTGCCCATCTGAGGCATTGTGGTCTGCATTATTGAAGCCAGAGAAATCATGGACCTTTCAAAGTGTTGAGGAAGGAAGTTGGCAGAGATATATCGGACATTTAGCTTAATAAATGCTTGTTGACTAATTGTCTATACAAAAGAAATTTGTTACCAGAGAGGTTTGAAATTCATTTTTCAAGAATTTAGTATTATATATCATCTTTCTATAATTCAGATGCTGAGAGATAGTTAGCAAGGTTCATGTGGCAAATCTGACTTGACTTGCAATTCCAAGCAGTTTATTTGATGACTGACTCCCCAAATTTCCTCATCTTTAAGTAAAGATTATGAGACTGGCTAAATTCACAGAATTGCTAGGAGAAGTAATTTAAATATACACTGATTTTGCAAGATTGCAGAAATCTGAGTCTTTGAAAGTATTTCATATAATTTGAAGGAATAATTTTCAAGTCATAATTTTTCACTTTGAAATTGTCTATTGTATAGTCGTAAGGATGGAACAAGGCATTTGAAGGATTTGATAGGGAAAGAAAATCGGGGGGAGAGGGAGAGAGAAGCATAAATAGCTCCATCTTCATGCTTATGTAGTAGACAGCTTCACAGCTGAATTCACAATTGAATGTATGTTATACATCCACATAGATACATACTAGTTTATGCTCCTTCGAATAGTTCTAGGAAATAGAAATAGAAAATGTGATAAAATACCTCTTTGGGGGTATCTGAAATTGGTCTCACATACTTACTGGTTTTTCATCATTGTTGGATATAGAAATAATTTTTTTAAACCCTTAGGAATTGTGAAGAGTGTAATTTTAAAAGAAAAGGCTCTAGTTCTTGACCTCTCAAAGTATGATTTTCTGTGACTAACTTCAGTGTTCTCTTTTGCTGCTGTCCTCACTCTTAGGCCAGTTGCTGCTCCAAGTAGCTGAGATGTTTACAGCTGAACAAATAATCCATCATTTCTACAGTCTGTGACAGAATGTCCCTTAATTCATGTGTGTGATTGAGAATTGAATACATATGTTTATGCTGGACAAAGAAAATTCCTTTAGAATATTTTTTTCAGTCAACATGTTCAGAAGCTAGATTGGCTGAATATAGCATAGTTGTTATAGTAGCCATATCAGATTTTTTTTTGTTACAGACTTAGAGAAAATGGCTATTCCAAGATCGCCATTCCCTGCCTCTGGTACTTGCTTGTCCTCCCCAGAGGAGAGGGTGCCAGGGTTCAGAACAGGCAGCTCCTGGCCCTGTCCAGTGCTGAAATGACAGCTTCTTTGGTCACAATGGGGAGGCTAAGGCCACAGGGCCTAGTGGGAAAGGTCCTGGACTGGGAGTCAGGAGAGACCCAGACTGACCATGTGTGTGACCCTGGGCAAGTCCTTTAACCTCTGAGCCTCAAAGCCCTCATCTGTAAATGGAGACAAGAATGCCAGCACTACCTACCTCCCAGTGTTGTTTTAAGTAGCAAATGAAACCATGTGGAAAGCATTTTAGAAATCTTGAAAAATTAATGTCAACTGTTACTGTTAATTTATGGCTAGTGCCACAGTTCATCCTGATCATATATCTCGAAAGGAAGAAGCCATCAGGCTGTCTGACCTTGCAGGCACCCTTCCTTCCTGCTTGTATTTTCTTCCATCCTTCTAGTCATCCAGGTACCTGATCCTCAGTTCAGCCTTACCGTTTCCCTTGACCTCACTCCCTGTATCGATCCAGTCATTTGCCAGGTCTGTCCATTTTCCTTTCATGGTACCTCTCCTGTCTATGCCCTTCTCTTCACTCGCACGGCCACAACCCAAGGTCAGGCCTTTACCACCCTTAGATTGTTAGAATAGCCTCCTAATTGGTCTCCCCATTTTTAATTTCTCCATTTTTCAATCTGTCCTTCATATAATGCCAAAATCATTTCCCTAAAACACACATGATCTGACCGTGACATTCCTCTGTTCAAGAAACTTCCCTTCTTAAGGACTTCACAATCTGTCTCAAACCTGCCTTTATAGACTTACCTCACATTTCTCCTCTTCATATACTTTGGGTTCTAACCAGCCTAGCCCATTGGCTATTCCCTCAGCTCATCATTCCATCTCCCACCTTCTGTGTCCTGGCCTCATCTGTTACCCATGCCTGACCCACTTAGAAGGACTGTATTTGAAAGCTGGAATGAGCTTCTATAGTCACCTGAAAAATAACATCTACAGTAACATGCCCAAGAAGAGGGCATCCAGGCACTGTATGGAGATATTCAAGGAGAAAAAACCAAATCCCTTCTTCCTTCCTCCCTCCCTCTGTCCCTTCTTACCTTCTGCCCTTCCTCCTCTGCTTCTTAGAATTATTAGCTTCCTTCAAAGTCCTTTGTAAATATTTTATTCATTTATTTTAGGTTCAGCTCAGAAATCATTTCTTGGTGCCCTCAATTGCTAGTGCTTTCTCCTTCTTTAAAAATTTTCTTTTCTTTATCTATCTGTGTACATGTTATATCTTCCCAGCGGAACATAAACTCCTGGAAGGCAGGGGCTTGAATTTCAGTTTGTCTTTGAATGCTCCATATAGTTCACAGTGCCCTGCATATAGTAGGATATAGTAGTAATAAGTGTTTGGTGAATTAAAACTGAATCAGTATACTTAAATGTATAAACTGGGCCCTTACCCCCCTTCTCTGCTTCCCATACTGCGGTTCCAGAGGGGCAGGGAAAGGATTTGTAAAGCTGTCCTACTGATATGACTAGTCACGGTTTATTACTGTTTTCTGAGTCTCCATCTTTAGAATGGATATTTCCTGTCTCACAACAGACAGTTGGTCACCAAGCAATGAAATGTTCAGCAGTGGCCACTGATGGAAGGGACAAACAGAAAATGTCCCCTCTGCTTCTGCAGTGATGGGCAGAAGGCATGAAGACTCTCAAATCTTAGGCTTTCTCCAAATGTTCTTTAGCCGTCAGTGTTATCCGTGAGAAATCTTAATGACCAATAAACCAAATCACGTGAAAGTAAGTTCCTCCAGACGATTGGGTAGCTCCTCAGTGAAGGATTTATGGAAAGTTAGTGGGGGGGGGGGAGGGGCTGGGAGGCCTAAAGGGGCAAGCAATTTCCAGTGAGTATCCATACTGATAAATTCACAACTGAGCCAAAGCAAGACTTGAAATTCACCTTATATTTTTCATGTTTTCATGGTAGCACATCCATTTTAATGCTTACTTTGTTGTGTGTGATGCTTTAGGAACAGAGATGGGTTTCTGAATTTGGGTAGTTGGAAGGTCAGGAGCCATTGTACATGAACTGCTATTCTGTATAGGTCTAATGAAAGAGAATCACAGAATGTTAGCGATGGAATGGACCATAGAAGTCATGTGGCCCAACCTTGTTTTTCAGGTGAGGAAACTGAGGCCCAGGAGGTTATAGTCATAGCTCAGTTCACGAAGTCAGTCTGCTAAAGTCAGGACTCTCTGCTGACCTCTCAGGTCACTGCTCTGGGCACTGTGCCAGGTCATATCAAAGGACACCTGATATTCAGAGGGGCTGATTGAACAACAGGGCTGTCCCTAGTATGAGTTCTGCTTCACAAGGGAGACAAGTGAAGGCTTAAGAGGAAGATTCCTGAGGAAAGAGAAATGCTGATTACTGTTGTCTGACACCATCCTGCAGGTGTAAGGGCTCCTGAAAGAACCCTGCAGATGTAGAGCTGCAGCTGTTTGCCAGGGGGAAAGTGGAGTCCTGTGGGCAAGGACGTGTCCAGGTTAAAAGAGAGAGTGATGAAGGGAAGATAATTTTCCTGGCACTTGCACAGTGCTTGTTGTCTGGGCCCTTTTACTTCTCAAGGATATTTATTTTCATTTGATTCATACTCACTGTTCCTCTTTCAAATGAGCCTTATTACCATGAGGAAGACTGATGTTCAGCAAACTCAGAGACAGCAAATCAAGAAGTAGAGATCAGGGCCAAAGTCATCTTTGAGGAAAACCTGAGCCCCTCATAAAGGTTGGTGTCCACTGAGAATGACCTGTGGACAGCTCCTGTCACTGGTGAGATCAAGGCTAGGGCAAGTCAGCCTTTGGCTGCCTCGTCATAAGCTCCTTGAGCTGTGAGTTGTGTTTGTGTCAGGTGACAGAGGCAGGAGGGACCTGTATTCAGGCAGGAAGCACTAATTTTAATGGCGATGACCTGTTACTGTTTCTACTAGAAAGATACTTATATTTTATATTCCAATTCTGGATCCAGTCTCATCTTCATATCTTTAGCTTTTGGCATAGTATAGTATAGATTTTTTCTCATTTAGACAGGTCCAAAAGGGTGGTTTTTAAGCTTTACTAACCTTAATAAAACTGCACTTAGACTTTAGACTTCTCTTTATAAGGGACCCATTTTCTCTTTAAAACTCCCCTATCTATAATATCTGTGCCTTTGTCATTTCTTTGTTGCCTTAAAGTATAGTATGAATTGTAAGTGTACTTGCATCTTCTAGAACTCACAACAAAATTATCTTTATAAAGCCCTTCTGCAAAACTTGGAGATCTCAATTAACAGTATTTTTTTTTTTTTTTTTGCTATTTAGGGTAACTTTGAAATTTAGCCTTTTAAGGAATAATTATGCCTACTTGACTGTTTAAATAGCCTTGCTCATGGTTGATGCCAGGTAGATTTTTGAATTGCATTTTAATTAATGTGCTTCCTTCTCTAGCGCGTGTATGATGAAGAAGTGGAGGAACCAGTTCCCAAGGCTGAAGCAGAAAAAACTGAACAGGTATCTGGGACTTCCAGTCATTTATGAATCCTCCAGCCTAGTTATTAAGTTGGAACAGGCATAGTAGACAGTTCTTAATGTGAAAATAGTCATTTCTGGTGTGGATCCGGCATCGATTGTTAAGTACTTCTCGGTGTTGTTTGTACTACATTTGTGGAGTTAGTATCACATGAGCTCCAATGATGCTTACGGATTAGAGGTGGATTTCTCTTAGATCAGCTTTTTGGGGGCACAGATGTGTGGTGCCTCCAAATCTGTGACCCTGGGTCCACTTTCACAGAATCGTGATCCACAGTTTCTTGGTTTGAGTCTTCATGACAAGCACTCACTTGGACTTGAGCAGATACCCAAGCACTGGTACGAGCACTTACTGATTGCCTTCCGAGTTCAGAGCATTGTGCTTAGCACTGAGGCCCAAGATATTATCTTTGTCCCCAAGAGCCTTCCTCTGCTTAGTAATCTAGGACAGACATAGAAAAACAAGTAACACGCTAGGCCACACAAGCTGACCCCTGAATTCAGTAGCAGGACGGAGCAAGGAGGGAAACCAGAGGCAATGGCTTCATGGAGGTGGAGTTTGAGCTGGGTCATCAAGGATTCTGCAGAGGAGAGGGGCTGCTTTAGACAGGGAGAAAACTGTAGGAAGGTACAGCATTGCATTGAAGTCAACAGTGAAAAGTGTAGTTAAGCTAGAACTAAGGGAGGTTTAGGAATAGGGAATAGCGTGGTGAAGTAAGTGTAGAGAGGTAGGCAAGCATGAGTTTGTGATGGGGCTTGAGTCTCAGTGTAAGAAGTTGCAGTCCTGTGGATAATGGAGAGCTGTTCAAGCTTTTTGAACAGAGGTTGATATCTATAAAGCAAAGTTTTAAGATTAACTAGCAGATGTGCAGGATGAATTAGAGAGATGCTGGAGGCTGGAAGACAGACTAGTTGCAAACCTATTAACATCAAACTAGTTCATGCCTTAGACTGCAATTTCAACCAAGATCTTTGTGCTGTAGTCCCATTCATCTGACTATCCATTTCTAGCATTGCCCAAGGGTTCATTAAGCTAGGGCAGGAGGGAGCAGAGAACATCCAAGGATGAGAATGGAAGTAGCACCATGGCAGATGGCCATGTACCCTTTTCTCATTGAAGGAAAAACAAAAATCAGTCTTTGGGGTCTGGGTTTTGGCAGCCCAACTCATTTTCCCTAAAATTTTGTCACTCTAGACTCAGATTTTTTTTTAATTAATTAATTTACTTTTAGTTTTCAGAATTCACTTCCATAAGATTTTGAGTTCTAAATTTCCTCCAGCCCTCCACTCCCCCCAAGACAGCATGCAATCTGATATAGGCTCTACATACACATTCATATTAAACAAAACATATTTTCACATTATTCTAGACTCAGATTTTGAAGAGTATTTTGGCATCCCATTGGGAAACATTCACTATGTTGACAGTTCCTGCTGTGCTTTTGTCACTTTATAATTTTATCACAACATTCCAGAATAGACATATAATAGACCTTGTTTGTTTGTTTGTTTACAGGAGAAAACCCGGGAACAAAAAGAGGCAGATCTGATTCCCAAAGTCCAGGAAGCTGTCAACTATGGGTTGCTGGTGTTGGACAGTGCATTTGAACAACTTGATATAAAAGCTGGAAATTCAGACTCTGAAGAAGAAGAAGCAAATGAAAGAGTAGAACTGATCCTTGAGCCAAAGGTGAAGGCTCCCCAGACCCTTGGTCAGACCGGCACAGTCTTTGGGCAGCTGGCCTTGTTTCCCTTTACCTTTGAATGGCTCCAAATCCTTCACTTGAAATGAGATGAGTGGCCCCAGAGGACCAAGTGTAGCAGCACATATCCCAAATCTACACTTTTATAAAAGCAAATGTATATGATTCT
>CM053589.1:176211272-176236985 GCA_028646515.1 Pseudochirops corinnae | reverse complement strand
AAGCTCACTTACTGTCCAATACCTTGTTATTATAGGTGCTTTGGTGGCAAAAATTGACTTACTTTAGGCTGGCTTCTTCCTTAGTTTTACCCTTTGTAACTTCAACTGTGACTCCTCAGACTAATCCCAGACATCATCCTTGTTCTGTAATAATCTGAACTACACTCTCATTTAAGATTCTAATGGGGCAGGAGGGATTAGGGGTACAAGATGGCTGATGGGAAAGTGGCATTGCTCATCTCTGAGTCTATCTGAAGGAATCTGCCTTTGAAACATTAACTCTGTTCGTTCTTTGCAGGATCTCTATATAGATCGACCCTTGCCCTACTTGATTGGTTCTCAGTTGTTCATGGAACAAGAAGATGTTGGTCTTGGAGATCTTTCAAGTGACGGTATGTTTAAGACCAGTTCCTGACTTGTTAAAACCTCTGGTGGTGCTGGTCACAGGTTTGTGGTTACAAGAAGGAATTCTCACGTTAATTTTGGTTTTCTGTGGTGCATTTTAACTCATCTTCTCTGTTCCCTAAATAGAAGGCTCTTTAAACAGTGATCCAGATAGTGTCTTGGATAGTGAAGAGGAGAAAGATGAAGAGGTAAGTTTTGTCAAGGGCACCATGATGGGGATGATGAGCTTTTTGTGAAGTAGTGGATGACAGGCTGCCCCTTTGAGCAAGGACAAAGGTCACACCCTGAAGACAGAGTTGGGACTGCAGATGTTGCCAGTGGTAGACAAAGTATGGAAAACAGCTTAATTTTTCTTTTCCTGAGTCATTTGAGCAGAGCAGCTTCAGTGTTTTCATGTAACTATAACTAGAACTTTTTTTTTTGGATAGGAAGGTAGGGTAATTGGGGTTAAGTGACTTGCCCAAAGTCATACGGCTGGTTTGTGTGTGTGTGTGTGTGTGTGTGTGTGTGTGTGTGTGTGTGTGTGTTGTGTCTGAGGTCAAATTTGAACTCAAGTCCTCTTGACTCCAGGGCCGGTGCACTATTCACTGCACCACCTAGCCACCCCTCTGCTAGAACTTTTGTGCTAAACTACCAGGGAACTCTCTCCTGTCATTCAGAATAAGAGGAAGAGCCCTGGAGAGGGGAGTCACAAGGCCTGGGCTCAGTCCTGGCTCTGACCTCATCGAGTTGGATTACTATAGACTCTCACAAGACAAGCAGATTGAGCATTCAGTCTTTGGCAGAGCCTCATGGCCAACTCCATATGAAGTGTGATCTAGGTGAGAAAAGGGTTCAGAGAAATCAGGCACAGGGAGTGGGGACAGCCAGCCGGGGAGCCAGAGGACTCCAAGGCCGGATTCTGCCCCTTAGGGCCTGTGTGATTGGGGGCAAGGCTTTCATCCCCTCTGAGCCAAAGCCCCACGTCAGTAGAAGGCAGACGTTACCTCAGATGCTTTTTAAGTTCCCTTCCATCTCCCAAGTCCACAGTTGCGTAGCTAGTAAATGTGAAAGGTAGGGTTTCTACCCAGGTCTCCTCATTCCATTTTCTTGCTCTTTCCACTGTGCTACAGGCCACCTACCAAAAGTCAGTTTACCCTTCTTGGCCCTTTCTGCGGTACACAATCTATACATTTAATGCCAGAGAATACAATAAGGAAAATTTTACAACAGCCTTTTCATGCTTTTGGCCAAAAACTCACTTACTGAACTATAATGTTAATCATACTTCATCCTTTTATGTTACTTCCAAATCTGAAACTACATTTCGATTGACTACTTTTCTGGTCCTTTTTACCCTTAAGAATTTCTATTATGGAAAGAGGCTTAAAGGACTTACTATTTGTTACTGTTGTTCATCTTTTCAGTCAAGTTCAACTCTTCACGACCCCATTTGAGGTTTTATTGGCAAAGATTCTAGAGTGGTTCGTCACTTCATTCTCCAGATCATTTTACAGATGAGGAAACTGAGGCAAATAGGGTTAAGTGACTTGCCCAGGGTCACACAGCTAATAAGTATCTGAGGCCAGATTAAACTCAGGCAGCTGAGTTTCCCTGGCTCCAGGCCCAGCACTCTATCCACTGTCCCCTACTGTCTATTAGATGCTTATTGTTCACTGACAGCTTCACAACAAGGGGATTGGCTTTTGCCCTGGTGCTAGTTTGAGCATAATTGCTATAACCTGATGACATTAAAGGAACTCCAGGCTGTGTAAGGCACAAATATGTCCTCCAGGGTAGAGAAGTTGGTAATGGCAGAAGGGCTGAGACTCAGAGTTCCAGAAGTAGAAGCTTTAACACAAAATGATGGTCCTAGGCAGGGGAAGACCTGCCATGTGCTACTGTACTAGTTCACCAGTAACTTACTAAGAAATGAATAAAAATAAATTTTGACATATTTTGTTTTTATACATTGGCCAGATTTCGCCTGCATATTTTCCTCCCAGAGAGCTGTCATGTATTAAAAAAGATTTTTTTTAAGGAGAAAAAGTAATAAAACTGATCAGTACATCAAAAAGTGTGAAAGTAAATACCATATCCCATACTCATGAATTTCTCACATCTACAAAGGAGCAAGGGACAAAGCTTATTCTTTGTAACTTTGCATCATTCACTTTAGATTGTTTTGTGGTAATGGTTCTTTCCATTTATTGTATCTATTGTTGTCTTGGTCCTACTTAATTCACATTGCATAAATTCCAGTAAGTCTTTCCATGCATTTCTGTATTCACTGTTTATGTTCCTTATTAGCCACAGTAGTTTTTCATTACTTTGATGTGCCACATTCTATTTAGTCTTTCCCCAGTAGATGGTCATATACTTTCTTTCCAATTCTTTGCTACAATGACAACAAAAAAGTGCTGCTATGAATATTTTGTTGTCTATAGAGCCTCTTTATCAATGTCGTCCTTGGGGCATATGCCTAGTAGCAGAATCTCTGGGTGAAAGGGTATTTTTATTTTAATAACTTTAATTGCCTGATTCCAAATTGCTTTCAGAATGGTCCTACTAATTAACAACTCCACCGACAATGTACTAGTTAGTGTCTTTCCACACCCTCCAACATTGACTATTCCCATCTTTTGTCATTTTTGCCAGTTTATTAGGTTGGAGCATTCTTTCATAAAGCTGTTTCTTCTTTTGAGAACTTTTTTTTCATATCCTTTTACTGTTTCTCTATTCAAGAATGTCTCTTAGCAAATGAGTTAGGATTGGGGTTTTTGTTTTGTTTTTGTAAAATTATCAGGTAATATGAATCTTTTCATTAGTATTTAGTATCAGTTTTTTCTCTAGCCTCTATAAGAGACTGGTAACAATCAGAGAAATGAGTTAGTTGGATTTCCTTCTGGACAGCGAAATATGTGCTCTGCAGGTAGAACAAGCTAAACTTGTTCACTTAATTAAATCTGGTGGTATTTAGCTATAAAATATATAAGATTGATAGTACACATTGACAGAAATTAGTAGCCATTTGTGAAAGGGACTTTTAAAATCAACCATTTTAAACTCCACATCCAACTAGAAATCTTTCTGCATGTTTCTAGTGTTTTGGTAGCATATGAAATCATAAATAAACTGCAGAAGTGGAGTAGTCACTTGAATTTACAAATTAACCTGCCTCAGAAACCTAAAATTTGAAAGTATGTAACATGTAAAGTTTGTAATAACAAAAATTGGCTTGTTTTTATTCAAGGAGTCAGATGATGATTTTGGCAATCAGAGTGAAAATGACCAAAAGCCAGTAAGGTTACTATCTTGAAATAACTCAGATCATTTCAGAATTATGAGAGAAGTTAGAACTTAACCCAATTTAATGTTACCAGGACTAAAACTTCTCTTTATGTTGCTTTCTTTTGGTATCCCTCCTTAGAGAATTCCCTTTTAGGAAAAGTTTTTTTTAATGAATTTTCCAACTGTTAAATGATCCAAAAGACCAGAAAGTGTGTTTTAAGCCTCTTCTAACATTTAAAATTCTTCTTAGTATTTGTCTTCTTTTTTTTTTAAACCATTCTCTCTTTTTCTTTCCTATTAATGGGTTCACAAATTTATTAAAAGAAATAGTAATGAGAGTAACTGTTTGGTGCTTTAACGTTTGCTAAACACACTACATATTTTATTTCAATTTAGCTTGGAGTCTGGTAATTGCACCTTCACTAAAAGGCTCTGTTTACTTCAGTGCTTATTGTCTAACAGGTAGTAAGAGTTTTAAAAACTTTTCAAGCCAGTTGTGAACTGGATGTGAGGAAATAAGCTGTTTATAAATTAGCTTTCAGTGATGAAAAGGTTTTATCTCAAAGATGTGCATTCTTTGTGCTTAAATACTGGTGTGATACAATCAGGGAAGCTGTTTTAATCAACTCCTTTTTTACCTTTTAGTTGAAAACATGTTGCATTTTAGTGAGAAGACTCTAAAGCTTTAAATTGACAGTGTCTGTTGCCTTATCAGCCTGAGCACAGTTGCCTGTAGAGGTCAAGTTTTAATCTGGAATGTTCTAATATTGCTCATCAGCACATAGCACTAAGTGATGAAGAAGAAGAGGAAGATGGTTGTGATCTCTTTGGTGATTCTGAAAAGGAAGAGGAAGAAGGAGATGAGGTCAATGGAGAAAATGCTAGACCTGTAAGAGAACCGTTTATTCCGGGCCATTTCTTCCTCTGTTTCTTTGTCTCTTTTCTTGTCCTGTAGTTTACGGTTAACGTTGCACAGTATTTTTGGAAAACAGTATTCTATTTGGTTCTCCAAAGGTAGTTCAAACATAGACCATTTGACAAACATTTTCTTCTCTCACCATCCCAGTTTTAAAAGTTGCATCAAGTGTTTATTGCTATGCTGGGAACTTAAGGCACAAGATGTTGATTCCCCTACAGAAGAGGTTTCCTTTCAAGCAGTGCCCTTGTCTACAGATCTGGGCAGTAACATATATGAGCAGAGGAGAACTAGAAACTTTCTGTGCCTGGAATATTTTACAGGTTTTGCTTCCCACCTTAGAGATCTGTCCAGGGTATATTGGTCTAGCTCTATGTTTATGTCCTATTTGTACTCCTCTCATTTTACTTTCTAGTCTTTATCATTAACCCTTTAAAGCTTTTATTAAGTATCCTGATTAGTAAGTATCCTAAACTGAAAGCTGTCAGTTGTTTTCAGTACCTTGCAAAGAAGTTGCTCATCTCTTGCTCTTGGACCTATAGAAAAGAAATCGACCTACTTCATTTGCTGATGAGCTGGCAGCAAGAATCAAAGGAGATGTGGCAAGCCGAACATATGAGGGGCACACAAGTAAGCCCAGGCAATTACTGTTTGAAATTTCCTTCTTCTCCTCTCCAAAAAGTAAGGGATTAAATTGCTGTCCCTAGATTTTATCAGAGACTACATCTTTCACTTTTATTCTTTGATGGAATTGCACAGCCTAAAAGGCTTTAATTAAAATAAATCTTCCAGCTTATGGACACTGTTAAAAGAAAACAGTTAGAGATTGTATAACTGGTGACTTCTGAATTAGTAACAGTAACATGTGATACATTTCAGTTGCATGTGAGAGCAGGAAAAATAGTAAAATTAGATTTGGGTTTTGACCTAATTTTACTTACCATTCAGTCTTCACTTACACTAGTATAAGATAAAAACCTATGGCAAAGTCTTGGTATTAATTCCGAAATTTTCTTTTTAAGTCATAGCCTCAGGGGAAACAAAAACCAAGAGAACGGTGAAAGAGAAGAAGGACATCAGGAAAGTTCCCTCTGACGGTAGGCCTTTCTCTGTTTCATTTATATTGAATTATAGGCCTTTGGCCCAGAATTTCACCCATAAAATGCTGCCCAGAGTAGCCTTTGCATCTGTTTTGAAACAGCTGACTTTGCTTGCTTGGTTAGAACATCCAAAAACAGAGTGCCTGTACCCTGAGGGCAAGTTTTCATTTTAGGCATAAACAAATCAGGAGTACCAGAGAGCCAGTGTTAAGCCGTCTTCAAGTTAAGCCACTGCCTCTGATGCACTGAGGACCCTGAAAGATAAGACAACCAGTCCCAGAGAAGGAGGAAGCATCAGGGGATTAGACGTGACTGGATGTTGTCTTCATCTTCTAAAGGGGGAAAGGATATATCTTGGGAACTATAGACTGGTCATTTTGATCCTGCTCCCTGGCCAGATTTTAGAACATCTGGGGTTTGAGCATTTAGAAATAGCTTTCTGACTTTCGATATAGATTTTAGAAATGGAAAATTCTTAATCTGCTATCAGCTTAGAAAAAACAATTAAAGATGCATTCTGTGCAACGTTTAGAAGATCGATTCAGTTTCGGCTTCAGCCAATAATAATCTTAAGTTTTTTTGCATTCTGTTTAAAACAGAATCTCCTGTTGTATAGTTCCCAGTTCTGACTCAGCACCCTGACAGTCTTTTCTTTACACCTGAAATGTCCACCCTCTCCTTAGCTTGCTGTGAGGTGTGTCAGGCCTGAAACATAGCACTTTAAGGAGATGCATGGCTTAATAATTAAGAAGCAGATCCGATGAAGAGAAAATACGTATCTTTGGAATAGAAGCCCAGCATTTGGGTGAGCAGAAAAAGAGAAAGAAATAGAAGTGATGTTTCGAAGTATACTGTGACCCTCCTAGCCAGATGAAAATTACGGATAATTTTCTCTAATCCTGTTTGGAGGCTGACTGTGGTAGTGTCAGGGACTGAGCTATCTCTCCTTTTGCTAGAAATCCAGCTCTGCTAAATTTGTAAAGCACATTGACAGCCCTTGTTTACAGCATTGACTCTGACGGAAGGGGAAACAGAAGAACCCTAATTATATGTGACCCCAATTGTGACAGGCAAGGAAGAATTGCTTTGCATTATAGAAGTGCTGAGAACTTTGGGAGAAAGTTACCTTATCGTGCTAAGTTTGTTATAGGAAGGGGGAGAAACTAAATACTTATAAAAACTTAACTTGAAGAAAACTGACTTTTTTTAAAATCCAGAATGGGAAAGGAGTTATGTAAAAAGTCCCATAGCTGAGATTCTGGAAGAAAATGTTTTGCAAGGGAGGGATATTCTGGAAAATAAGATTCCAACTAGGCGGTTTCGAATAATCCCAACAGGAAAGAAAAATGGAAAATGTTGAAGAAGTCACCGTGGCTTAGTAGGAAGCTTTCTGAACTCACACTTAGAAGGGGCACGTGCAAAAGAGAATTAGGCCGTGTGAAAAAACAAAGAGAGGTGATGCACAAATTTCCGGGGGTGCTGTGAAGAAGGCTAGAGAAGGCTAAGATGATCAAAATCCTGCAAAAAAACAAGCAAAGAATATCGTGAAAGTCTTTTGGGGACTGAGTACAAATAAGCAAGAGAGAGTCACTTGCTCGAGAGATCTTAATAGTGGCTAAAGAGATTGAGCAGCTTCTCAGCTACAGTTTTACTGTGAGGGGGAATATCTTCAGATTAGAAAGGATAAATACAGGGTGTGAGGAAGGAGTGTGGCCCAAGATTAGGTAAGGAGATAAGAAGAATAGCCAAATTTGAAGCTTTGCAATTGTTTTACATACTTATTTGATTCTCACAAACATTTTCTAAAATAAGCATTGTAAGTTTTATCCCTGTTTTATAACTGAGGGAATTGAGATTTGGACAAGTGGTGACCCGCCCATAAACACACAAGGGGAGTGTTGGATGCTAAATTCAAACTCCGATCTCTCTTGATGCCAAGTTCAGCCCTCTTCCTCCTTTACTGTCCTACCCCATAGTAAGGGAATAAGGCACTTTTGGTTTTTGTTTTGTTTTGCTTTTAAATATCATTTCAGGATGTATCTCTTCTCTTCCCCTACCCAGTGGGCCCTTCTTGTATTGAAAAAAAAAGAAAGGAATTGCAGGGGAGTTGTGGGGCATGGAATTCAGTTGAACAAAAAGCCACCCAATATATCAGCTTTCCATTCCTCATCTCCCTTCTCTTCAAAGAAAAGAAGGTGCATGTAGCTATTATAAATTATTATTATGCTGAAGGAATTTGCAGCCAATATACTCACTCTCTGTAAGACTGAAAAATTTGAGAAAGCTGCAGAAGGTCATATCCCAAATTTTAAAAAAAAGCTCTAGATTGTTCATTTTGAGGTTGATTCTTATTGAACTTTTAGAACAGATTACCAATGAGTGGTTTACAGACGTTTCTAATATAATGCAATGATATATAAGAATTAACCAGAATTTGCTAAGAATCCATTCCAAATAAGTCTTTCCAAACTATGATAACTTCATATACTTTGATGATATGCTTGCTGGGTTGTTCAATGAGGAATGCATTATATTTTACTATATTTGGATTTCTAGAAAACATGTGACAAAAGCTCCCTGGAGTTCCATGAAGATAAAGTGGTAAAACAGGGGTTGTGTATTAGTATGATGTTTGAAGGTGGTTGAAGGTAGTTTAATAATGGTGTCCTGAAAACATTGGTATTTCTGTCAGAATAGAAGGGGAGGCATATAGTGGCGTGTCCCAGGACGCTATAATTGGCTATGTATTTCTCTATATTTCTATAAATGACTTGGATTAAGGCATGTTTTTCACATTTGGAAGTGATAGATAGCTTGTATAGATTTCAGAATCAAGGTTCAGAGTGATTTCAGCAGTCTGAAGTGCAAAGCTAAAACCAAGAAGATGGAATTCACCAGAGATAAATACCAAGTCCTTCACTGAGGTTCAGGAAATTAATTATATAAGCATAGAGTGATGGAGACCTCATTTGGCAGCAGTACACGTGGGAAAAAAATGACGAGATTTTAGTCATTCATAAACTTACTATGGGCTAGCCCTCTGGTACTTCTGCTCATAGAAGTTTAATGGCCTAGTTTACAGGAAGTAAAAATATCACTGTACTTTTGTTGGTCTTTATCTGACCTAAGTGTGCTACCCGGAATATTCTTCCCCTTTCCTCAACCCAAACCTTCCTAGCCCAGCTCAGTCCTTATCTGTTAAAATTTTAACCCACATTTCAAGGACGTCTCAGATGCTGCCTCTTCTACCTCAGCCTTGAACTCTAGCTGGAAGTGATCTTTTCTTTCCGTGAACTTCATAGACCTTTATGTCTTCTTTATACTTCTTTATACACTTAGTACTATTTTGCATTACGTTTATTTGTGTATGTATTTATCTTCCCTATTAGACTGTAAGCTCCGTAAGTGCAGATTTGCTATTGACATTTGGTTTTATATCACAAATTCCCAGAGGGCAAGGACAGCATCATTTAATGTGCTCTTATATAGGACCATGCAGAGCATCTTAAACAAATTGTTCTGATGATTAGGAAAATGTTGCTGTTCATGTAGAAGTGGATGCTGCTGGAATTCGAATTCAGGGCTTAGCCATCCTCATCTTGGATGCCTACTGAAAGATGTGCAGAAATGGCTACAAAGTAAGATTCTGCATTTATTTCTGTTTCTGAGAATTATGGTTTGTTTTCTTTTTTCCCCAGATGAGGAAGATGACATGTTCAAACCACCTAAATTGACAGATGAAGACTTCTCACCATTTGGCTCTAGAGGGGGCCTTTTTAGTGGAGGAATGGGACTCTTTGATGATGATGATGAGGTCACTTGGGGATGGGAGGCAGAAAAGAAATGGTCTGTTTCCCCTTTTACCAAAATAATTTTCTACCTTAGGTAGTTTCTGTTCCTTTTCATACTTTGATAGCTTATCGTGATGTCCTTTGATGGGTAAAGGAGAGTCATTTACCACTTTTCTGACCAGAAAACTGTTTGATGCTCCCTAGGTGATACTCCTGATTTATAGGCATTAACTCTTGAGATAGATTATGATTTTTCAAGTTCTTGATTGTTTAGCAGCCTTCGTTTAGAAGGTCAAACCTTATCCAAGTTATAAAGAGCACCCTGGACTTTGCAAGGGTTCTTTTCTGTACAGAGTAGTAAAGGTCTTAGTTGTCTGTAGTTACAAAGAAATCTTGGTGTTTAATACTTCATTATTTTGTTTCTTACCTATTTGATTTCTGTGTCACGATCAATCAGAGTGACCTCTTTTTGGAAGCCCCTAAAGACAGTGAAAACCAAGCCCCAGCTAATGAAGGTAAGGATGGATGAGGTGTGAATTTATTTGTATTACAAGGGGAAAAGGTTTTCAAGATACTTTTTAACCTATTTTAAGGCTGTAAATTTTCTTTAGTTTGTTCCCAGGAATTATTTTGTTAAGCAGAATTGTTAGTCCGATTAAAAGCTATCCAGTTTAGATATTTCATCTCGCCATAAGAAAAAACACATTGTAACCCCTGTATTCAAACCTCGTCCATTAGGGTGAGCAACTTGGAAATGTTCTCTAATCTGACTCCTCGTCTTCCAAAGACCAACAAGAAAAGTTACTTATAATAAAGACTGGATATAGGTAAAACCAGATGTATTCCAAGGAATATTTCTGAAGTTTTGTTTGTATATGCAGAGTTGATGAATAATGATAACTTACACTTAGACAGCATTCGGAGATTTGCAAAGCACCTTTTTCAAAATAACCTTGTAAGGTAGATAGCACAAGGATTATTCTCCTCATTAACAAAGAAGAAACTGAGTAATCAAATAGGTGGTTCCTAGTACCTTTGCTAGAAGGTGGAATGGTCATTTCTAAACAAGTATTCCATGGTGATTGTGTGCACATTTCCTTCCTGTAGTTCTTAATCTTTCTGCTCTTTCCCCACAGTGGAAGGACTGTTGGAAAGAACTACTATCCCCACCATGGCTTTATCTGTCAACAGACCTGCAGGGCCTTCTCACCTTCTCTCTTTCCTCCTTGACCTGGCAGAACAGCAGGAAATGACTACTAATATCAAACCTATTATTCTATTAAGACATCACTGTAAATTAACATTTATAACTTAGGTGGAATTAAAATCGTCCTGTGCTATTTTAATCTCACTTTAAATGTGTCCTTAGATCGTGTTGTGTTGAGTTAAAAATAATTAAACTATGAATTTCAAAGTAGCATGTGTAAGATCAATTAATTTCAGCCACCAAAACAAATTCTCCAATTCGACTTTGCGAAAGGCTGAATTCAGTGATTTCTTTTCCTATTCCAGATAATTCATCATCCAAGCCTGGAAAAAAGATACCAGCAGGAGCTGTGTCTTTGTTCTTAGGTATATCCATTCTTAAGTTTTCATCTTACTTTTATCATCTTTAACACATCTTTTTTCTAAATGTTACCTTCAGAGATCTGGCTCACATGTTGTGGTCAGTTCCGGATTTCAAAGTCCTCATTAAGGGGGCCAGTTTGTTTATTAGGCCGGCTGTTATACACGCTGTTGTTTCCTCTAATAAAAACCATTATATACAGGCTTGTTTGGAAGAATAGATGATTTATGTTAAGGGGAATTTATTTGAAGTGTCCTTACTCCTGCATGGGCTTATTCAGCAGCTCTAGAACTTTATTGCTCTAGGGCAATGGTTCTCAACCTTCCTAATGCAGCAACCCTTTAATACTAGTATGTGGGCGTATCTGCATGTGGGCAGACCCGCCTGGAGACGGATAGAGGAGAGTGTCTTGGTTCCTAAGACCATCAGAAATACATTTTTCGATGGTCGTAGGCCACCCGGTCGACCCCCAAAGGGGTCATGACCACAGGTTGAAAACTGCTGCTCTAGGGGAAGTGTTTCTGAAAAAGCCGAAATCTTAATGACTTTAGGAGAAAATTAGGTGCCTGACTCCTATTGGTTTCATGTTCCTGTGATTGTAGGTGATCCTGATGTGTTTGGTGTTTCTTCAGTTCAGTCACCAAAGGAGCCCCAGAAGCCTCCACAGTCCACACAAGGGAAACCGCCACAGAGTCCTGCCGCTGCAGGCCTCTTTGATGATGATGGTGATGACTTTTTTGTTACATCTAACAGCAAACCAGGACATGCAGGTGTGTGTTGCCTTTCTCTTGTTTTCACACAAGTTATTTGAAATAGCTTTTCATCAGGTAGAATGAAGGCTAAGGCAAGTCTCTGCTGGTTATTCTGAACCATTCAGGTCCCAGAGAGATTTATTCAGGACTGCCTGGCTGTTGCCCTAGTTTATACCATCTAAGGAGCAGATGGTCCTCAGCATCTTGAAGAACAGCTCCTGCCAACATCAGGAGCCTCCTCATGCTTCACCTCGTGGTGCAATTGATCACGCAAAGTCTAAGGTTTAAACAATCAATCCATTTAATAAAAATATATACAAATACCCTGAGGGAAAAGCAGTTCCTGGGGCAGTTAAAAAGCAATTCACGGTAGTTCAAGCTGCCAGTGAGAAAATTTCAAACAGTGGGCAGGCAGGTTCCCTAAGGCCTCAGCTTCTCTCTGTTGAAGATTTAAAAACCACTTTTATTTTCTTCTTGCCCAGAGTTGGGCCCAGTTGGATCCCAGATCAGTCTGCCTGTTAACTCAGACTAGGTCTGCACCACAGCTTCTTCAGCCCTGGCTAATTTGGGGGGAGTAAGGGGGATTAATTTGTGTCCCTCCTCCCCTGTTTCCCCAGTGCCCCTCAGCAAGAGAAACAGAGAGCTAGATTCTTCTCACACCACATAAGGGGCGGGGATCATTGCATTTGCAGTCACAAGCCCTGGGTTCAAATCTTGGCTGTGTGATTAACTATCTATGTAATCTTGGATGGCCAGTTCACACTCCTGAGCCTCAGTTTCCTCATCTATACAATAAGGCACTTAGGTTAGATGATCCATAAGTTGCCTTTCAGCTCTAAATCCTATGATCTCTTATTGTGGTTGAATAAAAATAAGAATGAGAAAATGAAAGGTAACAAAATTATTTTGCCTGGACATGTAAAAAGAGCACAGACTTAAATCATTACCCATGTAGGGCTTAAGTTGTAGTCAGAAAATGGAGGCTTCCTTTTAAGCTGGACAACTGTCCCTTCAGGCCTTTGAGGAAAAATTCTGCCCCCTGCCCCCTACTGCCAGTGTTTTTAGCTGCCTTCTCCATGGTGATTCAGTGTTTTCTTAAATATATTTTATTAAATAAAGCCTCATTCTTGCAGACTTGCCTTCACCTAATCACAGCTCAGTATAAGACTCCCAGTGCTTCTGCTTTTGTCTTGGCGTTGACACATGGAGGGAGCTGTTCATCTTGTTTCTTTAAAGCGTTTTCCTTTTTTCCTTTAAAAAATAACAAAAGCACTATTTTAATGTGCTAAGTTTTTCAAAACAGCTTTTTTTCTTTAAATCAAAGCCAAGCCAACTGTTGATCTGTTTGATGATGAGGAAGAGGAGGAAGAAGATCTCTTCAAAAAGAAAGCAGCCACTCCTTCCACTGATTCTCTCAGTCCCGAAGCCAAGGAATCAGCTGAGAAGGTGATGGAGGAGGGGGTGGTGTACACACTGATGTTTTTCTTGGGGTAGCCTATACTTAGTTCACCTCGAACCAAATTAAAATGAGTTGGACTGTATGATGCAATAGGTTTAACATTCAATTAAGAGCGTGTTCATCTAGCACCTACCATGGGCAATACACTGTGCTGAGCAGGAAAAGGAATGAAAAGATAGAAAAGATTGAGCCTGGGCAGGGAGCTAAGAGCCGTAGAGAGCTAACACAAGACAAACACAGAGTGCCCATCCAGGCCTGCTCAGCCCCTCCACTGCCCTGAGCTTCTCTTCCTTCTCAGTCTTCCCTGGATGACCTCCCTGGCATAAGCTTTTAAAGGGGAGAGACCTTGTTGTCATCTAAGCTTTCCTTCTTTCCCAGGGTCTAGTGCACACAGTAGTTACTCAATTACTGTTTGCTGATTTGAACTTCCTTAGAGCAGTATTGCTTATCTTACCATTCACTGAAACTGGGCATTTCCTTAAATATTCCATGTTTCGGTATTAGATGTGGCTGCTTTTTCTCTCATTCCCCCAGTTTTCATCTGACCAGGAGGAATGATGCCTAAGGATTGAAAGCCAGGAAACAAAGAGGTCAGCTATAAGCTGCAAATTGACAAGGAAAGGGAAAAACTGAGCGCTTAGTGGATGGAAGGGTTGGGAAATGAACTAGCTCCAAGAAAGGAGTTTTTCTGTCCTAAGTGCACATCCATTTGGAAGGTGATGGTGATGGTGATGGTTTGGGGCCATCCACAGATCTCAGTCAGCTAGTATACTGCTGGATATACAAGTAGAAGTAGAAAGTCCTTGCCCTCCAAGAGCTTCTACTCTAAAGAAAGAAAACAACATAAGCTAAAGCAGAGGGGTGGGGAAGGGCAGAACAAAGCTGGGCTGCAGCCCAGAAAGGACTGAGATAAGCCATTGGTCCTGGTTTTGTTGCCCCTGCAATGACCAACGCAGAGGGATGGACTGGAGAGTAAATGGAGAACTCTGATGCCGCTGTTTCTTACCTCAATCACAATTATCTTTCATATTAGTATTCCAAGTGTGCCAGAGTCTGACTATCCATTGATCCTTGCTGAATTTCTGTTCCTCTTCAGTGCCTGTGCCATGTACATTTTGCATAGAGCCTACTACCCAGGGACACACAGCACAGAGTAAAAGTGGGATTTTAGCCGGTGGTCCATTAGCGTGGACTTGGCAGCTTTCTTTTCCTTCTTCCATCACTTCTTCCTTTTTTAACATGTTGCTTTGTCCTATTGGAGGAAAAATGGTAATAATAATTAATTCATAATGAAACTTCCATGTGCATTTTGACTTAGAAGCATACATATTCACATGTCACTTGACCTCTTTTAAGAGCACATGGTATCAATTTCTGCCTAATGTTCATAGGACAGAGCACATCATGCTAAAATTCTGCTTTACTTTCAAAGGTCTTTGGCCTTAACAGTTGGCAGGCTATTTAGAGTCTCTGACTTTGGAAAGTCCAGTTGTGAATAGCACTATGAATATCACTGCGCAGTTCAGAATGCTTTCAGTTCCCCATAGGAAGTTACAATCCCAGTGCTCAAAGACAGCTCTTTGTAGAGTCCAGTCCTGGAGATTTTTTCCCTCATTTTAAGTGTATATGCATTCAGGTTTTGCTATTTTAAAACAATACTTCTTTTAAGCATTCTCTACTTAATACTCTCAGAAAGATTATTTTCTTTTTGAGGCACCTAGGTGGGGCAGTGAATAGAGTGCCAGGTCCAGAGTCAGAAAACCTGAGTTCAAGTGCAGCCTCAGACATTGGCTAGCTGTGTGACTCTGAGCAAGTCACTTAACTTGTGCCCGCCTTAGTTTCCTCAACTGTAAAACGAGGGTAATAATAACTCCTTCTTTCCAGGGTTGTTTTGAGAATCAAACAAGATAATATTTGTAAAGCACTTAGTACAGTGTCTGGTAAGTAGTAGGCACTCTATATACGTATTACTGTCATTATTTTAAATATAACTTCTAGATATCAGTAATACGTGGGCATCTATTTACTTAGATTTAGGATCTTAACTATTTAATGAAAGTCTTGTGTCTGAAATGGTTCCCCCAATTTTTGTGTTTTCTTTTGATTTGACAAAGGTTATGCCATCCTCCAGCAAAAATCTCAAGGCCTCGTCAGAAGAAGTTTCTAAGAAACAAAAAGGCTTATTTTCAGATGAGGAGGACTCAGAGGTGAGGTGTTCATATATTTCTGAGTACTATTCCCTTGAGATTGAGTCATGTTCACTAGCTTGAGTTCGTGAGAGAAGATTTGCAAAAAACCTATATCTGCTCATTTTCCCTAGGGGTGCCTTCCTGCTCCTTTGCTGTTTGCAGCCTGTGAGAATAACTGATGTTACTTGGGCATTTGGTTATCTAGAATTTAGTACTGTGAAGTTCTGAAGCTCCTGGGTTTGATCCCATCCTTGGATATCCACACCTGCATTGCAGTGTCTGCTACTTTGTTCTGGGGCATTTACATCCAGCTCTCGTGTCTGTGGTGCACAGCACAGACCCCCCCAGCCACAACTGGCCTTTGCTGGGGGTGAGCTGGGCTTCTGGGGCCCAAGGATGGTGATCTTGTGGAGGGGCTTAATTTGGTTTGTTTTTTATTAAAAAGTAACAAGGAGGCATTAAAGGAAAGATTCAAGAAAATGTATTTATGAAGAGAAAGGTTGAGTGCACGAGAGGTTTCAGAAATCTTTCCCTCGTTTCTATGCCGAGCATCTGAGAGATATTTTACAGAACTAAATCCCTATTAGTTGGTCACCTTTTAAAAGTTTGTTTTCCACTCAGGGTCAGAAAGTACAGATCCTGTGAAATAAAGATGTTACGTGGTCATGTGTCAAAAATCTCTCTCAGGATTTTCTCAGCTGCCAATCTCTGAGGAGAGCAATGCCTTCAGCAGCTGCCCTGATCCTTTAGGTTCCCTATTCCTGCTTAGACTCAGAGTCGACTTGCAGAGCCACATGCCCAGTTGTTCCTCTTCTTGGCTGGAGAGTCGGTAATACACTGTGGTCTGGCCTCTCCTTCCTTCCATTAATCCTCATGGAAGTGATCCCCACAATGCTTCCCCCTTCCATTCCATCACTTCTGCATGAGTTTGTGTCTTCCTGATAGACTGCCAAACTCTATGTTCCTTTGGAATGGGGTATTAATAACTAGCATACTGGTGTTATAGTTGTGGGTCTTAGCCAACTGAATCTCAGGGATGGATATCTGGAGTTCTGTTTACTTCTTTGTGTTGAGTGCCATCTTAGTTTGCTTCTTAACCATACTTTAAGTCTAAGAATATTATCCCTGCCTCGTTCCTTGGGTCTTATGGCTTACTGGTTGGTTCCAGTGTTGCCCTTCTTTCTTTGCCTTGACTCTTACTCTGTTGTATCTAGCGTGATAGCTTGATTTAACCAGTTTTCACCTTCGTTCTCCATTCCCATTTTAAAACTCTCCTGATCAGATCCACAAGTCACTGAGTACGTCTACCTGATCCTCATTAGCTACACTCTCTTGATGTTCAGAAATGTCTGGAATCTGACTCCCATTTTCTAACACAGCCTTCTTGCCTAACTACTGTCTTTGCACCTCCTCTTTTCTCGTCTCAGTCTCCAGCACTGGGTATAGAGCAGTGATGAGTCTTATTGCTTCTACCTTTCTCTTCAGGTATGGCCACACCCTGGTGCAGATGCCCCTCGCCTTACACCTGAACTCCTGCAATAGCTGCTGAGGGTCTTCTTGCCTTAAGGCTCTCTCCACACAGTGGTAGAGCACCAGCTCTGTAGTCAAGAGGACTTGAGTTCAAATATGGCCTCAGACACTTGACATTTGCTAACTGTATGACCTGGGCAAGTCCCTTAGCCTGGATTGCCTTGGCTGCCCCCTGCCCCCGAAAAAAAATCAGGTGGGGGGAGGTTATTTATTCATTTCTAGTCGAATCTGATTCTTGGTGACCTCATTTGGGGGTTTTCTTGGCAAAAGTACTAGAGTACTCTGTCATTTTCACCTCTAGCTCATTTTACAGATGAGGCAAACAAGATCCAGTGACTTAACCAGGGTCACACAGCTATTAAGTGTCTAAGGCCAGATTTGAACTCGAAGTCATCCTGACTCCAGGCTATTGCTCTGTGCACTATGGCGTCCTTTATGCCCTCATAAATGGATAGTAATGGTCATTTTGGGACAGATATCAAAGGGCTCTCTTAGTCGTGTGCTAGATACCCACCAGAAGACAGCATGCTTGTCAGCCTGTTGGCTTACAGGAGACCCTCCCACACACTCACACATTTTATACTGAGAAATTGCTCTTTAATACTAACTGAAACACAAGCATAATGCCCTTCCTGTTGGATGCAGAACTAGTCTTCATGTGAGGCGGCTAGGTGGCGCAGTGAGTAGAGCACCAGCCCTGGAGTCAGGAGGACCTGAGTTCAAATACAGCCTCAGACACTTGACATAAAAACTAGCCGTGTGACCCTGGGCAAGTCACTTCACCCCAATTGCCCTACTTTCCCCCCTCCAGAAAGAAAAAAAAAAGAACTAGTCTCCTTGGCTTCTGTTTTTGCTGAATCTGAGAACCTCAGTGACTCCTGCTGCTAAGTACTACCCCCTGTTGGCAACACTTGGACCCTCTCTCTGGGGGCAGGCCAAGGGAGGGAGGAAAAATTATTTCCAGGGGACTGTTGGGAGATCCTGCACGAGAGTCTTCTGTGGAAATTCAGTTTCCGGATTACCCTCATTCTCTCTTATTTCTTGGCCTGGTAATCAGTAATCGTCTATTTGTATTTTGCCCCCCTCTTGTGCCATCACCTTCATTTTGGAAACACCATCATGTGCCTTAATCTAAATGACACAGATATTTACTGAGCACCACAGCGCTGATCGCTTTGCTAGGCAACATATAAAGACAAATAAGACATGATCCCTTCCCGGAAGGAGCATCCAGCCTAGCATAGGAATTAAGGTGCATGTACACAAGTAAATGGGATACAAAATAGAATCTTAAGTGCATGCAAAAGGTGCCGAGTTAGTTGTGTGAACTTCAAAGAGAAAAAGTCATTTCTGAAATCAGGAATGGGGACTGAAGACGGCTTTAGGGAACAGGTGTTATTTGATCTGAGTCTTGAAAGAAGGGGGAAGATGACTTCCAAGCATTTAGAATGCTGTGAAGAAGAGACCAAAGGTCAGGTTATGTTTTGGGTTAGGTGAGTGAGAGAGTATACATGGAACAGGAATAATGCTAAGTAAGTTTGGGAAAATAGGATGGCACCAGGTTATAGAAGGTCTTAAATGCCAGGGTCAGGAATTAAAACTTTGTTTGGGAGGCAGTAGGGAGCTGATTAAGGGTTGGTTGGTTTTGTTTTAAGCAGAAGAATTACCTTATCAGTTTTATGCTTAGGGAAACAGCAGTATGAAGGATGAATCGAAATAGGAGGAAGTATGACTAATGTGAAAATGTGTTTAATAGCAATGTAGGTATAGAGCCCATATCAGATTGCAAGCTATCTTGGGGAGGGAGAGGGAGACAATTTAAAATATATGGAAGTGAATGTTGAAAACTAAAAATAAGTAGTTTTTAAAGAAAGAAAAAGAAATAGGAGGGAATCTGGAGGTGGGGAAATTAGTCTGAAGACTATTGCTGTCATCTAATCAGTGAATTAATAAAAGAATGAAAAAGCATTTAAGTACATACTGTGCCCAAGACTAGGGATTTGAAAAGGAAAGTGAATCAGTCCCCGCTCTCAGGGAGCGCACATAAAAGGGTGGACAACCCACAGAGGAGCCCTTGGCTCTAAGTCAAAAGAAAAAGGCCCCATGGTCTTGACACCACAGGTGGGGCCAGGCCTTCTTTATATCTTTCCCAGTGATAAAACTATATCTTTTTCCAATGTACTATTTGACAGTGGCCAAGAACTTTGGTTAGAAGATTCTGTTCAAGTCTTAAGAAGTTATGGGCTGTAAGAGTTAATGAATACCTGGACTAAGGTAGTAGAAAGGAGGAAGTAGATGTGGGAGATATTCCAGTTGTAAAAACTGATTTGAATGTAGGAGAGAAGAGTCAAAAATAGTTTCAGACCAACATGGCTAGAAGAATAATGGGTGGTTCATTAACAAAAATAGGAAAGTGAAGGACAGGTTTTTGGAGAGAGACAGTAAGTTCATTTCGGGATACGTTCAATTTCAGATGCCGGTCACATAGTTAAATGGTGTCCATCCTGTAGGCAGCTGAAAATTGACTCTGGAGCACAGTAAAGAGGGCATAAAGGAAGACTGACACCGGATAGTGTAAAATAAGGTTTGGAGTTGGGTTGTTTTTTTTTTAATAGGAATAAATCAGTAACAAGTCCTCTATTTGGTGAGAATAGGTGCAAAGCAAAGAAACATCCCAAGGAGGCCTTGTAAAATATTTCCTTTACTGAATAAATGTGCCATCTACATTTAGATTTCTCCCCCCAGGGCACAGTTGCCCTAGTTTTGTTTCTAGTACATGCCATTCACGAAGCTTAGTGCCTGTTTCTGTGCTGTAGCCGGCTTTTTATAGCTGTTTGGAAATCATTTAACATCTTTCTAACAGAATGATTAACACTCCAGAGTATCTGAGTTTATCTCAAGGTAGTCTCTCCAGATTTTCAAAACAGTTCTAATTCACTTAATTTTTAAAATACAAGCCAGTTTAACCCTTTAAGGAAGTCCTGAGTTGTTATACTGAGTATATGAAATAATGTAACTCCATTTAGTTTGGTAATCATTGCTCTGACCTCTTTAATTTTCTGTAGTTCATTTTGTTCATACCTTTGATTTTCCCATTTAATCTATTATTTAGGGAAACTTAATCATTCCATTTTAAGCAGGAACATTTTGTAACTTCAGTCTCTGGACCTCAGTTTCTGTGTCTATAAAATGAAGCATTTGTAGCAGGTGATCTCTAAAATCTCATTCAGTTTGGAATCCTGTGGTCACATGTTTTAAAATGATAAAGAGTGATCTGGAGGAGACCTATAGAGGATATTTATTTCATACCCTCTAATGTTAACTGAAATCATCCAAGTAGAATGTGGAGACAGCTAATGTCTCATACTGGTTTTATAGTGACAAGCTTTACCTGAAACCACTGAGGGCTACTTTCTTTCTGTACAGTGTCTGCTGGTGCATTAGCTACCACAGATCCACAAGGAACCTTTTACACATGTCAGACCCAGGAGTTTAATTCATATGCCAGACTCTAGGAAGAAACTGGTGGCCATAATGTTTGAGCTTTTAACAGAAACCTGTGCACACTGTCCCCAGGAGGCAGGAGATGGAGCCTTGTGTCTGCTTTGTCTGGAAAGGGCCTGTGAGGTGCAATAACATGAATTGAGCCTGGTAAGATGGTTTGGAGCCAGATTGGTAATACTTCCCAATGACCAACAGGAGTTTGTATTTCATTCTAGAGACAATAGGGATTTATAATTATTGGTGGACTGTGTCTTTTTTGGTGGGGATTTTCCCCACACCTTCAGTATCTTCCCCTTGTCTAGATACCTTAATCCCTTAGCACCTCAGAATGGTTTTCTAGCATAGGCCTCTTCATTGTGTACTTGAGTCTAATCCATCATATTTTTCAATCTGTGTTTCCTGCAGCACTATTTCTATTTCCTCATGTAGCACACAAAAGGTGTTTCCGAAGCCTTTCAGGTCCTCCTTTACTTTTCAGATGAAAAAAACAGAATTCTAGCCAGATTGAGTCCCACAAGAGAAATCATCAGAAGTAGGATTTGAACCCAAGTTGTGTGACTCCTTCGGAACCTGTGCTCATTCCAGCTTACCCCTCTGCCTCCACATGTAGCACTGTGATCACTGTGATGTTAAGGGGTCTGCTTTCCTTATAATGATGAAGAGAGTTTAATATAAAAGTCTTTCTAGACCTTGCCCTTTTTCATCTATCAGTGATTCTTCAGGTTTCATTTTTAAGTAGACTTGAGATGACTTTGCTTAAATGGGTCCCCTACTAAGTTTTCTTTAAACTTGTTTTCCCTCCGCCGCTTCTCACTGAGCTAAGAAGCAATACTACTTACAATCTTTTATCATCCTTTTCCATAAGATTTCGTGGTTGATTTTCTATTTTAAAGTGGTGTTGCTCTTAACTGTCACGTCTGTCCACCTGACAAAGAAGTCAGGTGTTTCCTGGATGAAGTGACTTACGGTTTTTTTGGTCTCCTTTTTATGGCAACTGGTTTGCATTAGTTAAGCCATTTTAGGAAGTTGTTATAATGCACATAAATATGCATTTCCCCATTTACCATTTTTCACTGTCAATAACTTATTAAAACAGGTCCTCAGAAAGCAAGTGTAGTTTTTGCCTGGATTCTATTCAAAGCCTTTCTAGAATGGTAGATTAGGTCCAAGTTTTGTGTTCTACTGTCTAGCCTTCAAGGCCCGAAGGTTACCTCCATACTATGAGGAGGCGTCAGAGTAGACTTTGTGGAGGTAACTGTTTATAACAAGATAAAATTGTTTTTCAACTGCTTGTCTTATTTGTGCTGTTCTTTTTAACTTTATTTTTGGATTCAACAGGACTTGTTTTCTTCTGCTCCGAATCTGAGTAAGGCAAAAGCTGTCGCTCCCCATGCCAACAAACTCACCACAAAGAAACCACTTTCTCTTTTTGATGATGATGATGATGATGAAGAGGTAAAATATTGATATCTTTACAATAAATAATAAGGAGTCTGCAGTCTCACAAGGTGGGTGGAACAGGGCAAGCCTGATAGCTGGTTTTAGGTAAATTAGAGAGAAGTATTGATATTTGAGGATCCCATAGCATGGACATTTCTATATCTGTTTTATGGAATCCTTTCTTCACCTTCCCTAGATTTAAAAGAGGAAGTACTGCAAAATTCTTGGTCTGGTATAAGAAGTAGACTACCTGGTTGGATCAATAGCCTTATAATCAGGTGTTCTTATACAAGTGTTGGATTGCTTGATGGGTTTTTTTAAAGATTTTACACTAAAAATTCACATATAAGCAAATAGGCCTTTTTTCAAAGGATATCATTTTATTCATACTGAATGATTTCTAGAATGTTTCAATAAACTTTCTTAAACATTCCATCTTTTTGACACGAGAGAAACTTAAAGGTCATTTTTTTTCCTCATCTTGGCCTCTTCCTATCTAAAGGACAAGCATTTTTCATACAGAGAAAGAGAAAAACCTTTACTTTGGTCGTATCCTATTTTTCCTCTTGCTCAGATTCCAGCCTGAGAGAGTGGGAAAAGAGCTGTCTGTCCCTGAAAGGCACATTCCCAGCTCTTTGTGGTGCCTGCTGGAGAGCCTTCGTAGTTAATAGTTAGGGGCTATATGCATTAAGAACTCCAGAGAACAGCAACACCATGTTGTCCCTGCTGTTACATTATTTGAGGAGACTTCTTTCTTTCCCACTGCCCATCCTGTGTTATCTGTCCCTTAATTTGGTGGCAAAATTGAGCTCAGAGCATATTGTAGAAGAAATCTGATGAGGGGATAGCATTATTTTAGGATCTAGTGATTTTTGAAAGGTGCCTCTTGTTCTCCATTGTCACTGGGTTGACTTACATCAAACTCATTATCTAACATTTTAGCAAACATTGTCTTGATTTCTGACTTTTGTGATTTGGTTTTACTCAGCACTTTGGGGAACTTTTTTTTTTTTTAGGAAAATCTTTTTGGGGAAACACCTGCTAAGAAACAATCTTCTTCATCATCTATGCCTAAGCAAACTCAAGAAAAGACAAAATCTTCTGAGCCTCACAAAAAAGCATCTACCTTACTGTTCAGCAGTGATGAGGAGGTACAGTTGCCACTATCTTGAATGAATGAAACACTTAAAAGCTTACTATGTGTAAACAGCTGTGGTAAGTCCTAGGTGTATAAATAGAGAAGACAGTTCTTGCTCTCAAAGAGTTCACATTCTATTCAGGGAGACAACATAACTCAAGGGTGGGGAATCTGCAGCCTTAAGGCCACAGGTTTCGCCATGCCCTTCGTGTGTGGCCCTCCCCCCCCATATAACTCTTTTTAAAGGAAAAAATTAGTTTGACACAATCAGTATCAGATTTTCCTAGTGACCTAAGTACTTTTCCCCAGTTCTGACACATATGTTATAGTTTGTCAAGTCAGAATGTCCAAAACTCTTTTGAGAGCCACTTGATACATGCAAAATGCATTACTTGAAGAATTTAAGATTCTCTTATCCTAATACTTTCAAAGCTAATAAACATGCATTAAGTAGAATAACAGCATGATCTATATAGTTTATGTTTGACCTTCGTTTTGATCTCACTGAATAATTAGTATCTAAGCATTATTCAGGAAGAGAACTTTAACATAGACCTCATACCCAGATGTGGCAGCAGAAAATGCAAATTTATCGGCCTCATTATTCAGGACGCTCAGAATTGTTTTCTTTGTGCAGTGAGGCAGTCTGGCAAAAACCAGCCATGAATGTAGGTAAATTTCCATTTTAATCTCCTAACTTTACAAAAAAAATACATATTATAGTAACTCAGGTATCCTGGGTACTACTTTCTGTAAAGTAAGCAGAATTTCTTCTCTCTACCTGTCTTGTAAGAATAAACTCAACATAAACACATACACGGTCACACAGACACAAACAGAGACAGATAGTAAATGAAGCAAAAATTACAATAGAAAGTTGTTACACACATTCCAGATACACTAGCATTATTGCTAGAAGACACTTAGATTGAAAAAGTTCCCCATAATTGCCTTTCTCTCCTCTTTATTTGACTCAACCTATCACTGCATCCATTTTCATTTGATTTCTTCAGCAACCTTAATGCTTCCTTCTTTCTGACACTCTATAGCAGAAGTCATCAAGAGAAGCACCTTCCAGGCAGCCTTGCCACCTTGGTGTAATTCTCCAAAACACCAGGTTACCTCCTGACTCTAAGAGACATGAAGGGAAGAAGACTTTCGTGAAGGTGCAACTAATAACGACTTTTCTTTTGCTTCCTATGTACTTTCACCTGTAGTTACCTTTGACAGGGAGAAGCAGACAAAAGTCCCTTTGTAGAGTTCCTTTGGTTGACAAAATACTGTTGTAATTTCTTTTTAGGACCAGTGGAGCATGGGTGATTCACAGACCAGTAAGATGCCCAACAACAATGTAAAGGAACTTAAGAAGCCTGGAACAATGCAGGATCACATAGAGAAGGATGTGAAAAAGATAAGTCTGTTTGAAGAAGATGATGAAGAGGATTTATTTGCTATTGTTAAAGACAGGTAAGGACGTTGCTGCAGCAAAATGGACAGCTGTCTAGAGAATAGCACAGAGATCTATGGATAGTAATGAACTTCAGGGATCAGGTTAAGAGCATTTCTCTCAGTAATATGAAGGCTACTGAGGTTTTTTTATTTTTTTTTATCCAAAGAAGCAATACTTATGCCATCACCACCACCCCAAACTAGTTAGTTCACTGTGTTCCTGGTGAACCCCATGTTACAGGTGAATAGCACACTTACAGGGACATGTTGTTTGTAGATGTGCAAAGTCAGGTCAGCAAGAATTTATTAAGTACCTCCTGTATGCTAGACAGACACTGTGCTAACTGTTGGGAGCATGTTCCCAAGTCATTGTCTTTAGAATCCAAATAGACTTATATTAAGAACAATGAATTTGACCAGAATTTGGGTTTTTCGCTACATGAACAATAGTTGTTAGTACTCTAAATAGGAAGCCTTTGTTCTATTGACCAAGAAGTTGTGCAGAGATTTAAATGCCAACTGCAACATTTTAATTTTGATCCTGGTGGTAATAAGAAACCACTGTGACTGACTGAGCAAGGGGGTGGCATGATCAGACCTACACTTTAGAGAAACCCCTTTGGCTGCTGATGGATCACCTTCCTATTTTTTGTAACTGGTGTTTACCTTTAACAAGGTGAACTGCTTGGGAGCCGGGGAGCAGGAGGTAATGGCAGAAGAGGTGTGTTCACATCCCCTTTGTCAGAAACAGTGCAATTGCAGTGTGTAGGTGAGACATTATGAGGACCTGAATTGGAGTGAACAGAGAGATGGGGTCAGATGCAGGAGATGACATGGACGTTTAGAAAAGACAAGATGTGGCAGCCAGTGGGGGAGGTGGGGTAAGAGTGGGGTGTCACAGATGGCACTAAGGTCAGGATCCTGGCAGGATGCATAGAAGGGCACTAGGTACCTATGACCAAAAGAGTCCAGTTCAGAAAAGGAGTGGGTTTGAGGGGGAAAGCTAATAGGAGCTTTTTTTTAACATGTTGAGGTCAAGATGCATAGAGGACATTCAGTTCTAAATGTCCAGTCAACTGTTAGTGATGTGGTCTGGGGGCCCAGGAGGCACTAAAGGTACATCAGGATGATAAGTGGACCCTAAGGAGGCTGAGGAGGTGAACAAGAGATGAAGGCCCTGTGGGGGGGGGGGGGGGGGGGGGG
>CM053589.1:176178708-176211172 GCA_028646515.1 Pseudochirops corinnae | reverse complement strand
GTGGAGAACTAATTATAGATTGGGGCTAGGGGAAGGAGCCATTAGATGGGGAGAGTCTAAAGATTAGAGAAGGAGACAAAGTAAATAGGAGAAAGGGTGGTCTTGACAAGAAGTATCACCTCCTTGTTAGAGACAACAAAAGGGGAGAGAGCAGGGAATGATGGAGAGTGGAGGTAGCCTGAAGGCAAGGAGGGGGCCCAACCCACAGTCATCCTCATCTGCCTAAGCCAAACTACTCCTTCAGTGTATTTTTTAAAAAAATTTTCTTTTTATCATTAAATTAATAAATATGAACAAACATGTACCTTTCAATTTGCAAATAACAAAAAATTGGATTGTGTACGGAACAGCAAACTCTTGTTCTGTTTTATCTTTTCTACTCTGTACAGCTGAATTTGATAAGACAGATTTAACTTGAAAATGTCTGCCCTGCCCTTCTGTGTCCTTCCCCTTTAGGGCCTTCTTTATACTTTGATACTTTCCTTATCGGTCTTTGTTGCTTTATCTTACTTGTCTGAAACAATCTTTTTTCTTATTGTTTTTCCCTTTCCTCTTTCATTTAACCTCTGGTTTCTTAATATTTCTTATTGAGGTTTTGTTTCCAATATTTTAATTTTTATTCATTTGGTCTCAAGAAGGTACTAAGTGTAGTTTTTTATCGTCCCCAGAATTTCTGCCTATTTTTTCTGATTTATTATAATTATACTTTAATACTCTAGAGGTTTTGTTGTTGTTTATTTTATAGCCAGAAAAAGGCTCCTAAAGCTTCACTCCTTTTTGAAGAAGATGCTGATAGTGGCGGGTCTCTATTTGGCTCTCCTCCTCCATCTGTTCTTCCTGCAAAAATGGTAACTTTAATCACCTTAGATATGACTTCATTTCCATACTACATGAGTTAAAATTCTGCACTCAAGATCAGGCTTTGTAGACAGAACCTCAAATGAACATTTGTCTTACCAGTTTGGAGCTGGTACATTTCCAAGCCCATAGTGTTACCTGGCTTGTAGACTGATTAAAAGGACTCATTTATACTTCTGGTACATGGGTTAGCAGATTTGAATAGTAGAGCCCAAACCCTGGATTTGTACATAGTGATTCTCTTCCTTGGGCTCCATTGCCACCCTTCTAACGTAGGCAGTTTAGGACCTCATGTTGTCACCTGCTTATGTTTATTAGGCATTCTCATTTGCATAGTGTTTATGATAACAGAAAACAGAGATGGGTACAGTTTGTACCTTTTTTAGGACCTTAATTCAAAGGATAAAATTCAGATCTTGAATCTTATTTTTAAATAGATTATGACATAAAGAAGGTAAAGATCAAATTCATCTCTGGGAAAATAACTATAATCTTAGGGACAGTAATTCCCTTTCTGAAAATGTTTTTTTCCAAGGACGCCATGCCCCAGTGTTGTAGTCATCATCTTTTTACACAAGTGTTAGAAATTTTTTACAAACTTTCTTATTTGATGCAGGGCTGTTATACTGATAAAGTTAAAAAAAAAAGCTTTTTACTTCAGTTCACAAAAATGGCAGAGTTTGCAATAAAACTATGATGATTCTTTAAAGGGGTGTTTAATGGCAAGTGTGTTAACATTTTCACTGATGCCTATGGATTTCCATTTCTCCTATTTGTAAATGACAAATAAAAAGTACCAAGCTATGTTGATGAAGTTTAATTTAATATACTTTTGAAATTCTTAAGTCCAGAGAAGTTGTGAGAGGTAGCTAAACAGTTGCATGTCATTCTGTAAGCGTCGTGATTTTTTTGGAAAGCTTGTAGGCTATAAATATTAAATAAGAGATAAAATTAACTGAACAGACTGTATACATATCACTTTTCCCACACTTCTGGACCACCAAAAGATTCTTTAGCATTTCAGACTGTGGAGAGTTCAAAGTTTGGTTCACGTATGTAAACCTTTCAAAAAAGAAACATCACAAAAGATATTTTCCTTATTTTTGAGACTTTCATATAATTAGATTCACGTTGTACAATATGTAAATCACCATAATTATGAATAGAATAAGTTGCCTGAACACACAGATCTTTTGCCCAACTTCACAGCTGGATTCTCTCTGAAGCTCATCATTTTGGAATTTACACATCCCTCTTTAGAGTCTTTCATGACCTCATTTCCCTGTATCGCAAGTTCAGATTATGTTGAATTTCAGTGTCCTCCTAATCATAAAAGATTATGTTGAATTTCAGTGTCCTCCTAATCATAATGTCCTGTAACACTCATTTCTTTTCCTTATCCCGTTGCCCCTATTCCTTTGGCTTCAGTGAAATAAAGCTGTATTTTTACGTCCTTTATTTGACCATTATGTTTGGAAGAGCTTTCCCAGGTTAGCTGTAGGTCTGCCTCCCTAAATCTCATTCCAGAATGCCTTCCAAAATCCATGTCCTTCATAGAATTTATTCCATTTACAACTCTAGGCTACCTGCTTACCCAGTGTGTTCTTTGGTAAGCCCAGGTACTCCTTCCAACTGTCCTGGCCCCATGGGACTTGTCCCCAGCCTACTACTTTCTATTATTCTCACCTCCAACAAAACTGAAGTCAAATCCATAAAAAACACTATACTAAAGGAAAGTTATATTCTTAAGTTATGTCCTACTAGAATGTACATCCTAAAGAACTGGATGCTTTGTATTTCTATTTGTGATTTATATATACTCCCCTCCTTCCAAAAGGGATTTGAGGTGCTGTAATGAACCACTGAACACTCAGGAAATTGGTTGCACGAATAGACTGAATGTGTTAGTCACTTAGACACTATCCAGACTTTTTGTGGGAATTTCATAGGTTTTTTTCCCTTTTGGTAGGAAAAAGAGAAAATCCCTCCAGCAGTGCCCTCATTATTTAGTGATGAGGAAGAAGAAGCAGCTCCATTTGGAACTGTGAAACCAGATAAGCCGGCTGAGTCAGCTTCATCTGGGAATACTGTTGTGGTCAAGCAGGAAGAAAAGGTGAAATGTTATTTTCTTAGGGTTACAATTATAATGTTTTCTATGTTTAATCTTAGTCTTGTCTTTTAATCTAAAGTCTGGGAACCTGCTTTTTTATCTTTTGATAATTTTATTTCAATATAATTAGGTTTTTTTGCAATTTCTTAGGCATTTATAAACATTATTCTAAGAAGGAGTCTGTGAGCTTCAACAGACTGCCAGGGGGGGTCCATATCACAGAAAAGTTAAGAACTCCTGCCGGGCTCCTTATTTTTCCATTTTTTGCTAGTCCCGTGTTGTACCTCATTGGAAATATCAGTTAGAAGGGGACTGAATTTTCCATTGTAACATGGTTTTGTTCATGTTGAATGTATCTGCAGAACATAATAGATCGGTAGGTTGTTGAGTTTTTTTTAATTTAGCTTTTTTCTTGGGAAACACCTGTGAACTGATATCCATGGCCTCATCGCTGTTGTCATGTAGCAAAGAGAAGTCAGCAAGTTCCTCTTAGCATCTATAGGCTCTCCTGTTTTGGTCCCTTCAACACAAAACTCCTCCTTTTATCTCTTCATTACTAAAGAATGCAGAATGTTGTCATGGCTTGCAAAACGCCTCCAGATTCTAATGCCTTAACCTGTATTTGTTCTCTTTACTAGGATTGGCACCATTTCAAATCCATGGGTCCCAAGATCTTAATAGGGAATCCTGTAACTGCGGTGAATGGTGCACCATGGTATCACATGCAGGCATTCATTCAGCAAGCAGATATTAAACATTTAGAATGTCATAGACATTCTAGCAAAGTTTTAGAGTATATAACTTTGTAACTTAGACTGCTTCTTTGGGTGTTCTGTACTATAAGCTTTAGAATACAAAAAAACAGATGATGTCTCTTTAGCAGACAGTGGCAAAAGTATTAGAATAAAAGCAGATAGTTTGGGGTTAGTTCCCAGCTGTGCCACTAATTTTCTGTATAACTTTAGGAAAGTCCATTAACCTCCTTAAGCCCCAGTTTTCTCATCTGTTTAAAAAAAAAGACAGCCCTTGTTCTCAAGAAGCTTACATTCTAAGGGGGAAGACAATATCCAAAAGAGGAACTGGGAAGTGAGGGGATTACGGGGCCCGAGATGAACTCTGTTGCCCCTTCTAGCCATGTTAACTGTCTAAATATCCAGTTCCCGGTTAGCCATATTGGCATTGTCTCTATGTGTTAGAAACTATTTCCAGCTGTTTGTTATTCCTCCTGAGTGGGAGAACGCAGTGAGTGGGGGCCATAGATTTTATATGTCAGTGATCCCTCTCTTTAGTACAAATAACCAAAAGTTCAGTGTGGTACTTTGCAGAGATTTGACTATGATAACGCCTACAGATTCAATTACAGTACAACCATGTGGTACCATAGACATGGTGCTTGATTCCTAGCTGCCACCTCTGCAACTTTGACCTGAACACTGTCTCTTATTCTTTTCTCAGTTTTAAAGGAATTCCCCAAAGAATAAGCCTGCATAAGCTGGTACTGAGGAGAATACACTGGGTATTCATACTTGAGGTTCTGCCTTTCTCAACTTCACTTTTTACTTTTGGAGGCCTTGATCTCTAATGTACCTTTAAATCAGAATAGCTATGCCAGGGAATTCATTCAAATGAATACTTATTAAAGAAGCTTCCAAAATTTTTGAAGGATTATATCTTTTCCATGATGGAGGCAAAGAGTCTGTGGTTCAGCATTCCCAGACCCTTTCCTGACCACCTTGGATCTGTGGTCATGCTCCACAGGAAAGGCATGATGCAGTAACTGTGGTCTGAATAATGTGGACTTCCTTGTCTTAGTAGTCTGAAGTCGTGCTCAAAAAAGTGACCCAGAACTGGGCCATTCTCTGGAGATGTCCCTTCTCTGTACCTGCTTAGGGATGATCAAAAATTCGAATTTATTTTCTCCATTGTCTCCACTGGAGAGAGAGGCAAAGGACAGAATCAAACATATGAAGTTTTGTATATTATATACCCTGGGGTACAGCACTGATTTCACTGATGCAGGTACAGCTCCCTCTAGCCATTGAGGTTACCCTCAGCCCCCAAACCTCCTCCCATCCCTTCCCATGATGCATGGCTCTGGTGTTCTTAATATGTGCCTGCCAGTGGAATACTTCCTTTCCCCATCACTTCCCCTTGATTCCTGCTCGATGGCCATCCCGTTTTTTTTCCTAGTGCTGCATCTCTTTGATGACCTCCATCATGCCATTTCTCATTTTTAATTCTTAGGCTGCTAATGGGTTGTGGCCTATTCTAGTGGCTAGCACTATCCCTAGCACAGAGCAGACTGCGTAATGTTTATCGATTGACTGACTATTCATGTCCACCATATGGTTCTCCATGTGGATAAAGTTCAACTTTAATTCTTCATTTACAGTGGTCTTTGGTAACCAACAGCCATATAGTATCACTTTCACAAAATATTATTCTGATATCTCATTCATCATGGTGTAGAGGTTACCCCAGAGTTCATGGAACTTTTGGCAGAGAAATTTAAGGTGTGATAGAGTCTCCTATACAAGAAAGGCTTGGAGCATGGTCTGAGCACCAAACTGGTGCTTCCCAAGAACCAGCCTGCCCGAGTACCGTGGGATTCATCTCCAGTAGGAAGTCCACTTGGTGATAAACTCTGGTCATGGCAGCCCATTAAACAAGACATAAATAAACCAATAATTGACTTGCCTGTTTGACCCATACCTAAAATTGGATTTCTTTTAACAGAAGAAAAGGTTTTTCCTATGGTAATTAGAAATAAAAGATGCATGCTTTATGGTAATACTAACTGAAATTCATTCATAAATAAACGTGGTCAAGTCAGCCCTCAGTTGTAACTGGTACCAGAGCCTTCCCTTTGTTGATAGAAGAGAGTCGGAGAATAGGAGATAGCAGGTGTTGAAGGTAGAAGAGGAGATCTAGAGACGCCAGTGAGGTATCGGTGTCACTGAACACCATTGCGTCCAGAGCTGGCCTTTCTTTCAGCTTTATGTCACGTTAACAGGAGAAGCTGTGCAGGGATTTTTGCTGGGAAACCACATGGTGTGAGACTTTGAACAGATGTCAATTTGAACTAGAGCATCTATTTCTTGAGTGATTTATAAAGATGACCGATCTTTCTAATGAGGCACTTTAATTCCCAGCAGGCATATGAATTGAGATAGCATGATGTTTAATTTTATATCCAAACCTGCTCTTCCACTTAAAATGTTTGGTTTCCTTATACTACACTTTCTGGGCTGCTTGAAGCAGAGATAGCTCTTAAGGTCCTTGACTGACCTCCCTTCTCCTTCTTTATTCCTAGCCTTCCAGTCCGGGTACCCATTTCAAGACGACCACTGATATCTTTCAGGATGAAAAGCTCCTCTTCAGCCACAAGCTCCAGCGGGACAATGATCCTGATGTTGACCTCTTTGCCAGGGTCAGTTCTCCGTGTCTGAGTCAGAAGAGATCTTTGCCTCAGCAGTGCAGGATCTTCTTGCCTTTGCTTTCTCACAGAGGGATTTGTCCTTTTCTTTTAGTCATCAGAGAAGCGAGCTGGTCCCCCACCCAGAGAAGCCCTTTTTGGGGATGAAGAAGATGATGATGATTTCTTCACTTCTGCTCCACTACAGCCCCCGGTACCAGCTTTTTTTGTTTTGTTTTGTTACAAAGACTGAGGAATAGAGAAAAACTACTAAGAAAAGAAATGATTGCTTTAAGTCTTCAACTTTCAGTGTCTTTAAGGAAGAGGGCCTCAGAAGATATGAGTAATGCTTGCCTACCAGTAAATGAACACCAAGGCCCTTTATTTTTCCCTAGCCAAATAGTGCTTAATTTTTTAAACACTCAAATATCTGGAGTTAATCTAGCATTTTTAGTTAGTATATTATTGCTTGGATCTCTTAATCGTTTATTGAAGAATGAATCAATTCAATATAGCAATAAAAACAGACATGTATATGAAGGTTTCTGATCTTGAATGTAGGTAGGCCTGGATGTTTGGCACTGGTTTTTTCCTGTCCCAGGAGAAATGCTGAACTAGTGTGTTCTTAAATCTTGCATATCAGAAAGGAGCAAATATAACTTCTTTAGATTTGGAATAATTTGAGAATGTTTATCTTTTAATTTGCCAACCACTGAAATCAAGCTATTTCCCTTAAGAGGAGAAAAACATTAGATCACTCTGTTACATTGTGATTCTTTAGGATGGATGATTTCTGTACCTGATTGTGAATTTTGGCCCTCCTTCTCTCTTAGAAGGTAATCCAAAAGAAAACAGTAGTGAAAAAAGATCATTTTGGTCCTCCTCTTGAAAGCCATAAATTCCCTGAATCATCTCCGAGTATCAGACATGAAACAGATGTGTGGAAACTGGAAACAGCCCAGGTTAGTGCAAATAGACTTTTAAGGCTTATTATTGGCACAGCTAAAAATCTGCACATGCAGATGCATAAGGAGAGGAAGAATGTCCCCTTCTAGAATGTTTCTTTGTTGGAAATTCCCATGTTTGAATTGGGGAAGGAAGAAATGAAATGACATTAAACCACAAGAATTGTTTTTCCTTTTCACATTTCGTTGGTGAAACTAGTCAGTGTAGAGCAGAAAGTGCTAGTTTATCTGCTTTGGAAGTTAACACTCCTCAGTAACATGCTGAATGGCTTAATGCACTTTGTAGATTTCTTAGTTGTTTTCACAAATATTGATGGTTGCCTTTATTTATTTATTTATTTGTTGAGGCAGTTGTGGTTAAGTGACTTGCCCAGGATCACACTGCTAGTATCTGAGCTCAGTTTTGAACTCAGGTACTCCTGACTCCAGGGCCAGTGCTTTATCCACTGTACCACCTAGCCAACCCGAGGGTTGCCTTTAGATAAAAGATCCTTGGGGGTAATTTTAAGAACCTATATTTAGGAATTCCCCAAAGAGTACTTCTGAATAAGCTGATACTGAGGAAGAATACATTGGGTATTAACTTACTTTTTACCCTTCCTCCCTGGCTTTTTGGAGGCCTCAATCTCTGATACACCTTTAGACTAGAATAGCTATCCCTAGGTAGTCATTCAAATGAATACCTATTATACAGGCTTCTAAAATTTTTTTTGGAGTTAAATCTTTTCCAGGACAGAGGCAAAGTGTGGTTCAGCATTCCCAGACCCTTTCTGATCCACCTTGGAATTTTGGTCATGCTCCACAGTGGGAGTATGACCCCACTAATGGTAGTCCAAATAATATAGGATTCCTTGTCTTAGTAGTCTGAACCCATGCCAAGAAAAGTGAACCAGAGCTGGGCCATTATCTGGAGATGCCCCTGGCTTTCCCTCTGTGCCTAGACATGTGCCTCAGAGACCAACAAGATATTGTTCGGTTCAGCCCTGCTTGATTTTTCATGGCCTGATGACACAAGTCAGTCTGTTGGCCACTTCCTTTCTGAGGTGCACAAGGGTGCATTCCCCCAGCTAGGAGAGGCTGATAAAGCCTCTGGAAGAAGGCTCTGAAACCCTAAGATATCCTCCAAAGCAGTTCTCATTTTAGGCCTAAAGAAAGAGGAATGCTGTGTGTCACACATGAGTGTTTCATGAGTGTTGCAGTCTGGAGACCTTTCCCATCCCATTTATTCCTGCTGGTTTTTAATCCAGTGTCATTTCACACAGGACTCTGCAGGCCTCCCTCCACATAAAACCAAAGAGCCTTCCTCTCGGATCGGGAAACTACAAGTAATTCTTGCCACGCTTTGGGAGCCCTCACTGCCCACAGTGGGGCCTCCTTAATCTCTGGATATCTTGTCTCTTCTTCAGCTCTCCCCCTGGCATTCCCCCCATTGTTGCTTCCCACACGATGCTAGGCCTGTCTCACCTTTCCTCTTTTTCCTGTGGCAGTGATTGTGGGCACGGCTGCATATCCTCTGTCTGAATCTGGGGGCTCTGTGGAACCTTCCCTTGCATCTATTTTTCCTTCCCCTCTAGTGCCCTGCTCTCGTTAAGTGTTTTTAGTCACTTGTCATCTCCCCTCGCACTGTCGTGATCCAGTTACAGATAAGAAGAAACAGCAAATTTCATCTTTATTCCTCAGGCAGACTTAGCTATTAATCCAGCGGCCTTGCTGCCCGGGACAGCTCCCAAAATCTCTGGAGTGAAGGCTGCTGTGCCAGGGTTTGCCTTTACTACATCTGAGCCCGATGGAGTCCAGGGTGTGGAGACGGCCTCTACTGGTGAGACAGGTGTGAGCTTTGAGGACCCAGCCCGAGCAGATACTTTACACAGTGTAAACAAGGTGATGATTCCTTTTATTCTCTTTTGAAATATTTCTGACACCTTTGTGGGGCATCCTTCTTAGCCACATTCAGCTGTCTAGGGGATCATCAACCTTGCCTTACAAACACACTACTTGTCCTTACTGGTCTGACACACTCCAGCCCTGCCCCTCCCAGGCACAGCCCCATTGCCCTCTAGTGAGTAAGCGAAAACATGGGATCCATTCTCTTCATTTGTTACTCCATAGAACCATAAAGGTGTACACCCACAAGGGATCTCAGAAGTAGCCATCCAGTTCAGTGGTTCAGAACATTCATGAAGACGAAAAACTATAATGATTTCAGGAACACTTTTAAATGAGTTTTATCCATCACATCATGAATTGCATGTGACATTTTTCAGTCCACAGAAATTATGTTACCTGTTTATCAAAGTGAGTCATTTAATAGTTCTCTTGTAGTCACTTTGCATTGCTCCTAGGGTCTACAGCCTGTAGACTGGGAAGCCTTGATCTCATCCAGTCCTCTTGACTGCCCACTTACCAGAAGAACCCAAATGAGGACCCAGATCTCCTGGCACCCTTTCCCACTGCCCCAAACCACTTACTTTCTCTGGGCAGACACCTAGTGGCACTTAGCCCTTTGGTGAAGTAGACAAACAATATGAGTCCTTTTTTTTTTCTTTTTTTGGAGGGGGGAAGGCAGAGCAATTGGGGTTAAGTGACTTGGCCAAGGTCACACGGCTAAGTAAGTGTTAAGCGTCTAAGGATTTGAACTCAGGTACTGCTGACTCCAGGGCCGGTACTCTATTCACTGCACCACCTAGCCACCCCTAATATGAGTTCTTAGTAAAGAAAACAAACTGTACCTTCTACCCCAAAATTTAATTCATTTTAAGCAATACCTTTTTCTATTTTGGAAAACATGTGATAATAGCTACTTTTTAATCTAAACTGATACTACTAATCTGGTTTCTTAGCTATTAACATTTTAAATATACACATCTTTACATAAAATTAACTAAGGATCTTTTTCCTAAAAAAAGAAAGAATTTGATTCATATGTAATTTGCTTAATATTACCAACATGGTATACAGAACACATAGTCATCATTGCCCACAGTTTCACATCAGATCAAGGCATTTTTTGTATAATAATTGGCGTCAAAGGAACACCTCATATATAGTGCTGTTTTTAAACTGTAGTAGGAAGTTAGAATTTTAAAGGATTAGAACATATGAGAGAAAAACAAAAGATTCAGACTTATTTAGTGTGAGAAGACTGGGGATCTCCTTCCGTGGCCATATTTAATATGGAAGCATCAAATGTCCTCCAGGATCACACTTTCTTTGTTGTTGTCTTTTTTTTTTTTTTCCAGTCATGTCTGACACATTATGACCTCTTTTGGTGTTTTCGTGGCAGAGATCCTGGAGTAGTTTGCCATGTCCTTCACCTCATTTTGCAAATGAGGAACTGAGGCAAACAGGGTGAAGTGACTTGCCCAGGGTCACACAGCTAGTAAGTGTCTGAGGCCAGATTTTAATTCAGGCAGATGAGTCTTCCTGATTCCAAGCCTGATGCTCAGTCCACTGTGCCACCTAGCTGTCATTAATACTGTCTTAGAGATAAGAAAGGAATTAGAGTAGCCTTTTTCAGCTTATTGATTCTTTGATTTACCTCTGTGTTTAAGAATATTTGTATAGAATAGAAGTTCTTAACCTGCGGTGCACAGACTTGATTTTCTAATTTATCAACTGTATTTTAATGTAATTGGCTTTCTTTGTGATCCCCTATGTATTTTATTTTATGCATTTACAAATACTCTTCTGTGAAGAGGTCTATAGATTTCCCCAGACCACCAAAGGAAGTCCATGACACCAAAAAAGGTTAAGCACCCCTGGTATAAGTAACATGGTCTGCATGGACAAAATTTCAGGTTGTGGTCTGAGAACATTCCTTTGCCACTACAGAGCCGAATCACAATGAAAGGAAAACGAAGGCCCCAAACCCGAGCTGCCCGGAGGCTGGCTGCCCAGGAATCCGGTGAGGCTGAGGATATAAATGATGCCGAAGGGCCTCTGTTGGGCAGAGAGCATGTCATCTCCCCACCCGTCAAACAGCAACATGCCAGAGAAGTAGACCAGAACAAGAGCTTTGAAAAGGTTTTTGCAGCTCCTTCTCCCGTTCTGGAAGATGCCCCAGGGCCTGGAGGGGAGAGAAGTCCTTCTGCTAGATCTGTGGACCTGACTACTGAGGATAGTCTTTTTGATTCCGGTGACATCTTTGCAAAGGTTTGTGGGTCAAAGTTGACAACAAAGAGAGCAAAGGACAAAGAGAAGGCCTCAGAGGACCTGACCGCCCAGGCGCAGGGCAGAGAAGAAAAGCAGTCTTTGCTTTCAGTGCTGGATGAACCGGAGATTGAAGAAGATCTCTTTCAGTCTGTGAAGCAGAAACCATTGAAGAAAAAAAATACTGTGCCTCTCCTAGAGGAAGAAGATGATCTCTTCACAAACCAGAAAGCCAAGAAAAAGACATCAGAACCTCTCTGGCAACAAGATGTTGTCTCAAAAAAACAAGACATTTTTGAGGTAATTAGATAGTCTTTAAGTTGGTGCATTGTTCTTTAAGGGTCCCAATAGAGAAATAACCCATTCATTTATTTGGGTCTTGTGTTTATTTTTTTATGGTTAGCTGACTTCTGCCTCCATGAATTAGGTTATTGATTGACCCATGAAATTTACTCAGAAAAACTAGAGCCACTTCCTGTTCTTTAAGAGTTGCATCAACATTGGTTTGTCACAAAAAATGGAAAAGAGCTTGATTTTTTATATTACCCTTAAAACAGTATTGTGGCTAGCTTCCTGGAATGTTTTCACATTACGTACAGAGTTGACCTGACTGCTCAGATTTTGATCCATGGATTCTAGAGATAACCTTAAAATTTCCCAGAGCATATCCAGTTTAGATGAAAAACCACATTGTCTACTTTAACAAAATTAAAACCCTCCTAGCGAGGTAAACATTTTTTTAGTCATCTACTATATACAAATCACTGCACTGGGTGCAGGGGAGATATAAAATTTATACAAGGCAGAGTACATGTTGTAATTCTCCCAGTGGAATTTCAGGTTTTGAAGGCAAAGATTGTGTCGTCGTTTCGATAGGATGAAAGTATTAGTAGGAAGAGATATGCTCACAAGTTAAGATATTAAACAACATGTAATAAGCCAAGTGAGAACCGGAATGTCCAATAGGCAGCCTGGATTCACTATCCAAACTGAACTCCATATCCTCTCTTCCATAAGATGTCTGGAGGGCATGTCACCCTCTCACTGACCCATACTTATAACCCTGTAGTCATCTTAGACTGTTTCTGTTCCCTCACCTCCCATCCCTGATCATTTGTAATATTTTGCCAGTTTTATTTCCATGATACTTTTTACTTCTTTCCCCTTCCTTTCACCCTCATTAAAGTCCTTAAAATGTCCCCACCAGACTATTGTAATAGCCTCTTAAGTGAGCTCCATGATCCTCCCATTTTCTCACCAATCTACGCAACTACCAAAGTAATGTTCCTAAGATGCAAATCTCTGACCATCTCATTCCCCTGCTCAAATATGTTCTTCAGCTCCCTGTTTTCTGCTGGATAAAATACAGATGCCTTAATCTGGCATTTTAGCCCCTTCATAATGGAGTTATATCTCCATCCTGTTTCCTAGTTACTCTTCTCTACATTCCTGCCCAGCTGGACTACTAGCTGCTCTCTAAACCTGGGGAAACTGAGACTGAAAGGTTCTGACTTGCCCAGGGTCACATGTAAGTGTCTAAGGATTTGAACTCAGGATGATTCTAAGTCTGTTGCTCTTTGCACTATGTTCCCTTAATCCACCAAGGGCCATAGATCACAATGAAAATGAAGAATAAATTCAATATGCATGAGAAGATTAGATGTTTAGGAACAAGCAGTTTTGAAGATTGGAATTTTGGGAACAGCATGGTTTCATGAGCTGGTGAGGTCTTAAGGAATGAACTTGTCCCTCTGTCTCTAACCCAGATGTTAGAGTCTCCCAGGAGGAGGCAGGGAAGGTAAGGACAAAAAAAACAAATTCTAAAATTGTACTATAAAATACTTGTAGGTGCTGTAGGAATTCAGAGATTAACACACATGACAAGTCTAATAACCATTACCAATCAGTTTGAGCAGCTAGGCAGTCTAGATATTTGTTACATTTACTTAAAAGTAGAAAAAAAATCTTAATTTAAATTTTTAATGAATTTGAATTACTTTTTATTACATTTATTATATATTTTCATTATTAATTAATTTAAATCTTTTTCTTTTGTGGTGGGGTTTAAATAAGGATGACATATTTGCTACAGAAGCAGTTAAGCCAGCGCAGAAAACAAAAGACAAGGAAAAAGCCTCGGAACCCAACCTTTTTGATGATAACATTGACATCTTTGCTGACCTAACTGTAAAACCCAAAGAGAAAAAGTCAAACAAGAAGGTGGAGCCGAAGTCAATATTTGATGATGAGATGGGTGAGTGTGGTTTTCTATAGGTGAACAAATTACATTGAATGTAACACATGGAGACTTTTTGCCATCCACTCGAGTCTGCTGTTTCTCTTTTTGGCAGAATTTTTTGGGTACTATGAGTGTCTGGGCATTTTGTGATTACATTACTACTTTTATTTTTATAACATTCTAATCAGAAGTCTGAAGATCAAAGGCTATTAAAGAACTAGCCTGGAGAAGAGAAGATTAAGTAAGGAGTTACACGCTAGCAGTCTGATCAGTGAAGAGCTTTCTGTAGAATAACAAGTATTTGGTGCCACAGGAGTCAGGAGTCAAGGATCAATCCAGAGAAGGTAGCAGCAGAACGATATCCATTAGGTCTAAGAGTTTTCTGATTAGAGTTTGGACCAGCAGTAATCCAAATCTTTCTGCCTTTGCTTCTTAACAGTCAGCGGCATTTTGATTGCTGAGTGTTATGCCGGGCTCCCGGTGATTGCTGTGTTCCTCGTATAAGCAAAACTGAGGTCCAGCATGTTAGGTCATGTAGCTAGTTAGGCCTAGAACCAGTGCTAGAATCTGGTGTCATGACTCTCAGCTTGGAACTCTTTCCGCCATTTCATATTGCTTTCAGGAATTTGGCCCTGGGGAGGGCAGTTGGTTTCTGTGTAGGATGTGTTTTACTTAACATTTCTTCTTTTTCTTTTATTCAAGATGATATTTTCTCATCTAGTGGCAGCCTGACCAAGATGCCCAAGCCAAAAAGCCAGTCCACTCAGTCAACACCTGAAACAAGATTAGAAACCAAGGCGTCCAGTACATTTGATGACCCACTGAATGCTCTGGGAGGCCAGTAGAGGACATACATGCATAAGAACATGGCAGAAGTGGGAATTTCATTGTTGTTGGATCTCTACTTGGTTTATTATCATACCCTTATATTCTAACAACTGTAGCAAGAAAAGCAGATCCTGGAAAAGGCTCTTCTCTTGTTCAATGTAAACAGTATTATTTTTGCACTGGTTTTAATCATGCTTAATTAATATTAAGGGGAAAAAAATAGATATTCTAAAATACTTTTGGTTATGTGCAGATCAGCTCTAATTAGCCTCTGCAATACATGCAGTGATGTACTCTATTATATAGAATATTGTTTCTTTTATTGAACAGAGACAAAAATTGCTGATAGCTAGAAATATAAATTGTTAAAAACTATTTTTTGTATGATTATTATGTCTATTTAAGTTATCATAGTCAGAATTTATAAGGAGCCACTCTGAAGAATACAGCCTGAAAAGGAGGAGACTTAGCAACGTTGCCTCCCACCTTCGTGTTCACCGTTATAAGGGGTCACTGAGTTGATAGAAAAGCCCTTTTTTTGATTCTGCTTTGGTGCAGGACTGCACTAAAACTGTCCCATCGACTGCTACCCTGATCCTGTGGGGTGTTAACCAACCATCCCATGGCAGTTAATGGCTGCTTCAGGTATGATGAGGTTCCCTCAAGGTACTTGGAAAGAAGAGCAGTTTGAGGAAGGCCAAAAACCTTCTCAGTAAATTCAGACTACTGAGCAGTTCATTTTTCTTAGTATAGCACAAAGAATCAATGCATTGTTCTCAGTATTAACAGTTTATGATGGTTTTGCAGTTAAGTGCTTTTAGGTCATACTCGAGGCAATGAAGTCTTAAGTGAATAGAGTGGCTGGACGTGGAGTAAGGAAGCCCAAGCCGAAGTGCAGCCTGACACATTCTGGGCTGGGTGTCCCTGGCCCAGTCACTCACCGATCCTCAGCCTCTGATAAGTAATACCCGAGGTAATAATAGTACCTACTGCCTAGGCTTATGTGAGAAACCCTAAAGTGCTCTCTAAACGGAGCTAATTTTTACTGCTGATCAAAGACAGCACAAAGCAGCCTGCTGGATTCTGAATGGGGAGTCACACACTTGGTCTCAGGCACACCACTTACCCTGTGCATGGCTCTGTTTGGTCTTTTCTCTAATGCGTATGCCAACAGAAAAGCCCTCTGCTTCTCTCTCCAGGAGCATCTAATAGAGGGACTGAATATGTAACCTGTTGCTGTTAACTGCTGCTACTTTCCCAAATTTGATCTTCAGTGGGCAGTTTCCTGCCAGCAGCCCAGTGCTAGCATAACTTCAGGTCTTCTAAAGCAGAGGCATAGGCTGCCAGCCACATGTGGCCACAGTACTCCCGAGGGAGGCCCAAACCAGATTAAAATGTAATTGGGAAATATTTAATAAAATAAATAAAAGTACGATAAAACATAGAAAATAGGACATTTTAAAACTAAGTCAATATGCAGGCTGCAAGGATCTTCATGTATAGATTAGGAGCCTCCAAACCCCTGTTTTGATTTGGGTTTGACACCACTGTTAGAAAGAAATCAAATATCTGGTGACTTTTTCTCTCTTCCGAACTAATGTTCTCTAATTCCACTTTTTGTTGTTCAGTAATGTCTGACTCTATGACCCCATTTTGGGAGTTTTCTTGACAAAGATACTGGAGTGGTTTGCCATTTCCTTCTCTAGCTGAGGAAACTGAGGTAAATGGGTTGAAGTGACTTGCCCAGGGTCACAGAGCTAGTAAGTGTCTGAGGACATATTTGAACTCATGAAGATGAGTCTTTCCTGACTTCAGGCCTGGAGCTCTATGCACTGCACCACCCAGCTGCCCACATTATTTGTTCATTATGCTACTGTTCTGTCCCTGCAGACTCTAAAGGCTTACCTAATAGCAAGCTTCCCCTTTTTGTTTTGAGGAAAGGGGCCAGTTTCTGGTATAACATGGAAATCTTTTCTAGTGCATCTGTGACAAATGCTTAGTCAGCCTCAGCTCGAACAATTCCCATGGCCACGAGATCACCACTTGGAGAATGCCTGTTTCATCATTGAACATTTAGGGTTAGAACCTTCTTTACACTGATCTAAAATCTGATTATCCGTAACTTCCACCAGTTCATCCCAGTTCTGCCCTCAGGAGCAAAACAGCACCAGTCTACACACCAGACCTTAAGTTATTTGAAGCCTATGTCATGTTTCTGCTTAGTCTGCTCTTCTCAAGAATCAATTTCCCAGTTTCTTCTATCGTATTTCACATTACATGGTTTCCATACCTGTTGCCATCTTTTGGAATCATTCTGATCTTTTGGTGCCCTTAAACTGTGGCAGTTAGTATTAACCACAATGCTCCCGGTGTGATCTGTGCCATGGAGCTGGCCACCCATGATCCACACACAAGAGCTGTATTGGTCATTAGGCTCTTTAGCAGCTGCATTACACTGCTCATATGCCCGTTTCTGTCACATGTACCAATGCTATGCCACTCACCCCTGTCCTGCAGTGTGCGTGTGTGCGTGTGTGTGTGTGTGTGTGTGTGTGTGTGTGTGTGTGTGTGTGTGTGTGTGTTAACCTAAAGGAGGGATCTTACCTTTATCTCCAATTTCATCTCGTGATTCAGGCCTTGTGTTCCAGATTGTATTCATTATGCCTCCTAGCTTTTGTCATTTTCAACTTGAATTAACATCCCTTCTAAATCACTGACTCATGGAACTTCAGAGCTGAAAACTGGAGTCCATAGGATTCAACACCTTCATTTGACAGATGAAGACCCTGAGGGGCCAAAAAGACTAAGGACTTACTTCAGCAAGGAGCCATGTAGGACTCTACCAGGAACTTCCCACAAAGGATGAGGCTTTCATTTTGGTAAAAGAAATCACCCATCCATGCTGAAACAGGTCTGAGCAGTGTTCACAGTAAGTACAGGAGAAAAAGGGAAATGTCAGATGGATGGATCTTGATCTTAGTGTCCCCACCTCAGAGAAAAGTGAGGTATGTTTGGTCCTACACATTTTTATTAAGCTGAAGTGACAAAGTATATCAGCACAGTGATAATGGGAGAATTTTATCTATTGCTTGACATTTTTTGTTTTATGTTTGTTTTACTCAAGACTGTTCACATTTTCCTAAATCACACTTGTAGAGGGGGGAGGTGAGAGATACCTTTAGGCTACTTAGGCCACATTGGGGTATGAATGTTTTTTGGCCAGCTCCTTACCCCTTTTAAAGTTTATGAACCCCGGTTAAGAACCAGTGCTGAATTTAGTTGTCAAAAGAGGAACTTGACACAGAAGCAATATCTGTATGGCATGGGACATCTAGAACTCTTGGGAACAGACTAAGTCTTCCTGTCCAGAACATAATTTAGGACAGGTATCACTGGGTACTTTCCAGACCTAAATGTTGCACAGTGAATGAATGTCAAGGGGTAAACAGAATGAATAAGTAACTATCCTGAGTAAATAGTCACTTAAAACAGCCAGGCTGGCACAAGATGAGTTTCAGAGAGGAAAAAATTAGCAAGCCCTTTTTCGGGCTGGTTTTCCATTACTGACTTGTCTTGAGGGCCAGGTCCATACTGGGAGGGCAACTTGGAAGCCCCTCAGGCTAAATGAAGTCCTGATGCTCAGTTCTGTGACCTACTGTGGTTTCCTTGACGCCAGTAGCACTGATCCCAGTCTATCAGACTGCCATGGTCATTTTCTTGGCATCAGAACATTTTAAATTGATTTTTTTTTTAACTGAAGGAAATAAGATTTTACATTTTGTATACAGTAGGAGATTTTGAGGAAGTTCAAACCTCATTCACATGCTTCCTCTGGGATGCAGGAGAAGATGAGCCACAAAGGGTTTGAGTCTAGTAGTGCTTTGTTTTGTGGGAAATATTTAATAAAATAAAGAAAAAAAATACAATAAAAGTAGATATTGTACTTTAAAACTAAGTCAGTATGCACCCTTTGACCTTACCAGTTCAATATACTCTTTCAATGGAAAAGTTCCAATCAGAGCCATTAATTGGGCTGAGCCTTTCTCTTTGGCAAAAAGTTCTCATCCAGATTTCTCTCACTGGCAGCAGCATGGCTTAGTGGTGACTGCCAACACCCCTCAAGAAACTTCTGTATCTCTGCTAAGTCTTGGGCTCTGGAATTTTATTAGGCATACTTATTTACCTACACATTTTCTATGACTCTAGTAGGTCTCCCAGAGTTGCTGCAATGAAAAGTTCTTCACCTTTTGGTTGATCCCAAGATGAGCTCCAAACTATTTAAACTGGTCATCAGATATCAGTCCCTCACCAGGACCATACACAAACCTTTCCTACCAGAACTTATACATAACTGGCATAGCCCTCAAGAACCCATGGATCACAGTGCCATAATCGACAAATTACAACGGGTCTTGAGAAGATTATACAACTCCCTTCATTACAGAATCCCTCCATTGGAAGGGATTTCAAAGGTCTGATATGCATACCTGAACAGGAATTCTCTCCACAATATCCCTGACTACATACTCCACTCTCCACTAGAAGACTTCCAACCATACACAAGGAACTCACTACTTCCAGAAGCAAACTATTCCATTATTGGACAGCTCTGATGGTTGGGTAGTTTTTCCTTACATTGAGCTTCATTCTACTTCTCTAAAACTTCCCCATTTCTGCCATCTGGAGTAGAATATATTGAATCCCTTTTCCATATATGACAGTCTTTCAAATATTTGTAGATAGCAGTAATGGCCTCCTAAGCCTTCTCCATTTCCTGTGACTGATTCTTCTGTGTCTTGGTTTCTAGTCTTCTTTCCATGCTGGTTGTCTCCCTGAGGTATTGTAATCTGTCATTCCCAAAACATGGCACTCAGCACTGAACACAATGTCTTAGATGTGAGCAAAGTGGTAGAATTATCCCCTTTATTCTGGACACTGCCTTTGTTAATTATATTTTAGATATTCTAAATTTTAAATGACAATCCTGACACAGAATATTATATAAAAGATACTTAAATGCTATGCACATCACCCTAGCAACAAGCTCTTATAGTTTGTATAGGAATTTTTGCATCATATCAAGTAAAGCAGCATAGTACAGTAGGAAGAACCATGAGGATGTAGAATCAGAGACCTGAAGTGTAACTTCAGACATGTCAAGTCACGGGGATACAGGAAGTGAAATTGGAAGGAATGACAGACATTCCAACTTCTTATATCTGTTTTGGCGATCTGTGATCAGTGGTCTTTGATGTCACTATTGTAATTGTTTTGGGGCATCACAAACCTCATCCATATAAGACAGTAAACTTAAATGATAAATGTTTGTGTGTTCTGACTTCACCAACTGGCTGTACTCCATCTGTCTCTCCTTGGGCCTCCCTATTAACTGAAAGACAACAATATTGAAATTAGGCAAATTAATAACCCTACAATGACCACTTAAGTATTCTGGTGAAAGGAAGAGTTAATCAAGGACCTGCTTCATTGTTGTCTTATACCCCAGCCTGCAGCAGCCACTACCCAGATGAATCAGCAGCCATCAACGTCGAGGCAAGACCCTCTACACACAACAAGATTTGGACTTGTTAAAGGCTCAGATGACAGTTAACGTTTTTTAGCAATAAAATATTTTAATACTGTTATACACATAATATACTACAGAATGGCATAAACATAATTTTTATATGTACTGGGAAACAAAAAAATTCATGTGACCTAATTTATTGCCATATTCAATTATTGTGGTGCTCTAGAACTGTACCTATAACATCTCCAGGGTATGACTGTAAAGTACTTAAAAGTGTCTCTTTTCAGTCTCCCGAAAGCACTGAAGAAAAGCACTCAATGAACAACGTAAACTGGCTATAGGACAAGTATTTATATATGACGTACAAAAATGCTGTATACAAAAGGCTCTCGCTAGCCATCACTGACAGACTAAAGACAGGATTCAGTAACTTGTATTTATTTTTGTAGTAATGAATTTAAGCTAAACATGTAGCAGCACAAAATACTATTATATTCCACCAACAAGTTAAGACTTAAAAATCTGAATGTGAAATAGTTTGCAGGACTTCTCAGGAGTCACTGGTGTTAACTTTCACCTTGGCTCTGCACTGTCCAGTGAGGTTGATACACACATTTCTAGAGCTAGTTCAGTGTTTGGGAGGCTGCAAAGGAAAGTATGAGAGAGAAGAGGTATTAGACTGACTACCAGACTGAAGGTCTACAGAGCCATTGTGCTGACCTCATTGTTGTATGCCTGTGAAATCCAGACAGCATACCAGTGCCATGCCAAGAAACTGATCATTTTCATTTGAATTATCTTAGGAAAGGTCTGAAGAGCACCTGGCAGGATAAGGTACCAGGCATTGAGGCACCTTTCCCAAACTAAACTGCCAAGCATTCAAACTCTGCTTCAGAGAGCCCAACTATAATGAGCTGGCCACGTTGTTTGAATGCCAGACTTATGTTTGCCAAAAAGACTATTTTATGGAGAATTCACACAGGTCAAACGCTCATTTGGTTGTCAGGAAAAATCAATACAAGGATACTCTCAAGGTCTCAAGAACTTTGAAATTGATTGTGTAGGGGCAGGTAGGTGGTGCAGTGAGTAGAGCATCAGCCCAGGAGTCAGGAGGACCTTAGTTCAAATCTAGCCTCAGACACTTAACACTAGCTATGACCTTGGGCAAGTCACTTAACCCCAATTGCCCCACCCTCTCCCCCCCAAAAAGAAAAAAAAAAGAAATTGATTGTGTGACATGGGAGACAGTGGCAGCAGAGACCGTTCAGCATAGTGTGCCCACGTCAGAGAAGGTGCTGTGCTCTGTAAGCAAAGCAGAATTGAAATAGCTCAAAAGAAAAGGGAGATGTGCAAAGTCGGAGATCTACCCCAAATATTCACATATATCCAACCTGTGGTAGAGCATTCTGAGCTTGTACTGGTCTGATCAGCCACAGATGGACACACTGTAACTTGATTCTAATATAATGATGTCATTTTTGTCCTCTTCGAGAAATGAAGAACACCCACCATCACAGTCCAAATAATCCCTAGTCCAAGTCTTCTGGCAAGCTAGGCCTGGATCTGGGCTCAGATTCTTGGTGGTGTAATGAAAATGGCCCGGATCCCGGGGCTGCTGTGTGTTTTGTTTCCAAAGCAGGTGGGAGATGATTCTCCAGCATGTTGCTACGAAATGCTAAAAAGAAGGTGGCACACCTTTTGGGACTTGTTTTGACCACAAGGATCTTGTTTATTTTGCCCCGATATTGAAGGCTTTCTTTGTGGCTTCCAACGAGTCGTGTCTTTAACTTCCCCACCGGGCCAGGGCTTTGACACTGGTCATTACAGGGAGAGTGTGTCCGAGGCGTTTTTCGCCTTCTCGGGCCGCGGGCGGTGTGGACAGATGCCTCGGGTTCATGGGTCTAAAAGTGAAAGGGGCTGCCGCTGGTCAAACTCGTGTGCCGGCCTCCCGCTGGCCTGGGCAAGTCCTCCGGACCTCAGTTTCCCCCTCTGTAAAACGAGCATCATCACTCTCGCCCGCCTCCCGGGGCTGCTGTGCGGAGCGGATGAGATCCTACTTGTAAAGCGCTTCGGAAGCGCGAAGGCACCTCGGAAGCCGGGTGCCCTCTTCAAAGTAAGTTGTGCCCAGCTCCCTGGGGTTGGGACTGGGCCGCCGCGTGGGGGAGGGGCTGGACGAAAGGGGGGAGTATGGCACTCCCAAAAAAATCTGAATATTGAAAAAGGGATCCCCTCAGTTTTAGGTATGAAGTAACGGAGACCCCGGAAGGGGTAGGCGACCCCGAGGTCAAAGGTTGTTTCTGACCCCTGGAAGCCTCCCTGGCCCGGACAGCCTTCTGTGCCTGCAGCCTCCCCAGCTCGGAAAGGTGAGGGTCCCTAGGGACAAGTCGCGGTCACCACCAGGCAGGGGAATCAGCTCCGACCACTAGCCCATTCTCAGTGCTACAACCCCTGGCCTCCAACCCCATGGCCTTTGACCTCAGGGCGAGCGACGCCCGGTGAGGTGCCCTCTGTTGTTAGCAATGGAGGGTCAACATCCGGGCCTCTGGTAACCGACAACAGCCTCCAAGGTAGAATGGGGGCTCCGCCTCTCGAGCAACCGCCCGCGCTGGTCACCAAAGCCCCTCCCCAGCCCGGTGCTGATTGGAGGATTTTGTGAGCGCGGGCCCGCGATTGGTAAAGGATGTCACAAAGGGGGTAGGTGGGAGCGGGGAGTGGGCTAGAGAGTTGGCCTGGCCGGTCCCCCCTCCGGCTCCGCTCCGGGAGCTAAACCGAGAGCTGAGTGTCCGAAGGGCTGCCTCCGCCGGGGGGCCGGGCTTGATGGGGCCGGCGACTAAACCCGGGGAACAGGTGGCCCCAGGCTGTCTCGCCGCCTCTCCCTTCTGAGGAGGAGACGAGTCCTGGGCGCCGCGGCGGGTCTACGCAGGTGAGCGCCCCTTTCCCATCCCCCTCCGCCCTGGTTCGGCTCCGTCCTCCCCGGGGCGCCCCGCCCCCGCCCCCGCCCCCGCCCCACGGCTGGCTGGGAGCTGCCAGCCAAGAGCGAAGGAGGACGCCCACCTCCTGCCGCCGCCAGCCCCTGCCGCGCACGCGCGAGCCAAGCCCCGCCCCCTAGGCTCCTGCTGAGCTCCTCGCCTCCTGGCCGGGGAAGAGGACCCCGCCGCTTCGAGGCCCGCGAGGCCTACCCATTCTACCAACTGGCCAACTGAGACCGCACGGATGCCCGCTCCAATTCTAGCATCCCCACCCTGAGAGCCTCGCCCCGGCCGCCGTCCTCCCCTTGGGGCTGATCATGAAGACCGAGAGATGGCAGGAGCTTCTGCGCTCATCTTTTTACGGTTCTGGTGGGGAAACTGAGGATCCGAGCCCCGGCAGTTGCTTTCCAACAGCCCCCACACACACACACACAAACAGGGCAGCCCCTCCTTGAGCCCGTCGGGTCGCGGCCTTGCCCAGTCTCAGCCCCCACAGGCTCGAAGGACAAGCCCGGGTCTTGAGGGTCAGGATTGACCCCTTTCTCCTCCGGGTGCGCTCCCCAGACCGAGCAAGGACCCCCACCCCAAGGCCGCGTTCTCAGTACCGTCATCGTGCACACGTGCCCCTGCGCCGGGCCTCGGCCACTTCCACGCGCGTTTCCGGAGCCCCAGCCACCCCTCACCGTGCCGTGCTTCTCCCGGCACTTCCTGTCACCGAGTCTAGCGCCGGGCTGGCTATGTCGAGTGACCCCGCTGTGCCAGCAGCCGTGCGGGTGCTCCCGAGGTGGACCAGGTCCTAGAGGTCCCGGCACGCTGGCCAGGCTGGTGCTTCTGGCACTCAGTAGGCGCCTAATGAGTGTTTGTGGAGGAGGCGATTTGCTGGTTCCTCTGGGCCCTCCCTGTGGGAAAGATCTTAGAGACCTTGGAGCGCCTGGACCTGCCCCCTCGGTGCCCAGCATCTGAGAGCAACACCCCGTTTTCTAGGGCATGGCATGTAGGGTTCCAGCCCTGTGGGGTACCAGGGGCAGTTGTTAGCTCTTGTCTCACAGCTGGTGCATGTTGGAGCTGGGATTTAAACCAGATCCGATTCTGAATGGAATCCTCTTTCTGCTCCGGCAGGCTTGTTCTCTTATCCCCGGGGACTAGCCCAAAGCCTTCCTTGCTCTTAAGAGAAGCCGAATGTGCAGTTTGGGTGAATGATCTCATCCCCGACTTAACGGGTTTGTTCTGGGCTTTACAAAGAGGTTCATTGGCCTCTTTATCAAGAAAACAAGAGTGAAAGTTGTCTTGAATAAGAAAAATGAAAATCACCTACCCTGAGGATTCTCCAATCGAACAGGGAAGGGGAACTGTTGATATTTTGAACTAATTATAAAATGTTCGGTCTGGGAACTTGGGGGACTTGGGGTGCTCCTAGATCTTTAAAGGTAGTCCGGAAAAGTCTAGGGTTATAAAGCCTGAAGCAGTGAGGACCAGCAGAAGTTCTTCCAGTATTCAGATGAAAATCATTAACAAAAAGACTTGGATGTGGAGGATAATGGTTGGCTACTTTCCATCCTGCTGAAACATTGACTTAAGACTTAGAATCTTAGGTTCATAGAGCTAGCAGGACACCCAGAGACCATGTGATCCAAAACCCTCACTTTGCAAAAGAAGAAACTGAGGCCCATTCAGGACCTACCAGAGGGGGATTGAACCAGCCCCATCCACCCAACCTCACACCCAAAAGTTCTTCCCACTGTACCTGGGTGTCTTATTTTGCTGGTTCCATTATTGTTTTGACGATTAGAATGGGGAAAGGTGAGAAAATATCCTTTGGGAGTATTTACAGATAATGTAGATTCTACTTTTCCTTAGTTGGAAATAGAGAAAAGTAATGAATAATTACTAAAGCGTGTGTGTAATTCTGTGATACGAGTGTGCTCAAAATCCACGTTCCTTCAGGTTCTGTAGTTTTGTCTCATCAAACTCTCTTTGTGTAGCCCTTCGGAGGAGAAAGATACTTCCGAGTAAAAAGCTATAAATAGTAGCACTAATGGTTGTCATTCAGGGACAAAAAGAGCACAGTCGTGACAACTCGTATATAGAAAGCATTCAGGTTTTTAAAACGTGTACCTTAAAATATTCTTGTGAGGTGGACGAGGGCAGCTCTTCCTGTGGCACGTCGGGTAGAGCCCTGGACCTGCCTTCAGAAGGGCCCCAGTGTGTTTTTGTGTGACCATAAACCAGTCTGTAAGAGGCAGCCGTTAGTGGCCGTAGGAGCTCTCTCACAAGGCTGTTGGGAGCCTCTGGACTCTGCAGATCTTGTTGTAATTGACTGTTATCATTACTCCCCTTTTACAGAGGAGGCGTCTGAAGCTCCAGAGTTGCACTGCCTCAGGCTTTTGGGTTTGAGAGCCAAGCTTTGAACCCAGATGTCTCCTGATTCCAAGCTGATATCCACTGAGTGCCCATAGGAGTGCTCATAATGCTCATGTGTTAGCTAGATGGCCTAGTGCATAGTCCTCTGGTCCAGAAATCAGATCTGGTCTCACACACTAGCAGTGTGTCCCTGGGCAAGTCACATCACCCACTTTGCCTCAGTTTCCTCATCTGTAAAATGGACTGGAGAAGGAAATGGCAAACCCCTCCAGTATCTTTGGGATCATGGAGAGTCTAAGACGACTTCACAACAACAGCAGTGCTCACAAATTAGTGTAGGTAAAGCCTCTAAACTTTAAAGGATATTCTGCAGTAGAAGTTTACTGAAAGAGCCAAACAAGTAATACAAACTGTTCGGAAAGAATTTAGTGGCAAGAGAGTATATTCTTGGCTAACGTGATCAGGGAAGGTTTCAGCACTAGCGAGACTTGTTGGATAGGTGGAATTCATACAAGCAGTGAAGAAGCTGAGGGGCCTTTCAGACAGTGAAGGGCTTAGAATGGGGTTCAGTTGCAGTTTGTAGTTTGGAACATTGAATGTATTTTTTACATAAAGTGTTAGAAATGGTATCCAAGCTCCTAGGCCTGTCTGAAAGAACCCATTTTACCCAGTGGTACTATAGACCCCAGCCACCATTTATAACTTTGTTTCCATGGGAAAGTGTGTTTTCAGTTTGGGGCATGTTTTCTTCCCCTGGGGCTAGGGGTCATGGGTGCTGTCGTGGCCATCAGTTGCTTGAGCCTCACAGGAATTCTACCCTTCTGGATCATTTTGCTGATGTTACCATAATAAAATGTTCAAGTTTAAGCTTTTGAGGTTGGAGGATACAAAGTTCTCAAGCATTCAAGCCCCATTTATAAACAGTTGGATGATTTGGGGTTCTAGTCAGCTTTGGTAGGCCCATGGCTTCTCCCTCACCTTTTCTTCTTTATGTTTTGTTTGACTATTACAGCCATCTCTGCCTCAAGTGGATATGAACAGTCCCTCTAGATTTGCTAGGAAAAATAATCTGGAGACCAAGACAACTGAAGTGATCGTTAGTCTATTGCTACTACACACTACCCAGGGCTAGGGGAGGTCTGCCTGCTACACCCGTCATTCCTGACCTCCACTAGAAGCTCCCGTTTAACATTCTTTCCATAACCCTCTCAAAGCCCACAGTGAATGTAGGGAATCGGAGCCAAGTTGTTGCCACGCATCATAGATGGCTCAGAATACTTGGATGTCAAGTCACCTCAGGGATCAAGTCACCAGGTAGTCATCAAGGGGGAAACTGGCAGCTTCATTAGAGTCATCTTTCTTTAAGAAGTTTTTTTTTTAAGTTTAAGGTAAAGAAAGTTTTTTTTTCTTTATGCAGTTTTTAATTGCTGAATGATGCATTATTGCCTGGATAGGAGGAAGCTGGTTGTATACAGATTTCCTGCGTAAGCCTAACCAGCTCCATTTCACTGAATTTTCTATCCACCCACCCCCAGACCTTCCCAACAAATACTTCTGTCACAAGACACAAAGGATAAACAACAAACTTGAGTTGATTTAGTTCAGCTAATTATCTGGAACCAGGAAATTGCTTCAGCCTGGCATCCACTTGGTGCAACACAGCCTGCAGAAGGCCGACACCCCTTGGGAAGGCCTGTTTTTTTCTCAGCTTGCATCACCCCTCCCTCCTGTAGTGCTTTATGATTTCCCCCTTTTACTCAACACCTTCTGCATCTTCATTCTGAACTTTCATCTCTGGGATGGCACATAGGCAGCATACCCAGGCCCATATGCTTTTCTTTAACTTCTCTGCCTCTTTTTCTTCTTGATTTTTCTTCTACTCTTCTACCCCCTGCCCATGTGGCCTGTGTTTTCACCACCAGCAAAATCAGTGTCACCAGCCTTGCTTAGGTGCCCTCCATATACATGATACTAAGCTGAAAAGGGGAGGGGGAAGTTTATAGAGAAGAGTGAGAAGCAGGCACTGCCCACAAAGAGCTTCAGGCCATGAAGAGCAGATGAAATCCTTGCATAAATAACTGGAGTACTTAGTAGAGCACGCTAAATGTGTAAGGAAGGTGCCGGATGCTATAAGGGCCAGGGAGAGAGAGAGGAGAGATCACTTCTGGCCGGGGACCCCAGAAGGCTTTCTGAAAGGCTTTGGAGTTTTGCCTGGAAAGCTGGACTGGTTTACAATAGGCAGAGATGGGAGAGGAGGGAATTAGAGAAGGAGTCATCTGAGCAAAGATGTGGAAACAGTAATGTGTAGGATGTTAACAGAGGCAGCAAGGAATATTGGTATGCTTCTTACTGGAATACTTGCTTAGGAAAGACAGAAAATGTAAGCTTAAGGGCCCTGAATAATACAGCTTTCTATTGAATCCAACCCAGGTGAATGTTTAGGAATAGGGAGAAGTATTAAAGAAGCAAGTTTCATAGTGATGGTGGCAGGACATCTCTGAAAACCCCATTATGTTGCTTTTTTAAAGGGGCATCTCTCTCCCTCTCATCCAGTTTGGCTGACCAGAAATCTGAGTTGTGTGTCCTTTAAAAGCCCCCCAAAAAAGAGCCCAAGCTCTGCCCAAAATCAAAATGAAATTTAAAAAAACTAGACCCAGAAAAACTATGCAGGCTCATACTATAATTCCCAGACCAGAATCTAGCAGGACACAATCCACAAAATGTTCCTATTTTCCTTGCTACATTATGGTCCTTAATAATATTTCTATAATGGTGCTGTGTCTGCCAAACTAATTAGCATATTCTGAAAAGAAACAAATATTATACTTCTGTTTTTAGAATGACGTGTGAAAATTTGAGTCATTGGGTACAGTCACCTGAGAAGCACACCTTTGGCGGAGTTAGAAGATCCCACGTTCCCAAGATTATTGAAACACCAAAGAAGAAGCACACATCCATGGTAGAAATAACCCTAGTGATACCCATAGAGCTAGGATTCTTAGACTGGACCCAGGAACTTTTTTTTTTTAATATTTTGATAACTGCAGGCTCATATAATTTTTTTAAAGTAATCCTGTGTGTTTTATTGTATGCATTTTATACAGTGATATTCCCGGAAGTAGTCCGTGCACTTCACCAGGCTGCCGAAGAGGTAGGATCCATGATACAAAAAAAGATTGAGAATCCTTGTGATGAAGGACGCTGGCACAGACTTAAACTTAATGAAACTAATCTCACTAACAGTCATTCAGTTTGTAGTGACTATAGAGCATAAAGTAAGGAGTGAAAGTGAAGGGGTTCGAGTAGAGTGGGGCCATGTTGGAGGGCCTGCAGGGGTGTGATTGGCCTGTTTTGAGCCTAAGGAGTGACATTAGCAGAACTGTTCCTTCAGAAGATTGATGTGTCAGTACTATAAAGAGGATTGAACTGGGCAGAACTGAAGACAGACCAGTGAAGATGTTGAGAATCGATGCACTCTTGGAAGAGCTTCCATCTGGGCACATCTCCTCAGTCAGAAATCTTCAGTAGCTCCCAATTGCCCTTTTTGTGGTTAAGTCTTTATTTTTCAGTCACATCTCACTCTTTATGATGCTATTTGGGGTTTTCTTGGCAGAGATACTAGAATGGTTTGTCATTTCATTTTGCAGCTCATTTTAGGGATGAGGAACTGAGATGGGGTTAAGTGACTTGCCCAGGGTCACCCAGCTAGTAAGTATCTGAGCCCCTATTTATTTGCTAGTGGGGTAAATTAAGAATTTAGCCTGGATCTGAGTTAAGCTTGCCCTCAGTCTGTCTCTAATCTACCATTTCAGCTTCTCTTTCATCTCGTTTACCTATTGTACATCTCATCTAAACTAGACTGCTTCTCTTGTATTTTGTCTTCCTCCTCACAGAATGTCCCCCCAGGCCTAGAACCCTTCCTGCTGCATTGTTTCCTCATGGCTAGTTTCCCTGGTGTGAGCGTTACCCTCTCCCCTCTCCAGGACCTTATTCAGCTCGCAGTGTCATCCCGCCCATCTTCCACACTCCTGCTTCAGTCCAGCCTCCAAAGGAGACTGGCAGAGGCCATACCTGGGAGGAGGCTAGGCTTCCTGGGGCCATACATCCTCATCTCCACCCCACACAGGCAGCCTTCCCCCTTTCCCTCTGAAAACCACGATCAGATCACCCCTGCAGTTTTCACTTGGAAGAGCACGTTCATCAGCTCCTTTCTTCTACTCACTGTCTGGGTGACTTCCCAGATCATAGCTTCATCTCCTGTTCACTATGACCCTCAAACATGTTGTGTCTACCGTTAGACTATAAACTTCTCGAGGGCAGGGACTGTCTCATTTTTTATTTGTATCCTTAGTGCTGGGCCTATTGTAAGTGCTTGCATTCATTAAAGACAGCTGGGTGTTGCAGTAAATAGAGTACTGAGTCTGGGGTCAGGAAGACCTGAGTTCAAATCCAGCCTGAGAGATTTCTTAGCTCTGTGACCCTGGGCAAGTCACTTAACTGCTGGCTGCCCCAGTGTCCTTATTTGTAAGAAGAGGATGCCTCCCAAGCTGGTTGTGAGTGCTTAGCACAGTGCAGTAACAGGCAGCTACTAAATATTTGTTTCCTTCTATGTCCATGTATTAGATTTTAGGCTCCTTGAGGGTAGACAGTTTTGTTTGAAATCTTTGTTTCCCCAACGTCTACCACTGGTACCTTGGATATAATACACTTTCAGTAAATTGCTTCTAATTGAGTTGAATTGAGGGTGAACCAGGATTTTGGCAGTAAGAAGAAAAAGGAAGGAGATGTATAGTCAGAGACTTAGCTACCAGTGAGAGTTGACAAGAGAGGGCTAGCAGTTAAAGAATCATGAAATATCCACGTTGGCCATCTGATCCACCATATAATTAAAAACCCTTCTTTAGCACATCCAAGAAAGGGTCACCTGGCTTTTGTTTGAAGGCCTCAGTCAAGGGGACCATTGCTTCTTGAGGTTCTTCCTACTTTGGAGCTCGCTGTTGCCTCTCAACATAACCCATTGTACTTTGGACCTCTCCTTGGGAGCATTTCCTCACATCCAGCCTTATTTTCTTCCTTGAACCTTCTCTCAGTGTGCCTGGTTCTGCCCTCTGAGGCCAGACAGAATATATCTAATCCTCCTGCACATCAGCCCTGAAAGTATTTGAACACAAGCTACCATGTTCTCCATCACATCTTCTCTTATTCAGATTAAATGTGCCACATTTCTTTAACGGATCCTATTGTATATGCTCTGCTCCTCTTCCCCGCCTTTCCCAAGACATGCGTGGCAGAGGCTGGCTGGAGAGAGTGGTACTGGCATTCACAGGATTCAGAAAGCCAGAGGAAGAGCACATTTTGAGAGATAATGTTAACTTTGAACATGTTTTTAGTGATATGGCCAAAGCTATGGTCTGTGACCATGTACAAAGACCTCGCCTTTGTGCTGCTGCCTCTCCTTGCAGTTAGGTACTCTCAGTCACTGCTTTTCTACGTTCTTATCTGTGTACTCAGACCTCTTGGTTCTTGACCTACATAAGTACTCACTCCTTTATTATTTCATTGCTTAAGGCCCCCTCATCTTGGCTACTCTGGTACAGCCAAGATTCTCTACTTCAACAGTTCTCAATCTGTGGGTTATGTTCAATTTGTAACAATGAAAATACATCTTGCATATCAGATATTTACATTATGATTCATAACAGTAGCAAAATTACAGTTATGATGTAGCAATGAAAATTTTATGGTTGGGGGACACCACAACATGAGGAACTGTATTAAAGGGTCGCGGCATTAGGAAGATTGAGAGCTACTGCTCTACTTGGACTGCTGCTCTTTTCCCACTGGACATATTTCATTGGTGAGTTCATCCATTGTGGATTCTTTTCTGCTACTTAGAACTTACAGATCTCTTTGGTGTCCTTTTCTGTGGCAGATAATGGACTGTGATCATTGTATCTATAATTGAACATCCTGCCAAAAAGCCAAGCTCAAAGCAGTATGGTAACAATAATAGGTCTTCCCCTTCCCAGTTTTAGAGGAAAGGTGCTTAAGGGTTTTAGAGCTGGAACATGACCAGTCCTTTCATTTTACAGATGTAGAAACAGGCTCAGCAAGGGGAGTGACCTGCCAAAGGTTCCACAGGTCCTAATTACAGAACTGGGATTCAGATACAGATGCTCTGACTCCAAATCCAGCACTCTTCCCACTAGATCCTTTTCCCCATTCAGTATTGCTTGAATTTTATAGAATTCAGCTGAAGAAGCATTAGTAAGTGCCTGTTTTTTGCAGGTGCTGACATTACAAAAACAAAAATGAAAGCTTCCCAACCCTCAAAGATTCTCCAGGAATCATTGAATCAGGATTGAAAGAGTAGAGCTGGAAGAGACCTCAGGTCCAGTCTCGTCCTGCTCTTTCATTTTAAAGATGAGGAAACTGCAGCTGTGAAGAGACTTGCAAAGGTCACAGACCCTGTGTCTTGATTCCTGTCTTTTGACCTTAAAACCCAGTGTTCTTTCCCTTCACATTGTGCTAGTTCCAGTGTCCCTCTGTGCCCCCCAAATCCTGATCATGGCTGGCCTGGATTGTGTGAACCTTAGTGGCTTCCTTAAACTCCAGGGCCCCCCCCCCCAGTTTTGGATAAGACACTGCCCAATTTGTGAACGCTCGGCTTGGAGATGACTTGGGCACATAACACTCTTGTGGCCCCAATGACTGCTGCTGTAGCAGCCACTCCCCTTCTGCCACAGCCTCAGCTAGCTCTCTGGCTTCCCAGGGCTCTTGCCTGTTCAGTGAGCCTCTCTCTAGTTCTTTCTCTGCCTCCTGTCTACCATATCCAGAGGAACCCTGTGTAACAGTAAGCACCCTAGCATGCCTAGGGCAGCTACTAGCACAGGTTCTTAGATCTGCTTTTCTAAAGGAAAGCAACTCAAAATGGGTTAACAATCTTACTTTAATCAAACATATCATTTACCTAGTTCAGGAGGAAAAGTCAGCACCCTGAACTTCAGAGAATACAAACAGAAGTTACAAACAAACAGAAA